>OY282560.1:240341725-240926725 GCA_958295665.1 Tipula vernalis | reverse complement strand
TGCCGTTTGAGGAACCCAAGCCGATCCTAGGAACATCGCTCAATTTAACAATTAGCAGGTTGCACGCCAGGGAGAGAAAATTTGTCAAAAGCGAAGAATATCAAAAGATATATAAATCGTTCGTTCATGCAGAAATATTTTGAACTCGGCCATTTGGTGAAAATTAGCACAGAAAGGGTTACCCAAGATACTTGTGTATTTTTACACCATCACGGGGTTTTAAAAGAAGATAGAATCAACACAATGTTAATAGTAGTATTCACCAGCCAAAACCGGATCGACCGCTTCGGGAACATGCCTTTCTCACGAGTTCAGATATTGTCAAGATGTACAGGCAAATTTTATTGAATGATAAAGATCAGGAAAACCAATGTACGTACAGAACCTGGTCACTTATGGTACCGCTTCTTTCCCGTTCTTAGCAACAAGGGTTATGAAGGAACTAGTCAGACTAAACCAAAATACATACCCAGCTGCCACAACTTTACTTAATGCTAACTTGTGTTTTGAAGAACTGATGACTGTGACCAATGATTTGAGGGAAGCAATAACTTCGAAAAATGATATAACTAAAACTCTGAAGGGTGCGGGAATGCACTAAAGTAACTGAAAAAGATTAATGAATTTCAAAACAGTGAACTATCAAAAGTTTTATTTTTCTTGGAACCAAAACGCGCAGGTTAAACTTCTGGATCATACCTACATATATTGACCATCGAAAATTACCGGGCTTCAACAGTGATTTTTAATGAAAACTTTCACACATAAATATAACACATACACGACATCTCTTTCTAGGGCTACGGACCAATAGTCGGGTTAACTGTTCTTTTACCTACTTTTTAACAGTGTACAGGGTAAATTCAAACATTATACTAAAAAGTTGTTAATTCAAATACTGTACCAAAACTCTCCAGCCAAAATGAAAATTTTAAAGATCATGTGTTGAAGCATAGGGAATCAGTACTTCCCTTGCTTCCAAAGACGCTACGCCCCTGATATATACATATATATATATATATATATATATATATATATATATATATATATATATATATATATATATATATATATATATATATATATATATATATATATATATATATATATATATATATATATATATATATATATATATATATATATATATATATATATATATATATATATATATATATATATATATATATATATATATATATATATATATATATATATATATATCTATATATATATATATGTATATATATATATATATATATATATATATATATATATATATATATATATATATATATATATATATATATATATATATATATATATATATATATATATATTGTATATATAGATAAGTGGAAATGTTGGCTTGTCCGTCAATAATAACAAATAGAAATACTCACCTTTATATTTCGAAGTTGAAGTATAAACTTACCTTTCTTTCAATGTAGCATTTGTATAGTCACCCTTTCTTTTGATTGGTATAAAAGGCAAACAAATAATGAAGACTGTCAGCGTTTATGGATGGTGAAGTGGGAAGAAACGACGAGCAAAGAACGACAACCAATAAAGTAAAGAGTGTTAATAAAAACCTGAAATACCGAGCAAACGGCGCAGTGGTTAAAGCTGCGGCTTTTGGATCGGGAGGTACCGGGTTCGAATCCCTATAGAGGCGGGATGCAAAAGGGATTTTACATCATCTGATTACGATCGGTGATGAAGATGAACACATCTATGACCCCCTGTTGAGAGTGCAGAATCCATGGGCCGACCCACCTTTCATGTCAGCACTACAGGTTGGCATGAAGCAATGCATATGCAATGTGCAGGTGGTTTTTCAAAGACGGATCTGTAGCTGCCCGTCCTCGATTTGGCTACTGCTGGCGTAAAGTAGGACGGTAAAAAATAAATCAAAAGAAACAAACAAAACAAACAACCTAAAATAAAGACAGACTAATAAAAAATCAAATTTAAAGAGTGTTAAATAACTAAATAAAAATTGTTTTTTTTAATCCAGTTTGCAATTAATCCCTCTGGTCAAATTCTTACATATATATATATATATATATATATATATATATATATATATATATATATATATATATATATATATATATATATATATATATATATATATATATATATATATATATATATATATATATCTTGCTGATTTTCAATGGAAAATTTATTAAATATATCCATACAATCACAATCATTTATAACGGCGTTTCTTTTTAGATGCAAAGATCGTATTTTGTGTAGTACTGTACAGTATATCCAGGAAAACGATGGAATAGAACATCTAATTTTGACATATTTATAGCTGATTTTACTAAACTTATTATTAAATTTATATTTTTTGATGCAACTTGCAAACGTTCTCTTTATTTTCTGTTTTAAATACATAATTTTGCTCAAATCTTATATTTTGCTTGCTAATAAATTTTCAAAACTGTGGACATAACCTCATAAAATACGAAAACTTAGCACATTTTTGTTTGTAGTTTTCTTAGATATTAAAGGATCAACGGATTATTTAGTTTAAATAAAATATGTTAAATAGTATTGTAATTTTTTACTGTAACCTTCAATGTATTTTCAAGATATTTTCAAGAAGAAAAACATCTGCTGAGATAGCTGCAGAGCATTTAACAGAACAAGAAGTTCACATTTCGGCACGGACAGTTAGAAGAAGGCTCCTGCAAGCTGGATTGAAAGGTTGTAAAGCAAGAAAAAAACCTTTGCTCTCATTTACCAACATAAAAAGTCGCTTGAGATGAGCTCGAGAACACAAACATTGGAATGACGTGGATTGGGCGAGAGTTGTTTGGTCAGATGAATCTACTTTTGAGGTAAATATAAAAAATAAATATTAAAAAATAATTAGTCAAAAAAAAAATAAAAAATTGTGCTATGTATTTTAAAAGAATTAATAGAGAAATTTATGTTAAACTTGATGGAATTCTTATAGATTTTTGGAACTCCTGGCGCAACCATCGTAAGAAGAAGAGTCGGGGAAGCATAAAATCCTGATTGTATAGTGCCTACCGTAAAGCATGGAGGGGGTAAACTGATGGTGTGGGGTTGTATGGCATCATCAGGGGTGGGAAAACTGTTGTTTTGTGAGGGTCCGATGAACAGTACCAACTATGTTACCGTCCTCGAGGCTGCATTGAATGCCTCAATTCGGCAAATCTTTGGGGAAACGGATAGTTCTTCGATAATTTATCAACAGGATAATGCCCCCTGCCATACTTCCCGCGTTACGATGAGTTGGTTTCGAAAAAAACAAATTCGAGTCATGGACTGGCCCGCCCAGTCACCAGACCTAAATCCCATTGAAAATTTGTGGTCAATTTTTAAAAAAAAAATCAAGGATCGCAGTATGACTTCAAAGGAAGACCTCAAACGTGCGCTGACAGAGGAATGGAAAAATATATCGAGAAATACCTGCAAAAAATTAGTACGGTCGATGAATAAAAGAGTCCTGGCTGTCATCAAAGCCAAAGGAGGACCTACAAAATACTAAAATTAATAAAATATAAAAAGTATTTCCTAAAAATATTGAGTTTTAATTTTTGTCTTCATTCGTTTTGTAGTTACTGCAATTTGGGAGGGGTGCTTTATAATTTTGGCCAGGGCTGTATGTAGCAGCTGACCTACTGATCTTTCCATCGAGCACAGAAACTATCCCCTGTCCAGGGAAATAAATTAGTTTGGAACATTTAGATATCAATTGAGATTTTATCCAAAACTAGTAAATTGGCCTTAGCACCCCTTCCCAGAGATTTCAATTCCCTTTATCGTGAATTTTTTTTTTTTTTCATCAACTGTCAAGTGTACTAGTTATTACCAGGTTATTAAATGTAATTTTTCGTTTTCACTACCACCGCCGAAAATAAAAAAATTAAGTCGTAATTAGTCGATAGTGTGTAGCTAAAAATTACTATGGAGGCATGGATAGCATTGTAGACTTTTGTCAATATACTAAGTGGCATAACCTGGAGGCAGGTTCCTCGTGGAAAATTCGCGAAATCAAACAAAATATTTAAAATTGCAAGAAAAAAATTCAGTAAAAATTTCCTGTAGGGAGGGTAGGTTCTTAATTCATTATCATATGGTAATCTATCACGGCGATGTTGCATTGATCAAATCATTACACAAATGTTTTTTGAAAATGGCCACACACACGGGTACACACATGTACCATTAAATATGTGGTCGGCATTTATTATAACACTGTTAGATTTACAAAAAAGTTACTAATTTCCACCACGTACACTGGAAAGAATTTAAAGAATATTTATTTTTTATTTGTAATGACGGCGAGGCATAGGTCGTTGATGGGAAACGAGAGTGTCTATATGTGTGTTGAAATATATTTTGACAGCACGGCAAAGCGACGTTGAAAAACTTTGTATATAGTAGAAAGCTGAGATTCGAAGCCGGTATATGTTTAGTGAGTCAAACTATTCAGCGGGTGTCGCTACTGACCTGAAAAGCACCTGTACGCCTTGAAATATATTTAAAAAGTAGACGTACATCTGAAATTGTATTTGAAATTGAATTGTGGTGATGAAACGAATTCTTGAGCAATCATATGAGTGAATTGCTACAATCTTCAATAATATCGATATTGAACAGAATTGGATCGAGAATCAATTTTTGTGAAGCATCGATTTCTCCAGATGAAAAATAACCATCGAAAGCCTCGGATAACTCTTTTAAATAATTTTTTTATTTCAATTAAGGCGGCCGCCTAATCCAAATTGGAATTTTTTGAATGAATGTGTATAACATTTCTTTAGCTGTAATATTGTTGATCCCAAATCCCTGCAAAGATAGATTTAATTCATTGTAATGTGTGAAAATGTTTGCTAAATAAGAGTACAACATTGACTAGTGAGAAATTGTAATATTTCATTACGCATTTCGAAAACACGGTTTCAAACACTTCCGCTGGACAGCCACCTAGCTTCTGCGTGGTATAGTAGCAAGTTATGGTCGGTACGCAGTTCTTCGCAAAAGGCACGAAAAAGCCTGTGGTTTAAAGGTCCTCCCCTAATAAAATTTGTTACTTTGACAGAAATTGACAACGTGATTTTAAATTTTTCCGGTAAAGTCTTCGCCGCAAGTGAATGCCGATGTAAAATGCAATGTGTAATTGCTACGTGGGGTTATAACGTTGTTGTCTGGTGCTATCGGCCCATTTGCACACTTCTAACTCTCCACGTCGGCTGGGAAGATTCTTATGTATAGCCGATTTGACAACACACAAACAATTAACTGTGTGCTTTGCTAATCAAAATTTATTCACAAATTAACTAAACAAAAATCACAAAACAAAAATATAAAAATTCACATAGTTTAGCAAGGTGGAAGTCACGAGAATCAAAGTTTCAATAACCATGGATCATAATCAAAAAAAAAAAAAAAAAATTAAATACATTTCTTTAACTGTAGTAGTTTATCTCTGGTGAATATGAGAAAAGAAGCGTAAATATATAAATAAATTATGGAAAACTTAACACTTTTAGTCGGAGTACTCGAGCGCTCAATGGCGGGCTAAGCGCGGCTTTATGAAAGCTGAAAAAAATGCTTGCCCCGAATGTATGTAGGTAAGTACATTCACCCCTATAAAATATTCACTTCGCACTAGTCTATTTACTAAGATTAATAACAACTAACAAAAGAAACACTAATTTAAATAAATAACTAACTACAAAAAGTTAACAAAATCAAGTAACCCAAATAAATAAAATAGCTTCCGGAAATATGCCAAACAACGCACTGACATGGTAATTATTGTAAATTCGCCATCTAAATTTGAAACCGGTAAAACGGCCTTTTTGATATGTCTGTCTGTACCTCCGTTGGAGTACAGCAGCAGCACATTAAAAAAAACTCCACAAACAAACCTCGCAGGTCATATACCCCCGTTAGTGCAGCTATGCGATCGGTTTTTGTTTATCACTTCGTAATTTGTCTTATGCGTACGCACCTTAACTATCGGATATTACAACCTTGCGTGATACCACACAAAAATATAAACAACGTTAACGTGGGGCCTAAATTCATTTATTTTTTTACATATAAAAATGCACTTGAGTAATAAACATAATAAAATCTTGCATCTCTAATATCTTGCATTTTTGAACGTCGGACGTGGAGCACATTGAAAGAAATTTTAAATAAATTCTATAAAATGAAATTCGAATTTAAAATAAAAGTTACTAAGTAAAAAAGAAATTAATTCTAAAAATATATTATAAATAAAAATTAAAAAGAAAAGAATTTAAGAAATTAATTCTAAAAATATATTATAAATAAACAAACAAACTAAATTACAATAATTAAATAAAACTAATAAAGTAATGAAAATTGAAAACTTAAATATATTTTTATTTATACTATTTTGTTAAATTTCCACGATATTAGAAAAAACGACAAAGCAAATCTCTGCCGCGGTTTTCCTGATATAGGGCCCCAATATGGCAGCTCAAAAAAATTGTCAAAAATTGGAATTTCAGGTTGCAAGTTATTCGAACCAGTCGCGGCACCATATGCCCGGAATCATCTTTAAACACTAATGGCATACAATTATTTTTCCAATAAAGTCAATACCACATTTTTATGTGTTTTATTTCATTTTAATGTTCTCTACGTCTGTAGAAAACTAACAACTTTATTTGGCCTCTTGTCATACCAGTGATATAATGGTGAATTTGATAACTAAAGTGCCAGAAAAAAAAACAGCATTCTTTAAGCCCTTTACATCGGTTTACATTCCGGAATAAATTGCTTTTCACCGTGATGAATAATTGAAGTTGTGGTGAAAACAGCACCACCTGTCAATCTAAAACCGAATCTGCCAGTCTAAAGATGAATTTATAGAGGAGTAGTGGGTTATATTTAAGTTTCCTTGTCCTCCCCAGCTCAAGACCTTTCCAAAGTTATCTCTTTAAAGTCTCTGTGATAACTGCAAGTGACGAACATACATTTCACCCACCGACGCAATATTAGAGATTTGAAAAACTTTAGTGACAGAAGTAAAGTTGTTGCATTTTGAAAACCTTTACTGTGGTATACATAACTACTTTTGCATGACGATATTTCAGAGAAAATTTTTGGTTTTTATAAAGGTGAATATTTATATGTATGATGATTACGAGTATTGTTAGATTTTTTTGTGACAGCTTCAGGTCCACACCATTCCAACGCTATCTCTGCAACATCATACGACATCTGAAAGTAACCAAACTTTAACGCCTTCTGGTGAAATATGACGTATCGCTTGTAGCTTTATATTTAGGCGAGCATTCGCCATTTTCCGTGAAAATATTACAAGTTACGGAATCACCATCTTCAGCAAAAACATAGAGATCTGTACAATTATCCAACCAATGAGCTGCATAACTAGTGACTCCAATAAAGTGAGAAACTGTCGAAAGGAGAATGATTGTATTGTGTAAGAAATGTTCTTGCACCCTACCACTCAGGTAATTGATGGCATTACTTGGAAAATCTTTCCCACCGCTCTTCAACCGTCCTCAAAACGTTACCAAATCTAGTTTTAGAATAACTTGCGAGTCTGCTGAAAGTATGCAGTCAACACAGAGTAGTTTTGAATGAATGTCTTGAAGTACTCTACTGTTTAGAACTTTCTTGTTTTGTTTTAACAGACTTTCAATCTAATCTATGACTGTATTCTTTACAGGCTTTACGGAATGTGCTGACCTTGGTAAAACGGCTAACTGGAAATTCTCACTGAAACTGTAATTCATCTTTTCGATGTTATTGCAACTTCAGTCCGTCTCCCGCAGTTTGTCGTTGGTATCATTTATTTACGGGGCGATGAAAGCCTCATTAAAGTTGTTGAATGAGTCAATTTGCAAGGTTGGTTTTCTGTTCTTACCCTCAAAAGAATAACTTTGTTAAAATCCGTTTTTATTTTATTTACAAAGCATTCTCTATTTCGTAATTTCGTAAACTTGATTATACACCCTCTTCAAGGTACTGAAAGATGGGCCATTATTGATAATATGAAGCGGCACTCAACAGTTTGACCAACAGTGGAGGGTACAGAACCACACATCTGCAGTCTATTTCCATGGCCATATGTTAATTTGCCTAAACAAAAAATAAACAAGGAGGAATGGGAACTTAGTCCGTCGGACTTGTTTTTATTTATGTTTTTTATTTATGCGATTCTTCGAATCTCACTTTATTTGTATAATTGGCTGGCATCTAATAAAGGAAAGTCCACTTAGACAAAGGATCAAATTACATGTTGGAATAGAAAAGTTATTTGAATCGATGATTTTTTTAAAAATACTTTTTGATTTAGGTTAATGATTTGAGTCAGTTGATTTAAATCATTCCTACCTTGCATGCGATGGATGTTGTTGTTGCGAAGCGCAGGTGGGGATGGGTAGTTGTCTGTTGGGGGATTGAAGCATGAGAGGTGTGTGGTGTGTATTTACGAGATGGCTGAATTGATCTTTCCGCGTTTTTGGGGATTTGTTTGCGAAAGATGGTTGGGTGGAGGTTTAATGGGTGGTTTTATTGGGACGGTTTTGATTGTATTAAGGATTTTTGACCTAATAGGGTAACTGGAGTTGTGTCGATGGAGAGCAGTTGGGTATGTTGTGGGTAGGTGGATCAGAGCATGTGACTTTGGGTGATGAATGTAGGTGAGCTTTGTGTGTCGCTCTACGCATTGACGAGTGTGTGGGTTTGCGTGCTCGAAATTTGATAAAGACCGCGAGTGCTATCCGGTGTATATTGTTGTAGGTCTTTCATTTGGTTGGGGTTGGGTGGTTTGTATAGGGAGGAGGCGTTGACCATGGATATCTGAGTCATTGGATTTTCAGAGGTATGTTCGGGAGCCTGAGGGACGAGTCAATAAAATTATGTAAAATTTTAATTAATTTTCAGAATTAATAAATCTTCTTTGTTTATTAAAAAGCTAATTATTGAATTAATTTTTAATTGTATTTGTTAGTTTTTGAATTGATCTTTAATTTATAATAATCCCTTTATAATCATTTAACGATTATAATCATGAAACTACTACATGCCTCAACCGCGGAAACCCATGAACATAATCGGAAAATAAAATAATAATACTAAGAAAATCAAAAGCAAACAACATTTCTGGAAGAACATTGCCTAAATGTTGGAACTTACCTTTTATAGCTGTAAACATAACTAGTTAATGGCGTTAGCAGCTTGTTGGTGAACATTTTATCGTAATGAGCTCATGCTGAAGATAGAGTGTGCACCTATAACAAATTTGTATGTGAATAAATAAATAAAATAAAAAATATTCTTCAACTCTTACTTCAAAACTGCGCCCAGTCTGTCCGATATAAGAGGCACTGCAATCATTGCAATTGATCTTATAAACGCCAGACTTGGAAAGGCGATCAATTCTGGGTTTGTTGTTAAAAATCATTTTCTTAATTGTATTATTGTTATAAAAAGCAAAGCTAATATCTGTGTATTCTGTCACGATGTTACTAATCCGTTGGTTAGTGTAAAAAGATGTGTATTTAAGTATTCGGTGACTAATTAAGATTGCAGGAAGTTCTCCGAGTACCTGATTTGGCTACTATTTAATGTATTCCAGATTGAATCTAAATTTTACAGTAATTTTATTAAGCAGAAAGAACCGTTAAATAAATATTTTAATCTTGATTTTTAGAAGTATCTCCTCGAAGTCATTCTTAATTAATTTATTTATTTTTATAAATATAAAAGTTTGTAAACATGAAGAAGTAATGCTTGTTCGAACTCTCAAAATCAATCAATCAAACACGCACAATGATTAATGTTAAGGTTAATCCAGTATTCAGTTCATAAAACACAGTTTAACTTATTATCTTTAGTCAAGACAAGGCAATTAAACGTTCAAAAATAGCTTTACCAAAAAAAAACAAAATTAACCGAATAAACCAATTTTGGGAAAAAATCAATGAAAATCCAATTTTCATTAAGAACATCCTATTTTTTTATTATCCACAAAGTAACCCTCAACAAATTTTTATGTATTATATCTTCTGTAACATAGAAAATTTGAGCCCACAGACAAGAAATTAAAATTCCTCCTAAAAAAAATTTCAAATTCCATCCCAGTAATGAAAATAAAATAAAATTTTTCGAAAGCATAAAGAATTTACTCCCTATATCTCTCTATCTAGATTCTCGATGCGATATACACAATTTCTTAATTATTTATTTATTTATTTTTTTTAAATTCGGGTTTTGCGTTTTACTTTCTTATTTATTTGTCTTGATTTAAAAAAAAATAAAAAAAATAACGATGAGCAAAATTAAAGTTAAATAAAATTACAAATAAACAAGAAAATTGTCTTAAACATTGTACTCCTTGTATACGAGTGTATTTATACAGAACATAAGACGAGCGTTATGTACACACTTGTAATCGTATGTACTTCATCGTCAAATATGGTAGGTATACGAGTATAAATCAGTAAATATTTTTCGCAGTAATTAAAATCTTTATCATTACATATAAATTGTTTTATTATTATTTTTATGTAACAGGATTTATGGTAAATTTTCCAGTATGGTAAATCTGATGCGATAAAACATGTCGTTTTTAATTTGATTAAATTTTTCTTGTTTATTTCCACCAAATAAATAAATCCTAGAATTTCATTCAATATTATGCAGAGAATAAAGTAATAATTTTGCAAAACCCAATAAATAAATTCAAAATACTAGTCTATAGTTTTTCAAAAAGAATTCGATGGGTTTCGAATATAAATTTTCTATTTTCCCTCGTTTCGTTTTTTCTATTGTGCTGCTATATATTTTTCCAAAAGAAAATTAACGAGGACGACAAATAAAAACTGTTTTGGTGTGGCATATGACTTTACAGATACTCTCATCACCTCGATTGTTCCAAACCATAGTTTCCAAAATGAAAGTTAGTGACATTTAAAGATCCCATTGTATATCAGTAGTATTACGATTTTATAAATGAAAAATACAAAGTTTTCAGAGCTATTTTCAAAAGTACATATCGTATTCCACCAATTATAGTATAATCTGGTTAATACTTGGAAATATATTACATATTTCTTTTATTTTAACTTTAGTCATTAATAATTTCAGCACGACTTCAATACTTTCCTTATTAGATAATTGGAAACGAAAAATTTATTTTGTTTTCTATATAAATTGGGTACGTTAGCAAACCAAATAAATTAAAAAAAATCAGCTGGATCATTTGCTTTATTACAACTAATATTATTATCATCTTTATGATTGCGACATTAGTAATAACTTTATTAGTATATCTCTTCAGAAACAGCAAAGAGATTTTTTAATGTGATTTTTTTTGAAAATTAAAAGTGATCAGTTCTCGTACTTTCATATTATTGGTTCTTTCTTCTAGATATCTAACAAATTACAGTTCATCGGCGTTTATATTCCCTGTACTTATGTCCTGGCACCCATAAAATGTGGATGTTGAACTGATCTGCCATCTCGTTAAGAGATGAGAGACAGTTGTGGACTACTTTCGACGTGAGGAGGTGTGATTGAAGCGCTTTAATGGCAGCCTGACTGTCCGTATAAATCCGAATATCACGAACTGATATTACACTATACCTCAACCAGTCTACGACTTCCTTTATGGCAGTTACTTCAGCTTGAAAAATGCTACAGTAGTCGGGGAGACGGAAGGAGAGATTTAACAGAAGTTCCTTGCAGAACACTCCAGCCCCACTTTCCCGTCCCGTTTTGAACCATCAGTGAAGAAGTTTATAACTACTGGTTCCAAAACTGCACCCATTATCCAGTCCTCCCTGGATGGGATCATAGTCCGGAACTTTGTGTCAAAAGATAGTGGCGGGACAGTATAGTCGGTGGTCTTGGGAATTTGTTTGTTGCACAAAATAGATGAGTGCCCTGTATTGTTGCAGGTCCACGTTAAGATGAATTTCAGCCGTATGGCAGTACAAGCTGCCAACTGTTTCCCCAAGATATCTAGAGGAGTCAAAAATAACAAAGTCTCTAGTGCCTGAGTGGATGTGCTCCTCAGTGCACCACTGATCCACAGAGAGATTGTTCTCTGAACTTTTGTCAATAGCTTTTGGTTGACAGTTTTGTCCAGAGCAGGCCACCAGACCATTAGCCCATACAAGAGTATGGGTCTGACTACTTCGGTATAAAGTCAATGTACGATGCGGGGCTCCAGCCCTCATCCTTTCATTCACTCTCAGATCTGAAAGTGCCCGAATTATAGCCCCTGGAAGCACATTGTTAAAGGCCCCCTCAATATCCAAGAAGGTTACCATTGCATAGTCTCTTTATTCGAAAGATTTTTCAATGAAAAATACAAGAGAATCAAGAGATGTCTCTACAGATCTCCCCTTGCAATAGACATGTTGAGATTTAGATAGCTTTTCCGATACAATCGTACCTCTAATATGAGCTTCTATTTGTATTTCCAGTGCTTTAAAAAGGAAGGAGGACAAGCTAATCGGTCTAAAGTCTTTGGGATTGCAGTGTGAGCGTTTTCTCGCCTTAGGTATGAAAACCTTCATTTAGGTCCATTTACTGGGAATGTGACATAGTTCTTGGCTGCCTTTGAAAATTAATCTAACCAGGAAATTGTTAGATCCGTAGTTTGTTGAATATCCGCAGGGATAATACTATCGAGTCCAGGCGACTTATATGGTTTAAAACTGCTTATCGCCCACATGATCTTTTTTCTGCTAATAATTTGGCCTATGAGGCTACTAGCCCTTTTACCTACTGATGTGCTAGGTACAGATTCTAAGCAACCAGGAAAATGAGTCTCCATCAAAAGTTCCAGCGATTCCGCACTATTAGTGGTCCATATCCCATCCGGCCGTTGAAGATAACCTGGGATGGAAGGACCAGTTGCTAGTACTTTGCGTAGCCTAGACATATCCGAAGACTCCTGAATTTTGCCACAGTATAGTGTCCAAGAGCTATTCTTAGCACTTCTCAATTGATATTTGTAAATTTTGAGAGCTCCTTATAGGAGTCCCAGTCTACAGCAAATTTTGTTTTCCGTGCTGTTTTGAAGAGTCTTTTGCATTTTGGACGTGTTTGTTGAATCTCCTTGGACCACCATGGTGGTCGGGATTTACCCCTAGGCCTGCTAAGGGGACTAAAGCCCAGTATTGCTTCATTAAAAGCGCTGGACAACTCGTCCACCAAGCCATCGAGCTCTTGCGCAGTTTTTGGAGGTTTTGGCAACGGAACTGGTAGTGAATTACCCAGAATACTTCTAAAGGTATCCCAGTTAGTTTTCCTACTGTTTCTGTAGATTTAACTTTATGGAGAAGTCAAGCCCATTTCAAATTGAAGATAACAATGATCAGAAAAGGAGTGGTCCTTCGACACTCTCCAGTTTAATAAACATATATGAAGGTTAGTACTTGAAATGTAATAAAGGAGTAAGTAACTCACCTCGTTCATTTGTGTCCGTACTTCTACAGATCGTGTGATGAGCATTTGCATCACTCCCAAGGATGACTCCAACCATGCGCTTCTGAGCCTCTAAGATTAGCTCACCTAGAATGATTGGTGGAGTATCCACTGCGTCATAAGCCAGGTAGGCTGATACTAGCCAGAGGTTTCGTTTGTCGACCTCAATGCCTCTTCTCCACCACAGTAACATCAGAGTCATCCCCTGATGAGAAGTCCTCTGAGAACCTATTTAAAGATTCCGTGGACATTGACATCTCTGTGTCCGTGGAGAGAGTTTCCGTTTGCCTGGCTACCAAGATGATAACAGATGACCTATAGCTAGCCTTTGTCTCCTCGAGCTTAGCAACTTTCCAATTGTGCGTTGGCAACTCCGGGTTGCCAACCTGCAACAACTGGAGTATCACCTTCGGATCACTAGGCTCCGAAGGGATGTACACCCTAGATCTTGGTCTGCAGGGGACCTTCTCCCTATCAATCAGAGCAAGGCTGGCTCTGAGCCAAAACTCGCCTAGTCCCCCACTGCTTTCTTATAAAGCAGCAGGGCCTCTGATCTGCACATGTAACGAAATATAAAACGATTTCGTGTACAAATAAAAATCAAACAAACAAGAATACTGGACACAGCACATGTCTGGCTAAAGACTCACGGCGATGGGGTGGGTAAATTCTCCAGCATCCTATTTGTTCTTGAAAAAAACTGTGTTTATAACCGATTGAAAAAAAACCCAACAATACACTCAACACTTTTCCAATCATCACCCAAATTAACTTAATTTAATTCATACTTAATATTTATAATAAAAAAAAAACAAATGATTTTTTTAGTTTTTTTTTTTTTTTTTTTTAGCTTACTTGCCCTCCAACGGTGCACGGGTGTGGTTTACCGTGGCTCGCCACACCGTTAACGAGCCTTGTATTGCCGATGTGCGGGAATTTAAAGGTGTTTCACGGATATTCAACACCCGCTCGTGAATATCCGAAGTCATACAATTTTATGACGTCTAATGGACTTCTCACAAGAAAACCCAAAAAATCTTTTCTTTCTCTTTTTTATTTTTCACCAATAATTTGTTTATCACTGACAAACCAATCATTTATTTATCACTCACAAACCAATAATAACACTCACTAAAATACACTCAAAACTATAATAGTCTTATAAAACTTTACCCATTTTAGTTAGCACTTGGGCAGAAAATTCTGAATTTTTATCACTGTTTGTTGTTATTTATATATTCACATACATATATACGAGTATTTAAAACAAATTCATGAATTTAAATTTTCTTAGTTTATTTAATAAAACTATAATATTAATTACATTTTTTTTTGTTTTATTGTTTATTTATTAACTAAATTAAATTTTAATAAAATATATAAGAAAAAAATTTAACTTTAATATTTAAATAATCACAAATGCAATTTTATTTTTATTATTATACTATCTCGAATCACGCCACTCAACTGATTCCTCATCAACCAAAAAAAATTGATTTTACCTCTGATACGAGATTTTTCATTTTTTTATTTAGTTTTCTTTTTATTACCATTAACACAAAATTTGTTTTTACAGTAGTCAAAAAAGATGCGAAATTGTAATCGAATCAAAGTGATTCGTTACACACAGGCAGTCAGTTTCACCTGATTCCTGTGCCAGCCCGCGTCCCGACAAGTCGGAGCAGGTTCTGGATTTTCCGACAAGACTTTCAGGTAGGTGGTCGCTGAGGCCTCTTTCCTCTTCCCCCAATTGCCGGGCGTGATACTGCCATCCTCTTGGGATTTGTCAATAACTGCCACAACCAGCTGATCCGTGAGGACCTCGTTAAAAGGCCTCATAGAGGAAGCATGGAGTTTTGTTCGCTTTGCGATTATAGGACTTTGCTCCTGAGATATATTTCTTTTAAGTTGTGAGCCAGTTGAAGGGCCTTCCGACTTTTTCTCGGTGGCTTTTTTTGCCCACGCAAGTGGCTTTGTTCTTATCCGTTCTCTCTTCTGGCGAGATATTATTTATCTTATCCAGGGCCCTCCAGGCCTTCCTCCTAGTATTACAGGTTGGTTTTGAGGTACCAGCTTCGTTCGTGCTTTGGTTCCGCTTTGTATTTGTATACTCAGATTTGGTGATCCGAGTGAAGGGACCAGCCTCGCTTGAGCTTATGTCATGTTGTTTATTTGTAGACTTAGAGTCAGGCCTACAGACCCGAGTCTCGTTGTCCACATTTTCCAGATTTTTTAGAGAGCCAGACTCTTTTTGTTGTTTTTTGTTCTTATCAAGATCCATAATTGTTCCCACGAGCAGCGGAGAAAGAAGTGTCCATCTGGGCGCCAAGTAGCCGGATCCACCGTTAGCGGCTGAGCTAGTTTTAAAACTGGGCCCCCAGTCTGGTCGATTATCGGCACGGTACGATTACCACCTTAACCCAGTCCAGCGATTTGTTTAAGGTTGACTCCTTTAGCGCTGCGTTTAAGCCTAGAAGCCAAGGAATCTAACCAGCGGTCACCACGTGGCGGTAACACGAGCACTTGTGGAAGTTGCAAATTACGGAGCTGACCGCAAGTGCCAACTTGAATCCCCCGAGCAACTTCACACCTGACCACCAAATACATATGTTTATTGAAACCAAATTTCGTGACGGTTGACGATTGTGAAACAAAATTTGTATAATCGGAGGAAAAATAGTGTAACTATAAAATAGTGTATAGCAACTTTATTATATGAACAATGAACTCAATGCCTCATAGATTTATATTGAAGTATTCGTTACAATATAAAAGGAAAATGTATCCATACATCAAAAGAACAAAACAAGTATGTTTGTAAATAATAATGTCATTCTCGTCCCGTCTCATTAGCCCAGTGTTTGACGGGTTTTGAAATGGCTTAAGAAACAAAACTGTGGGTGAAAGCCACCCCTTATCGAGGGTGGAAGTTAATTCACCCAAATCGATTTAATAAATCGATAGAAGGATGAAGTGTAACCAAAAAATGTTCTATAAAGTTTTTTCGATAAATCAATATTTTTCGAGTTTTCGCAATTGAAAATGATGATTAGAAGGATGAAGTCTAAGCAAAAGATGTTTTATAAAGTACCTGCATTTCAAATGATTGTTTTAGAGCGATTTTCACGAATAACTCAAAAATCTTACGTTTTAAAATAAAGAGCAAAAAGAAATTTTATAAAACAACAAAACGATAGTGTTCATATCGTTCGTATGCAATACGAACCGAGTTGTGGCTCGTTGAAGATGACTGTTTGTTCACCGAAAACTGAATTCGAACCATTCAACATTATATAATGGAAAAACATCGTATTTCTGGAGGAAAACTTGTGAGGGTTTTTTTTAAAATACTTGAAAATACCTTTAAAATGAGTAGTATAAAAGTCGTTAGCATAAAAACCTACGGAGTAATGTTGAAAATAAAACGGTTGTCTCGTTTTTTCGAGGAATAAATCAACCAAAGGCTTAACCGCAAGAATTGAACTTAAACGTAATCTATTTACAATGTACTTTATTTCGGTACTAAAAATATGTTCTAGAAGTTTGAACGGTTTAGAATGCTTAGATTTAAAAAAAAAAAAAAAATTATTCAATTTTGAAATTTTTTAAAAAATTTCCTTTTTGCACAATAATTCGAAAACTAAAGAAAACACGTCCAAAATGCAAGAGTACAAAAATTTAGGTTTCTTTTGCAGACATTTTTTTTATTCTTTTATTTCTCTAGGAATAAAATTAGTTGAGACATCAACGTTTTTAGTTCGGATTTGAGTGCGGGGACCACCTTCCCCAAGCCCTTTCAACTCAAAAATCTCAAAAACGAAGGATTAGTAAAAGTTCAAGCGAACAAGCCTTGTAGCCCCTAAAATTCCCTGCAAAATTTTTTTTTTGACCGTTTAGATTAGAAAGAAATTTTCTGATTGCTCTACTCTAATACATGAATTTTTTAGATGAAAGATCAACATTTTCAATCGCGAATAACTCGAAAAATACTAATTTATCGAAAAAACTTCGTAGAACATTTTTTACTTAGAATTCACCGCTTTATCGATTTCTGCGGTTATTTTGAGTGTACTAATTTCCACCATCAATAAATCCAAGATAAAAGCCCACATCGACGCTATATGTATAACTTTTGTTCTTTGAGCCATCCAAATTTCACGTCAAACTTTTTTTTTCGTAAAAATTCTATGGTAATCACCTATTTTGCCCACCACTGTCTTATAATATACTCATTATACTTTTGTTTTTTCAATTATAATGATATGCATTATTCACTGTTAGCAGTGATTAACCACTAACCACTGTTATTTATTTTGAAGTTTTATCTAGGGGTCTGCTCAAATACTGTGGTCGTAATAATTTTCCCGTTGTAGTTTTTGACGTAAAACACGCCATAAAACAGACTCGAAAGGAAAGAATTAAAGTTCGTTTTGATTTAAATAAAAAATTGTGTAATTTAGATTTTATAAAATTTAATTAAATTTTATTTAAATGTATTTAATTTGGTGATCCGCCATAAAATCGAATTTATGTACTATTTCCGTAACTGTTGCTCTGATCTTTCATTAATGCTACGACCATTCTATAACTATAAGTAGCACCAAAGGCTATCCAACAAAGGTATTAGCTCAATATCATCTGTCGAACCATGCGCTTACTTGGTAAAATTTTGACTTTTTCTCCAAAAGAAGAGATCTTTTTGCCTCTCATGAAACTTTATTTTTTTTTCAAATGTAAAACCGTTTTTACATGAATCATCAATTTTTTTTTTCGAAAACACATGGCTGAGCGTTTCCATGAAAAGTCGGTTTTAATAAAAATTTATGATTGCTCTATTTTTTGATTTATGTATAAAAGAAGGAAAGTTTTGATATATTTGTAATTACGCTTTTGAAAATTAACCCGAATAGGGTTCGAAAGCTAAAGTTTAATTAGTACAAAAGAAATAAAAAAGAGCCCTAAACGAAATAAAAATTGTTTAATTTATAAATATTAATTAGCTCATAAAAATAAAACACTAATTTATACAATACAATGTTTTAATATTTTTTTTTATTTGAAAAATGGATTTATTTACATAGCTCCTTAATTATCAATAATAGAAAAAAAAAATATATGTACGTATTTCAATCAGGTAATTAAGTAAGGTAAATCCATCCTTATTTCACATCAAAAAAGTCTCCGTAGCCAAAGTAAAATATGTTGCGCAACATGTAATTTACCTTGGATATAAATTAACATTGCATCAGTTGCATCGTAGTAGTTATAGTAGTAACACGTAAAAATAATCATATACAAAATAAAAAAGAACGGAATAAAAAATAATATTAAGAAATAATTATAAAATGGTGTATTGTGAGTGGAAATCAATGAGAGAAATTGGAGAACTTATTGGCAGATCCAAATCCACTGTGCAATAAGTAATATAATACTATGCAAATACCGGAACACTAAAAAGTAATCCGCGAATTCGACGCCCGAAAAAATTAAATGAAACTACAAAACGATCTATAGTGCGAAAATTGATGGAAAATCCAACAATTAGTGCTCCCAATATATAACAATTTCCCAATTAATGTGTGTGATGAAACGATACGAAACGTTTTACGGGAATCTAACTACAACGGAAGAGTACCAAGAAAGAAACCATTTATCTCTAACGTGAATCGTAAAAATAGATTTTTGTTTGCTAAAAAACATCAAAATAAAGGCATAGATTATTGGAATAAAATCATATTTACGGATGAAAGTAAAATATTTTTAGTTCGGACGGGATAATATGATGTGTTGAATATAATATAGATAAAATGTTGTTCCATCGTCAAGCATAGCGGAGGTAATATATTAGAGTGGGGGTGTATGGTTGCATCGGGAGTAGGAAATTTAGTGTTTATAGATTATGTTATCGATAAATCGATATATTTAAAAATAATTTAAAACAAAGTGCTTCTCAATTAGGTCTAGAAAATGTATTAATTTTTGAACGGGATTAAGATCCAAAACACACGTCAGATTGTATACCGTCTCGAAACTGTCCATTCACCATCGTAATCATCGGACCGCAATCCCACAGAGCATCTATGGGATGGTAATGACTAAAGAGTACAGTCGCACACATAAGACTACCTTTATTCTATACCAGTTACAGTGAAAGCCATAATAGTTATTATTTCTAAATACATATGCATGTAAATAACACTTTCCCCGTCTTATTTTAGAACTTATAAAGTGTAGTCCATCTAACGTTTGGAATTTAATTTGGCTCTAAATTCAAAGACGAATGAATATAGTATTTTTCAAAGCGGTTTGTTGTATTAGATAGAGCATACATTGCCATTCAAATGACTTCCACGGCTGGCTTTAGAGTACCCCATTCTGTCAATCCAATTTTTCAGAACATTTTCGATTGTATGGGCTCCTATCTCATCAGTGGCAACTTCACAAAAACACAAAAAAAAAGTCCAATGGAGTTAAATCGCAGCTGCTTGGTGGCTAATTAACATCTCCGTTACGGCTGATTATTCGATCCCCGAAGACAGTCTGGAAAAGACCGATTGTTTCGTTTGCTGTGTGGTAGGCAAGTTGCGCCGTTCTATTGAAACTAAATGTCGTGTATATCCACATATTGAAATCTGGGTAACAAAAACTCGTTTATCATCTATCGATAATGCTCCCCGTTGACTGTAAGGGCGGCTCCTTGTTCATTTTTGGAAAAAATGGACCAATGATGCCGCCGCTTCAAAATTCACACCAAAAAGTCGCTCGTTGTGGATGTATCGGCTTCTACATGGTTACGTGTGAATTTTCTGAGCCACAAATGTTATAATTTTGCTTGTTGACATAGCCCTTGAGGTGAAAATTAGCTTAGTAGGAAAAGGTGATTTTTCGGCATTTTGGTTAAGCTCCTGCACTAATTGAACTTTGAACGGCTTCATACCGAAGTCATACAATATTCTCATCACAGAACTGTACGCGCTGTAAATGCACATGCACGTGTTGGTTTATCCAATAACAATCCAGTTTCACGAACTCGCTTTACAAATTGATCCATAATTGCCTTGTTGGCATTTCATTTCTACTGAATTTTTCACGAACATTTTTTACAGTTTGGCTAGAAGACTCACCACTTTGAAAGTAAGTTTTCAATATTTCCCAAATTTCTTCAAGCGTAAAGCGACCCATTTGGGAGTTTCTATTTTCATAAATGTCAAACATTATACTAATTTTCTGTCATAACACGAATGACGTACATGTTGCCACACTCCAAATAACCGGTAGTTGAAGTTTCATACGCTAGATGAATTACCCATTATAATAAATTACCATGGAACTTAATGAGTTAGAATGGAATTCGGTTTAAAAAAAAACACTTTATTTATTAAAATCCAAACTTAAACTAACCTATACTACAAATTACATGGTTTTATATAAAAATAAAATTATCTTACTTTGCAAAAAGTAATATAAAAAATTCTTATTCTAAGAAATTGAAAAAGGTATATTAAATTGCATTATATTTATGGGAGATCAGCATATTTGGTCTTCGCGTGTCTCGGTAGTCACGTTGTGCTGAATCGGTGTTATCATTGGTGTCAACTAAGCACGTTGTGCTTATTCAACATTACTGATGGTGTTAACTCCTCCCTTCTTAAAAATCCACGTCCCGTGGATCAAAAATTTAACTGGATAGGTTGAATTCCAGGTTGATGAGTGGAAAGTTCCTCTTGGACAGTTGGTTTTGAGAAGATCAGCAATCCCCTTCGATGAGCCAGTCTCGCCCTGTGTATTAAAAAAATGACAATCAGGCCACAAAAAATGACTATGATCCCTCCGTCAATAGCGGCCGCTTCCTTGTGTTCGTTGTATAATTCTTGTAATTGCGCAATGTTCCCTAGGTATAGGTTGTGTAGGTATCCGGGATCTATTTTAAAACCCTTCTCCGTGATGTTCGTACGTAATACAGATGGTAAGACTTGGAATGTCTCCCCTTCCTTACTTACGAATGTGGAATTGTTGATTTGGACCGTTTCGTTAGCATATTGCACCAAAAAGCTTCCTTTTAAGTGTTGACTCGAGTTGTTATATGAAATTTTTCCGTCGAAGTTGCTCAGAAATATGGTATGATCATTGAGGGTTTCAATGATTTCTTGTTTGTGGAACTGGTACTCGCATTTAGCATTTAATCCTTTTATCAGTTGATAGATACAATGATCCGGTAGTATTTTCTTTAAACCGCTTAGATTGCAAATGGTCGTTTCTCCGAATATGTGGTATTTTCTGACAATTCCAAATATCTCATCTTGATTGAGAAGAAGTTCGTTAAATTCCATGTATATGCGTTTATTGTGACTGGAGGTTGATCTTATGATGATGTGATTGTAGTCCTGTCTGCTAGTTTTCGGCATTGAGAGGACGTAAAGGAGAGTGGATTCCTTCATGATCATCATTGGTTCAGCATATTCGATTGCCTCTATCTCGTTGGCATACGGCAGGGTTTCAATTTCCATGATTAAACGACTAATTTTACCTTTACTCAACAAATTAGTATTGACGATGTTTCCTTTGGCTAACTGGACAGCTCGGACTATTTCATATATTTCGTCTTTGCGAATGGTGAGTCGATTAAACAAGACTTGGTGAAGTTTTTCATCTGATTCGTCGTGTAAGTGGTCCATAATTTTGTTGTACTCCGCAAGCAGTTGTTGAGTTGTATTTGTCAGACTTTTGTTAATCCTGTACTGTTGATTGTTGTTGCTAATTATCTTGTTTTGGCTAGTTATTATCTGATCCCAATCAGTAGCATCGGGTGATCCTGCTATCCACTTCCAGGCGCTACCGATCCAGTTTATTGATCTTTGTGCGCGTGAGTGACCTTTTAGTTCTGGCTTGCTTATGTAGTGTCTGTGGTAAGCGGGATGCGGCTCTTCATAAACATAAATGTACTGACCATTTTGAAAGATCAGTTGGTTCCTGAAGACATTGATGGGTACATCACAGTATCGCACTAAGTCGGTAGAATCCTCCTTTGCACTGTGAATGGTTCCAGTGGTAGACAATGTGTTCGCTTCAAGTTCTAGTCTCGACAGAGCGTCCGCTACTTTGTTGGTATGGCCAGGTTTGTAGATAAGCTCATAGTTGTATTCCTCTAATCGAGCTTTCCACCTTTATAACTTGGCATTGTTGTTCCTATTACTCAAGTAGTTGCGAAGGTTATCCAGTGCCCATATTATGGCTAGCATCTCCTTTTCATTCGCTGCGTAATTCTCTTCGGTCTTATTCAAGGATCTTGAGATGTATGTAATTGGCCGGTCTTTTCCGATTTCTCCTTGAGATAATACAGCACCGATGGCGGATGAAGAAGCGTCCGTAGTTAGCAGAAACGGCTTGTCAAAATTTGGAAAAATCAATATCTCCGTTGAAGACAAGAGCTCTTTGATGTTGCGAAATGCTTCTAACTTTTTCTGGTTTAGGTTAATCTTCACTTTCTTGGATTGCGATGCATTGATTTGCGCACTTTCTCCTCTCGTTAAGTTGGTTAATGGCTTAGCTATAAGTGCAAAATCTCGGATAAATCGCCTATAATATGATGCAAACCCTAGGAAAGATTTGAGATCTTTCAAGTTCTCGGGTTTCTTGATGTTTCGAATGGCCTGTACTTTTTTTTATCCGGCTTGATGCCCTTGTTTGTTACTAAATAACCCAAAAATTCCGTTTCTGTCTTTAGAAACTCTGTTTTGTCGAGATTTACACGTAAATTGGCTTTCTGTAATTTCGAAAGACGTTGGCTAGATGTTCTTCTGCAGTTCTCCCTCCGAAGATAATTATATCGTCTATGTACACGTAGCATAGTTCTCCAATGAACTCTTTTAGTACATTATCAATCATCCGCTGAAAGATTGCGGGTGCATTTTTTAATCCGAACGGGAGTCTTAGAAATTCGAATTTCCCATTCATTGTCGAAAACGAAGTCTTTGGAATATCGGCTTCCTTCATTTTGATTTGATGGAATCCTGACGTTAAATCAATAGTTGTAAAAAATTTGGAATCACCTAGATTCGCTATTGTATTTGAAATATCCGGAATGGGGTAGGAATCTGCTACTGTCACCGAATTCAACCTCTTGAAGTCTACTACCATTCGATATTTTTTTATTTGTGAAGCGTCCAATTTCTTTTCCACAATCCAAATCGGGGAATTATAGGGGCTTTTGGAAGGTCGTATAATCCCATCTGCGAGGAGTTGAGCAATTTGCTTGTCCACTTCTTGCCTCATATTGTATGGATACAGGTATGATTTGGTGTATATCGGCTCTTCACTGGTGATTTTGATTTCAGCGCGTACTTCGGTATCGATGGTTTCGAAATTATTGACGGGTCCAAAGAGCATTGTGAATTTCGAGATGACTGTGTGCAATATTTTTTTTGTGTCTGGTGAAAGATGACTATCCCGAACTTCTATATTATTAACTTGGCACGACGGTTTTTCTTTTAACGGAATGTGTATGTTGGGTGTGATGATCAATTCATTGTGTTTCCGATCAATAAGTGCCCCTAGTTCCTTTAATGTGTGACCTATGATGCCATCAAACGATTTTAATCCTGGCAGAATAAAAAAATCAATGGTATTGTCGATGCCAATGCTTTTAAAAAATGGCCCACTAATTTTTTGACTGATTTTGATGTCACCTCCTGCTGATCTAATTTGGAATTGATTATCGTCGGTTGGTTTTGCATTAACGGCTAATTCTGATTTTATGAAGTTCTTATTGGCTCCTGTGTCGATTAGGAACTTGAGTGTGTTTCCGTTTTTAAGCCGATACTCTAGGTAAGGTACGCTAGAGAGGCTTCCATCATAAAATTTACTTCAGAATTATCTTCAATTTCCAGCTCGTCATTGGATTCCTCGTTTTCGGTGTTGTCGTAAGCTAATTGATTATAGTATTCCTCCTCCAGTTGTGTCTCTAAGTTATTGATTCTTTGCTGTTTCCTTGGCTCATGGATATGAGAATGTTCTCGTTTTGTCATCATATTATCCTGAGGAGTGGGGCGGTTGATGTAATTCACTTGCCGTGTTTGTATTGGTGGGTCAATTTCCATCGGTGTTGGCGGCTTAGGGTAGTTCGGCCTTGGTGGTTGGAAGTTGTTCGAGTTCTGGTTACCAAAAGGGCTGCTGTAGTTTTGGTGTTGTATGTTGTAAGCCTTGTTTCTCCATTGGGTTGGTAATGCGTTGTTACTTTTGGCTAGTGCATGATTATACCAAATTTGGTTTATCGGGGCAGTTACGACATTGCTAATATTTCTCTTGTGAATGGCCATGTTCCTGAAATTCAGGTTTTGAATTTCCAAGCAGGATGCGTATGCCTCAGGTAGTGTTGCAGGTTTTTGGATGATCAACATCTTGGCCAGATCTCCGTTTAATCCACGGATGAATACGTCCAGTGCTCGATTCCGATACGTTTCTACCAAAACGTTAATTGTTTCTAACGTGTAATCCTCCGTCTTGATTTTATTGACTATCAAGGAGAATTGGTGGTTTACATTAGCGTAGAATTCGTCTACTGTTGTATTTCTCTGTGACAGCGTACTTAATTGATGTTCCAATGTGCGAAGGTCACGTTTATCGGCGTAATGTAACGACAAACATTTTTTGATTGATACCCATTCTTCATTGAAAATATTGTATGAGATCAGCGAGTCGGCATTCCCTCGAATTTTCTGGCGGATGTGCTGAAGAATCGCCCGGTATATAGGCTTATTCCGCAAGATTTCGTAATCTCTTAGTATATTCTCCACACTGTGCACCCATGACAAGTATTGGGTGGGATTTCCGTCAAATATTTGTAGTTCTTTGACGGAATCAGGCAAGCGGCTTATTTCTTTTAATTCTTCTTCGTTTCTTGGTGTGACAAGCGCTGTAGGGGCTGTCAAAATCACTGGATTTTCCAGCTTGTTCAGTCGTCTCTCAAATTTTTTGGTTAACTCAATCTGGGCATTTAAAGCTCCAGTAATTTCTTTTAATGTATTCTTAATTATTTCTAAATCTGCCATTATTTTAATTTCAAGTAGATTTCTTATTAAGATTTATTAAAGTTTCGGAAAACTGGTTATTATTATTTAAAAAAATTTTACTTTTTATTTTACACTAGATTTGTGTAACCAAATTTTAATTTTTATTTTACACTAGATTTGTGCAATTTTAATTTTTATTATACACTAGATTTGTGTAATTGAATTTTAATTTTTCAATAGACTTACAAGAAAATTATTATCTCAATCTTCATGTAGACGGTGCACTCCGGGACGTGTGCACAAGACAATACCAATCGGGCGTGCGCTGGACGGAACGTAATTTTCCTTTTTAGCTATTTGTTTTTATTCTCACAAACGGCCTACTGCGGTACGTTTTTACGATCACTGCACTATTCACTGTTTTTACACTAATTGTAGTATATAATTTGCTACAATTTTATGCACTTAGTGTTATACTATTCACTGTTATTTTTACACTAATTGTAGTTTAGAATTTGCTACAATTTTATGCACTTAGTATTATTCCCGATGGTTCGACTGTTTCGGCGCCACTTAATGAGTTAGAATGGAATTCGGTTTAAAAAAACACTTTATTTATTAAAATCCAAACTTAAACTAACCTATACTACAAATTACATGGTTTTATATAAAAATAAAATTATCTTACTTTGCAAAAAGTAATATAAAAAATTCTTATTCTAAGAAATTGAAAAAGGTATATTAAATTGCATTATATTTATGGTAGATCAGCATATTTGGTCTTCGCGTGTCTCGGTAATCAAGTTGTGCTGAATCGGTGTTATCATTGGTGTCAACTAAGCACGTTGTGCTTATTCAACATTACTGATGGTGTTATATAACGTATACTCGCCTTATAACGTATACTCGCCTTATAACATTCGCCCAGGTCCCTTGATCGTACTTTATAACAGAGTTTTACTGCAATTACAATTAGTGTACTAACAGTTTTTAACATTTTATTACATGACACTAAATAAAGAATTTTTCATAAATAAATAATTTGATTGCAAATAATCATAAAGAATTAAATTATTGATATACAAGGAATTTTTAATACGGTCCACCATTTCTTTAAATAAATAAATTCCTTAAAATAATTGGGATTTACTTTTACTTTAAACTATTCTAGGTTTTAATTTCAGCACTAGTATTTATTATATTAAACATTTTTTTAAAAAAAAAAAATTTTTTTTGAAGCGGAGTGACGTAAGTGATCTTTTTATAATTAATATTATTTCGTATAATCACAAAACACCAACAGTTTTCACTTACTTAAAAATAAAAAAACCAAACTTTTTATTTTTGAATTTATTTACTTTTATTTATTTAAAATTACAACTAGTTTCGATCTTGTAAAGATCATCTACAGGTAATTTTTTGCAATTAAAAAACTAAAGTAAAAACAACTCTTATATATACCAAAATTTTTGTTTAACAGGTAAAAAAAAAAAACAAAAAAAAAAAATTATAAAAAGGACTTATATATAAAAATAATAAAAAAAATATAAAAGAAAAAAAAAAAAACAAAAAAAACGGAGGCGGACAAACCCACAAATTTAATTAAAAATAAGGGGTGTTGCGCTTGTTATGGTTAATTTTTAAAAAGTTATTTTAAATAAGGGGGAATTAATTTTTGCATCATCTGTGTTCATGAGATTTGTGGTGTTGGCGATGTGGTATGACTCGTATGCGTCTAGTTTCCATTTTTGATGTACTGTTTTTATTATTTTTGAAATAGTGGTGTCTATTTTGTGGTTATGGTGGAACATATGATATGCAACACTAGATTTATTCCAGTTGGCTTTTTCATGTTCTTTAAGCCTGGTGCTGAAATCTCTCGAAGTCTGGCCGATGTAGGTGTCCTGGCAATCAGAACATTTAATTTGGTAAATTCCAGACCGTAAATCTTGTGTTACATTATCTTTAAAGTTGTTTAAATCCCTTTTGATGGTTGTTGATGGACGGGTGACAAGTTCTATGTTGTGTTTGTGGAAGACGCGCTGAAGTTTATTGGTGATATCCGGAAAGTAATCCGGATTGTAATCCGGAAAATTGTTGGTGTTTTGTGATTATACGAAATAATATTAATTATAGTATTTATTAGTTAAACCAAAATATATAGAAATGTTTTGGAATTTCATTAGTTCTAAAGTTTTAATTTAAATCTATTAATACAATACAGACCCTAGGTCTGCGTGTCTGTTTGTTTATCTGTGTGGTAAGGTCACTATTTATGGTTCCAAGCATGCGACTATTTTTTCTTTTATTTATCCTTTCCTTTTGTCATTTGTATAAACAAACCGAATTTTCGTTTATTATTACATGTATTATTTATTTATTTACTTATTTACAAGAATTATTTATTAGTATACCAACCCCACTGACACAAGCTACTTTGAGCGAAAGCTCATTCATAGCAGGTTGTGCCAAATGAGGGGAGCATTAATAAACAAATTAAATCTTTGTTGTTATATTTACACTACAACAGCTCAGCCGGCAGCGTTTATAATTCATCCGGTAAATTGGCATGTTTGTCGCTTGTAAATATTTTATTATTCATATGATGGACATACTGTAACGTACGACTATGCGTTGTGCGTTCCAACGAATGAATGGCTCTTATCCCTGATTTGATTATGTATCATTTTTTTTTGTTGATCAACGAACGGCCTTCATTGTATGAATGAATTCTTATTTGAAATTTTTTTTTGGGTAGTATCCCGTACACCAATTTTTTTTTGGGTGGGATCATCCGCTAATGATGGATATAAAACACAAAAAAAAAAAGAATTTTTTAAATCACGCGAGAGTTATGTTTTTGGAATTGTTCGAGACAGATGTGTCGTGAACATAACTAAATTTTTCTAATTTTTTTTGCTATTTGAATTTGGGCAAAATATATATCTAAAGTAAAAATTAAAAATTAAATAAGTGATATGAGTCAAGTTCGTCTTGATAATTATTGAATAGAATATGGAATGTTCATATTGACGGTTTAAAATATTTTTTTTTGTGAAAGAACAATTTCATTAGTTTTTGTTAAACAAGAAAAAAATATATTGTAATCAAAATGTTTGGCCGTGAGATAATTTAGTGCTATATACTATATAAACTATTAATTGTTAATGAGAACTGTGATTATAGATGCAATTAAGTTAATTTGATGTGTTACATACAGGTGTTAGAAGAATACCTTAGAATTTAAATAGTCGTATATGATAGCTAAATTAAGTGTAACTGTGATCCAGGTAGTTTTGTGGCAATCATGGTCGATTCAGCGTGTAAGGACATGAAACGTAACGCGTTTTCGACCACTACAACAAAAAAAAAAAACAAACAAAAAAACAACAAAAAAACGTATTATGGAATTACTGGAATTATGCTACTACCATAATAATTAGACTTCTTAATCATAAAATACCTAAATAAAATATTAATATAATAATATAAAAGTAGTCTCAAATTAATAATAAAAAAAAAAATAAAAACCATAAAACCAATATCGTGAAAATATTATCCACTGGTGATTTTGGTACCGATATTAAGCATAATCTACAGTCACAGCATCCTCATGAGTATACCATCGTGCTTGATTAAAGAAACATAATCAAATTTTGTCTGCAACGAAAACATAATCATCTATAAAATCGTGGAGTATATAAACCATTCAAGCCATATTTATTATTATAATAATAATTAACTGATTAAGGTAAAATTTTTGTATTTTTTTTGATCAAATTTTGTAATTATTAATTTTAAGTACTAGATTAAGGTTAAGGGTTAGTACAGTACGCGTACTTAAATTTTTGTTATTTCTTTTAGTTATAAATTGATTATATGGCCAAAATTATTTCACATTTGTGTTTTTTTTGTTTTCTAAAAATTTAACGGCAATCAGTTTATTTTATAATGCAATAAAATCTATATTATAAATTTAATTAATCAAACTTAACGTCAAAATTAGTCTCTTTCTTTTGGGTTTCTTTTCGGGTTTCGTTTTTTTTTCGCATTTTTTTTAGTGTTACTATTTTTAGGATGAGATAATAGAGATCATAACGGAGGATGAGGTTGGTAGGTCATGGTCAGTAAGCATGACAGGGTGAGTTGATCCTTATCTGTTCCGAATAATTTCAGATCCTTTTCCTGCGGTCTATCAAGATTCATTTAAACTCCAGAAAACCCCACGCCCAACTTCGAGCTTTAGCCGGCTAAACTGACCGCTCTGGAGTCCCTGAATGGATAATTCTGTTAACTCGTGGCCGCAAGGTCACGTCGTTACAATACATATATCGTTATTTGCTGTTAACCTTCCTTCACGATTTTTGGAATGTTCCAAACGACGACGGCGATCCGCGGTTGGTGCATGTTCGCATTTTATGCCACTGGGGGAATTTATACATTTACAATACGTTTTACAATAAATTTAAAAAAGTTTACAAATTTATAAGAAAATTAGAAGCATCCGGCTGACTCGAAAGTCACTATTTTCGTAATGACGTCTGTATGTGTGGATGTGTGTCTGTGTGTCTGTGTGTCTGAATGTTCATTATCTTAAAAACGAGCAAAGACAGGATAATGAAACTTCATATTTAAAAGTTTATTAACTATGCGAAGAGCTGATTAGATTTCCAGTATAATGGCACAACCGGAAGAGGAAGTTTACTGAACATTAAAATCATACATTGTGAATTATTGGAGAAAATAAAAGAGATATGGGAAAAGTTTTAAATAAAAGTTATAGGAAACAATAATCTTAAGAAAAAATGTTCTATGCATTTTTGTTCTATCTTTATCCAATTTTGAGTAAAATGTATTTATGCATTGGCATGTATTAAAAATATCATATTTGCTATGAAAACAAAATGTTCACAGATTTCATTTGAAATGACAAATTTTTTTTTTTTTTTTTTGTTGTTTTGTACGTATTCTAATTGTCAAATATGCTATGAAACATTAATACATAAACGCAGCGCTGTATTAATTTCTAAATGATGTCTGTGGGTATGTATGGACATATAAATATAATGTAAGTTTAGGAAAGTAGTGTGGTGGCCACACCGGATTTTTTAATTATGATGTTAACCCTCAATGCACGAACCAGGGTCGTTTTCGTCCTGACGAAAACTAATTTTTGTAATTTCGCGGGCATACGGCCCATTTTTTTCCTTCAAGAAATTGTCTTTTAAACTAATTTTCCCATAATTTTTAGCACCGCTATTCTTTTTTCCGAAGGTTGCTCGATATGTAATTAAAAAAGTTTACCGGACAAAAAAACTTTTGTTTCTTGAATAAGGATGCCTAGAGATAATCCATGAATTATTTAATTTGTTATTGATAATTGTTGATTTTATTGCACAAAGACGAAAACGATCCTGATTTATGGAATTAAGGTGCCTAAAATACCTTCATGGATTGAGGGTTAATATGTATGTTTCCAAAAATTGAAAGAGAATTTAATCCATATATGAGCCATTATTTTTGAAACTGGTTTTTAAAAAAAATTAAGTTAATGATAACAATAGACAAATGACAGTATAATCTTCCTAAAGGTAAACAATTTATATTCAAAATAAAAAAAATGAATCCCAAATACTTGTGCAATAAATAAGAAAATTCAAAATTCCATATATTTTTGCATTTATTGTTTCTCTATTCTTTCATTAACTCGTTTCAACAAAATATGAAGTTATACCACTTTAAAAAAAGCGGCTCATTTATAGAATGTATTATTGTGTACAGATTTTACTAGCGAGTTATACGAATACAACCAAATTTCCTAAAAATTTTTCTTTACCTTAAATTGAATTAATTAATTCTTGTAATATTTAATATGCAACTGGTCGACCATTTAAGACCGAAGAAAAAACAACAAAATACAAAAGAATATAACTAATAGATTTTGTAATTAAAAAGAAAATTATTTGGAATACAATTTTGAACAAGTTTTATTGAAAAGTTTAGAGAAAAGAGCCAAAAAACAACTAAAGTGGTGCGTGGAAATAAAGAAATAGTGAAGTGAAAACAGGGGTTTAAAAACGAACCCTCAAAATAAACACAAACAGAAATTTAGCATCCAATGTTTGTCCACGCCCGGAAGGGTGGTAAAAAATGTATTTTTAATTATAACTAAAAACCTCAAAAAACTATCAACAAAGCCTTCAAATAAAAGTTGCAGCTATGGAAATACAAACTAATTTACACATTAACAAACTGTTTAAGATTGTGATGCGCGCTCATGTATTCGTAAGCTCATTTTTCATTTTTTCCAATAATAATTATATCTTTATATAGTAAATTCAAAATTTTTGAAATAAAGAAATTTTGCCTTTCAGAGCTTTGGAAAGTTTCATATTTTGCACCAGTCTATAAAAAAGGGACCACGCGATGATGTAACAAACAATCGTGGAATTGCCATAATAGCCTGTATTCCCAAGCCATTTTAATCAATGGTTAAAGATGTGTTATTTTTCCACTGTAAGCATTTGATAATTACTCATGAACATGGATTTTTCCTAAATCGATCTACTGTTACTAATTTAGCGCTTATTCGGAATTATTTAAACTCAGGTAGATGTAGACTATACTGACTTTGCCAAAGCTTTCAACCGACTGAATCACCTGCTTTTGTTGGATAAGCTTAGTAAATTTAATTTGCGATATTATACCGTTAAATGGGCTAAGATCTTAAGTCGTTCGAGTTTGCAGAAAGTCGTATTTGCGGAAGAAATGTATTAACGCACTGATCATTATCGATTTTAGTATGGTGCATATCTCATGAATATTATATTCGAAATTATGTGGATGCAAATGTTGAATAAGAATAATAAAAATATAAATGTAAATTCTTTATATATTAACGTGAATATGTACAACTTTATGAATTAGTAATAGTTTCCTATGTATTTTATATTATGTATTTTAACTGAAATAAAAATTGTAAAATATCTCAGCGTTCAGTTCTTCGTGCGCTTCAGCAAAAATATATTGCAAAATTACAATGAAAATAAAATAATAAATAAATATTTGTGAAATCTATAATAATAAATAGAAACTCATAATCATATAAAGTTAGATTAAAGTACAGTGAGTTTTATTTTAAAGTGCATTCAACCATTTTTACTTAAATGAAAGATATCTTCATTCCAAAATTATAAGCAACGATATCTTTCAATATGAAAATATTTTGTAACATATCTTACGAATTGGATCAAGGGCTATTCCAAAAAGACTTGAAGGCATTTTGTGACTGGTCTACTTTAAACTTCATGAGCCTCAATGTGGAGAAATGTCAAGTAATAAAAAATTCGATTGTGCAGACTCGCTGTATCTGTTTAACATTTATGCTCCACAGCGCTGTTTACGTTCATGGGATTTACTTTTGATTCCGACGACAACTACTAACTTTTTGTTACTACAGTGCAGTTATTCGTAGACAACGTGATCTCAATGGGGTATCGAAATATTTTGATTTTAATATTACACGTGTTGTATTCAAACACTCCATATCAAAGTTAGCAATATAACTGGGTGTTCATGATTAATTAATTTTGATACAAATGTATGGTTTGATTTTAGTGGCATTTTTGTTTTCCCATTTTATTGGTGTGCGGTTGACGTTCGAAGAGAATAGACATGTTTTTATCGTCCTCCTCGTAAATTTAATTTAATTTTCTGTATAGTGATTAATTAGTTTAGTGAAAAGTGGTGAAATTAGAGGAAAATATAAATACATATGTGTATTTGTGTAGTTTGTGCATAAAATTTGAATACAAAATATCTCATTTTAGATCAAATAAAAGCCAATTTATTAATATACGCAGTAAAATTTAAATTTATGTTCATGTATAGACCTGCTTCTTTTTTTTTTCTTTTTAATCATGCTTAAACATAGTTTGTATTCTATTTAATGTGAAATCGACCAATTATCTTTTTGATATATAATACGCACAATAGGAGCGATACAATTTCTCCTTCTAAAATATAATTTGTAATTATTTATGTATAATATTATGTATAGTTACTCGTATGTATAATATGTATCCATTTAGAATTATAATAAATAAATAAAATTCATTTTAAATGCTATTCACAACTCACTAGCAAACTGACAAAAGTTGATATACGTTTTGACAGATTAGCTTGTATTAGACGTTTCGACGTTTGTGTTGATTTTGAATAAACTGGTGAATTTTGTTTTGTCATGAGTATGTTATCTACTAATATATAATTCACAGTGTGCGGCCGTAACGCTTTTCTTATATTTCCAATTTAGATGCTTGAATGTTGTAACTGAGTAGTCCGAGTGATATAGGTGGTGACTTTTTAACAAGGAACTTCGAATAGAAAATGTTTCGGGTTCGATGCTCATCTCGAAGTACTTATTAATTTTAATAATTTTTTTGCCTATAACGGTATTTCATTTTTTCAATACGAATTGAAAAACATAAAATTTTATATTGTAAGACAATGATTAGGTATAATGTAATATGTAATAATACATTTTTTAAAACTGTAATGTACATTTAGGCTGGTACCGAAAATTATTTTTCGATATTGAATTTTTTCCAATAAGCTTTCGGGTTTGATCCTCACCAAGAACGTTTTGCATTATTTTTATTTTTTTTCATTTTATAACGGCATTTCATTACAACATAACGAATTGAAAACTATATCCTCTTTATTTATTATTAAATAATATACCCAGTGTGGGGCGAGACGCTATATGTATAATTATACACCCCACACCCTAACACTACTACAAACTAAATGCACCAACACCTCATTGTATCAATATTTCGCGTATAATACGGCCCGCTGTAAATTTCAGCTAAGTGAGCCTTTTTTAATTCGTGGAGCCCTTTCGATGCAATCATGACCATAGGAACCATTGTAAAATTAGTTTCAAATACTCATATAGGTATCGGGTGTGTTTATAAAAATAAGAAACTGAAATTTATTTTATTTCTTCAATTATTTTGTTTAGTTCTTATGTTTTACATGTGAATAAAGTGTTAAAATTGTCTCATTTTATTGAATTTAAAGATAGTTTTTTATTATTGGACTAAGGTGTGAAAAATTAAAACGAAACTTTCGCTTTTTCGCCTTCCTGAACCGGGCCCGATTCAAAACGTTGAACATGTTTACGATGTCAAAGAGCAAGCTCAAATGGCCATAAACTAGATCGCCACCCTTAACCCAATGCAGCGTGCCATTTTCGAAGAGATTGCTGCTGTAATTGATGATTCGATGGCTGAGTCGAGATTTTTCTTCCTCGACGGTCCTGGCGGTTCGGGAAAAACTTACCTTTACAACACTTTGATGAGTTATGTAAGAGGCCAGAGTAACGTTGTTCATGATTTCGCCACGACAGGAATTGCAGCGGATTTATTAGTTGGTGGTAGAACTGCCCACAGTGGTTTCAAAATCCCGCTTTCTGCTAACGAAACATCGGTGTCATCCATGAAAATCCCCTCGCAGGAATCCATTAAATTACGAGAAGCTGCAATGCTCATTATCGATGAGGCTTCAATGCTTTCTTCGCATTCTCTTCGAGTGATTGATCTGCTTCTGCGAGGAATCATGAATAATATTCGTCCTTTCGGTGGCAAGCTTCTCATCCTTGGCGGTGACTTTCGACAAACCTGAAATGAGAAAAAATCCCAGAGGAAAAAATGCTGATATCATCGAAATGTGCATGAAAAATTCTCTTTTGTGGCGGCATGTGAAGCAGCGAACTCTCATCACCAACATGCGAGCATTTGAACAACGAGAGTTCAACGAATGGGTTTTGCAATTGGGCGATGGCAGATTGCGAAATGATCTGGAAGAAGCCGATCCCGATTTAGTCGAAATTCCTGAGGAAATGATAGAGCGTGAAAACATCATTCGATCAATTTTTGGAGTTGAAATTCGAACAACAACTGCTGATGAAATCGCCGATGTCGCCAACAAGATCATTCTCAGTCCATAAAATGCTCATGTCACAAAGCTCAACAATGCCACTCTCGATCTTTTACCGGGAGATGCAACAACCTTCCTGAGCATTGACTCAATGATCTCCGACGACCCGAACGATGCAATCGATTTTCCAGTCGAATTTTTGAATTCTCAGACCCCTTCTGGCATGCCTCCTCATTCACTGAAATTGAAAGTTGGTGCGTTCATCATGTTGCTAAGGAATTTGGATCCAAAGAAGGGACTTCTGAATGGAACTCGATTGATCGTGAAAAAGCTGTTCAGGAATTGTATCACGGCGGAAATAATCGCAGGCAGCAATAAGGAAGCGGAAGTTTGCATCCCCCGAATCGACTTGGAACCAAGCGAGAGCAGCTTAGGATTTCAAATGAAGCGACGACAATTTCCCATCATTTTGACTTTTGCAATGACGATTAACAAGGCTCAGGGACAATCATTCGATAAGGTTGAGGTGTTTTTACCAGAACCTGTTTTTGCTCATGGCCAGCTTTATGTAGCTTTAACGCGAGTACGAAATCATGAAAACCTTAGAGTGCTGATCAACAATTTCTCATACCAAGGCGCAATAATAAATGATAACTGTACATTTACAAGAAACGTTGTGATAAAAGAATTATTGAATTAATATTAAATTGTCTTATTTCGTATTATTTTAGGAAAAAAAAAACATTTTACTTTTCAGGCTATGGGGCCATATTACGTAACGCTTCATGGGGGTGGCTTCATGATTTGTTACGATTTGTTAAAGATAGGGAGGAGTGAACATAGATCATATCATTGATAGCCCGTTTTCTTAATTGCAAAATTCACTTTCACGTGATTAAAATAATTTAAAAATGTGAATACTTTTATGTTACGCCTGGGAGAGGGAGGGGTTTTGAAATAATATGTTACGATCTTTTAGGAAGGGGAAGTAAGGGGTATAAAAAGCAAATAAATATGTGAACTACTATATATTGAGTTTTCAGAAACTTCCGTCAGTTTTGACGGGTAATTACTAGTTTATCAGAATATAGGGAATGCGTATGAGTTATTGAAATTAGAATATGTACCGTTATTCGACACATGAAAATTGGCTGAAATTATGTTTTTATTTTCTATTGTGTGTTGGTAGTTCAGTACTATATAGTACGGTAGTATAATTTATTTATTTTTATTGTTTTGATTCCTTGTATTATCTATATTCTCGAGGAAATATGAATACTCTTTATAAAGATATAATGTATGTACTACTCCTACTATACCTTGTTGAACTTATTGCTCTGTTTAATTTTTCTACTCTAATAAATATACATGTGTTTGTCTTGCGGTATAAAACTGGAAATTCTTTCGTTTACCACAAGTGTATTATGTTTTGTGTGTACGCAGAACAAACCGATTTGTGTGCGATTCAAATGGGATTATTATACAGAGTAGGCCATCTGTTGGTCCTTTCTTCAATCAATGAATTTTAGTACTTAATATTATCTGTTCTAAAAAATTCTTTGACATATGGAAAGTCAAAAATATGCCATTTATCATCATGGAGTCGCTAACAACATAACATCGCATTTTTAAAACATCAACATTTCGTAAATTTCGTGAGTTTTGGTCGACATGAACATCCTACTGAGCGTGTAATTGGCAAAATTATTGATCTTTTTGAAGAAACTGGTTCAGAGGAAGGTCGTAGACCGTATCAACATGTTCATCCAGTTCGAAATCCTGATGCAGTGGCAGCTGTTAGTGAAAGTTCATAAGAACTAAACATTTCACGAACCACATTACGACACATTTTGTACGCATGTTGATCTTCATTTGGATCGATACAAAATTCAACTAATTCAAAAATTGAGCCCACCAGACCATTTAAATCGTCGTCGTTTTGTTAATTGTATGCGTGAACGAAATTAAGGTTTTTCATCAAAAATCATCTTTAGCAATGAAGCTCATTTTCATCTTAATTGGTACATCAATAAGCAAAATTGTCGAATTTGGGGAGCGGAGAATCCTCATGTTATAAACGAAGTAGAACTTCATCCTCTAAGAATCACAGTTTGGTGTGGTTTATAGGGTGGTGGCATCATTGGGCCGTTTTTCTTTGAAAACGAACAGGAAAATGCACTTACAGTGAATGCAACATGTTAACTGCGCACTTAAAAAATAGAGATATTTAGTGTTTATGTTTAAAATTCATAATTTAGAATTAAAATTTTTATGAATCTTGGATTTCAGGTTATTTAGTTAGTGATTAATTTCCTGTCCTTCAATTAAGATGCGGAATTAAATTTATTTTATTTAAGGGTGTTAAGGGCTGATTTTAAATATATAAATAATGGTGAAGTAAATTAGGTTTTGGGTTTAACTGAATGTAATGGAATTAAATTAATTTTTATTAAAATTTAATCGAATTTAATTGAATCGAATCATTAATGTCAAAATATTAGTGTTGATGTTGGTATTGGTATTGATGTGGATATTGGTATTGGTGTTGATGTTCATACTGATATTAATGTTAATGATAGTTTTGGTACCAGTATTGATATTGGTTAGTTAAAATGGTTTTTGTTTAGAAAACTCCTGAGAATCTCGACCAAGATAACACTGGCTGAGGTGACAGCATGATGGCCGGGTGGTAGTTGGTTTAATTACTGTCAAACTATTAATGTTAATTTATTTGTTACATAATTTATTTTAGAAAATTAAATTTATACTTAATTAATTTTAGAATAGTTATTATAAAGGATAATTGCATATTTTAAATTTAGGAAATTCTTAAAGAATATGAAACAACTTTACAAGAATTTGAGCAATAGATGAACTTTAAATTGTATTGTCTTGTGATAAATAATTTACTAAAAATATAGTGATAACAAATTTACTAACTATCAACTACTTAGGTGTTTGGAACCGGGTTGATTCTTTGTTGCTAACATACCTTTCCTTTCCTTCGGTTTTGTTATGTGTAAAGAGGGTATGGAAAGCCCGGCGTCATCCGGGAGTCTTGCTTAGGCTTGGTCGTACACCCTAATGAATCTATCAATCAAAAATTTTTGTGTTCCCATTTTATTGGAATTTAATTCTAAACTTTTTGTTATTTTTAGATTAATTAAATTTTGGGGTACCCCGTAAATTCTACGAAACCACAATTCATAAAACAACAATTCATCGAAAACAATTCATATAACAACACTTCATAGTAAAATAATTTTACGAAAAAACAATTCTTCATAATAACAATTCATCGAAAAACAATTTATCGAAAAACAGTTAATTTGACGATATTTTTTATTGTGAACACCAAAGAAAATTGAATGCATATTGATCAATACAACAAATCAATTTTTGATGCAACTTTATTATGCAGCAAGCATAAATTATTAGAAATAACACTCATTTTTATAAATTTAATATTAAAAAATTAATTTATTTATAACAATATAATGATTTTCTTAGCAAAAATCAATAAAAAAATACAATTGTTTATTCAACAATAATTTGTTAATAACAAATTATTTTATTTATAAACAATTTAAAATGGATTTAAGAATTTTTGGCCATTACTTTAAAATATAGACAAAATTTGTTAATTCAGTATTGTTAATAATTAATTACTCAAAGAATTATTATTTAAATCACAATTGTTATTAACATTCTTTTTTTGTTTTTTGTTTATAAATAATTAATTTTTTAATAACAAATTTTAATTATTTATAATCTCAAAAGAATTTTTTATTAAATTATTTCTACATAACTTTAGCGTTCTGTACGAATTTATGTAGCATTGCCTAATCCAAATATTTTACAACAATATTAAATAATTATATAATACAATATTGTTAATAACAAACAAAATATATATTTAAAAACAATTATTTTGTTTATGTATTTATTATAAATAAATTATATAATTTTTATAATATTCTTCAATCACTGTTAAGGAAAAATCTTCAAAACTCAATCTAAACTAAATCATATAGTAAAAAAATTACTCTTTATTATGAAATAATAAAGAGTTATATGATATATGATACGCGTACTTGATGTTTCTCTTTCGGCCGGCGTTTCTTCTGCTTGGGCATTAAACGGATGATAAAGTCATACATTATTTTCAGTCGCGCGACGTTTACGTTCCTGGCCTTTCGGTCGTTTAAATGACGTCCGATCCTGTTTTGTTTGTGGTTTCTGTATTGGCTGGATTGACCCACTTTTAAGTAGTTTTCGTGCGACTTCGCGAGCATCACGTGCATCGGCTGGACGTTTCGATATTAGAGGTTTTTCAGAATCACTTTTTGGAGTTTTTAACGCTTGAATTGCTTTTTTCTGTGAAAACAACAAACAAAAATCCTAATTATTTACGGAATTACTAAAAAAAACAAATGTGTTTGCAGCTGAATAATGATTCTCCTAAAATTTAAAATATTTAATTAAAATCAATTATGTAACTTAGAATCTTTTAAAAATTTATTACCTTCTTTGTTTATTATCATTGACACTTATATTGTTGCCAATTGTTGAAGTTCAAGGTCAACAACCTTCAATTTTGTTTGGATATTTTTATCTTTTACCGCAAATCTAAAGGTAGAACAAATTAGGTACAAATTAATTGTTAGCTTCTGTAATTAATTAAATTTAGATTAAATAATTTAACATACATATGTACAAACTTACCATTTAACTTTATAATTTTAGTCAATTAAATTTATATATTTTTGACACTTTTTTGTTGACAACATTTTGTTAAGCTACTACAATTTTAGTCAGCACAATTATAAACAAAAATGTAATTTATTATACTATAATTAAGGTAAATTGTATTATTGAAATTTATTATACCACAATTAAGGTAGATTGTATTATTGTCAACCATAAAAAATAATGTAGAAGAATATAAATATCTGGTGTAAAATAAAGGGAGACATTACAAGTAAAGCGATCGATCAGTCAACAACAAATAAATTGTGTAAATAAAAAATTGTTAAAAAATTGAAATTTAATAAAATTAAAACTTAAAAAGTATTTATTTCAAATAATTAACTTGAATTAAAATTTAAATTAAAAATTCAAAGTCATACATCCGCAAAGTTATCAAAATGTCCTACCTTTTTCTTCAGTTTTTGATATTTTGTTTGCAGCATTAATTCTTCTTCGGTTAAATTTAATGGAAAATAAAGAGTGGTTAAATTTTAAGGGCCGACGTTGAATGTGAACCACACCTAAACGTCAAGTTTTTTTCTGCATTTCATTTGACATTTCTCAATTTCAGACTAACTCAATTTGAACCATGGAAAGATACACAATCGAGCAACGCGTGAAAGTTATTCAGGCATATTATGAAAATGGGCGTTCAAATCAAAATGCATATCGCGCACTTCGTGATTTTTTCGGTCAATTTAATCGTCCAAATGTGCGTATAATCGGAAAAATCGTGCAAAAATTTGAGCAAACCGGGTCTGTAGGAGATTTTATAACACCAGTGCATGCTCGTACAGCTCGTACTGCAGAAAATATTGCTGCTGTTCGCGATAGTGTGGCTGAAGAGCCATCCACCTCAACTCGTCGTCGTGCCCAACAATTGCACCTCTCACGCTCGTCGTTGATGAACATTATGCATAAAGACTTGCATTTACACGCTTATAAGGTGCAATTGACTCAAGAACTAAAGCATCTTGACCATTCCAAACGTCGTCAATGGTTAGAATGGTGGCAAGAAATGGCAACAGTGGATGATCAATTTTCGAAGAAAATCATCTTCAGTGATGAGGCACATTTTCACCTCAGTGGATTCGTCAATAAGCAGAATTGCCGCATTTGGGCGAATCATAATCCAAGAGTGATTGTCGAAAAACCAATGCACCCACAAAGAGTGACTGTTTGGTGCGGTTTATGGGCTGGCGGCATCATCGGGCCGTATTTTTTCCAAAATGAGGCCGATCAGGCAGTTACTGTGAATGGTGCTCTTAAATAACGAACTTTTTATGGCCCGAATTGGAAGATATGGATGTGGACGATATGTGGTTTCAACAGGACGGTGCCACTTGCCACACAGATAACGAAACAATGGCTCTTTTGCGCGACAAATTCAATGGCCGTGTTATCTCACGTGGTGGCTATGTCAATTGGCCGCCAAGATCATGTGATTTGACACCGTTGGACTTCTTTCTTTGGGGTTATTTGAAAGAAAAGGTGTACGTCGATAAGCCAGCAACAATTCAAGAGCTAAAGGATGAGATAATTCGGCACATTAACGGCATAGAACCTCAATTATGCCTAAGCGTCATCGAAAATTCGGACCATCGGGTGGAGGTGTGCCGCCGAGGTCGCGGCGGCCATTTGGCCGATATTTTGTTCCATACATAATTGAACCATACCAAATTATCATAATAAAAAGAATTGACAATAATTTCCTAAATAATTTGTGTTTTATTCAAAATCAACATCGGCCCTTAAAATTTAACCACCCTTTAGATAAAAACCATTTTTCTATGGTTAATATTTTAATTAAATCCAAACTTTGAAAATTCTATGGCGTTAACAAAAAATTTGACAACAAATAAAATTAACAGGTTGTCATTAGAGACATCTACCAGAATAAAATTTAATTAGAACTAAAGCTTGACGCACAAAGGTTTCGTTCCGTTTCGTTTCGTTTTCTAACCTGCCCCAGTTGTGCTTTGCGTGAACAATCAAAAAATTTTGTTTGAGATGGGATATTAAAAACATGAAGCAGAAGTATAAAAAACATAATCTTCGCATTATTTTCGTTCCTTTTTTACGAAATTTGGTATAAAATGATGATCACAGTGAGGTGAAAAAATTTTGTTGTTATTATTATTATTATTATTTTTATATTTTGTTTTGTAACCTATTGCATTGACATGCTGTATGGCTAATAATAAATATAAAATGAAAGCTACGAAATTGAGACCATCTTCTGTTTCTTAGTGAAAAAATCAGCATGTTATTGAACCTGATTTCTGATATAAATAATTGTGAACTTCATTTTTTGACATTCTTATCATTAATTCAACTTTATCTTCAATAATTTGAATGTTTTCGGTTAAATTTTGTATCGGGTAACCATGTTTTTAATGAAAGATGGAAAATTATTTCTTAATCGAAGGTTGATTTAATTCGCTATTAACTTTTAAGGATATTGGTAAAGCATCAATTGATATTTTGTCACTTAAACGAGTTATAACAACGTAACTATAACAAAATTCGAAAAACCACCGTAGTATTTTTAACTTACAATCCGGCACTTAATCACTTTCCTTTATACAATATAACAGTGTGGAACACTTTGCATATTCGATTTTTCTTACGTCGTTTATCAATCACGAGCGTAAAAGCAGGAAACTTTAAAATGTTGTAGCTCTGATAATTTTAATCGTGAAAAAATTAAAAAATATCCGAAATATTCCTATATAACTACCACATATTTTATTAAAAGATATTGCTGAGGCCAATTTTAGATTTTTAGTTATATTCAAAATGATATTTTTTTTTTGCCTCTCACAGAAAGAGCCTGGCCAACGAACTCTGTGCCAGAATATATGTGCTAAGTTTCAGCACTGTACCTATTTTTTCGTTTTATTGGCGATGTTTAGATCTATTTCTACTTGACTAAAACGAGATAACTTTGTTTTACTTAAGATACCCCGCAGGTCTAGAATTTTGAAACAAATCAATTTTTTTTGCATATTCTTAAAGTTTAGACCATTAAGAATATATTCTCGAGAGAAAATTTTAAAATTCCACTGCGGCTGGCTACCTGAAACGTTTGCTCAAAACTTTAAGCGCATTTTCTCCCAACTACCTTTTCAAACATGGTAGACATTTTATTTCAGGTTCTATTTAACTGATTTACTTCAAATTTTGTATCACCTTCAAAGTATAACGATATAGAATGAAGAGTAAAAATATTTGTTTGTTTTTCTTTATTGAGTACAACAAAACAACTAGAATGTATGTCTCTAGACCAGAATAGCCCCTAAAACATTCATCTTTTACGCCAGAAGTGAAAACAAAATATTCACCTCTATTACGATTGTGGAGTCGATCGACCATCGACACGACTCTGTGTTGCCTTTTCCTTTTTCGTATGGTTTTTATTGAAACGCAATACATAGTCGTGTCGATTGTTGATCATAATAAGGGTGATTATTAATTACCCCGATGAATCATAATAGGGGTGATTATTATTCACGACGTTAATTTGTACGTAGGCTTATTCATCCCAAAAATAAAATTCTGCACGGCTTGTCTAAGCTACGGACACTTTAAAAAATTCGAAGATGCACAAAATGTGAAAACCATTAAAAATAAGAAGATGCACAAAATGTGCAAAACCATTATTAGAAGAAACACACACATGCCAAGAAAATCCGGAATGCAAATTCTGCACAGGGGAGGAACACAAACTCTAATAAATGCAACGAAAAAAAGATGCAAACACAAATTAAAATTCACACAATCAAATACAAAACCACATTTAAAGAGGCAATAACAAATTGTACCCAAATAGAAGAACAATGTACAATGAACCAGAGCCAAATAACCTAACAAATAAACTAACAAGCACCACCCAAAACGAAGATGCAGCACCTAACGCATGGATAGCAAAAGCAAATAGGCAAGAGGCAATAGTTAAAAAACAAAGAACAAAGATCGATAACTTACAGCAGACAATTACCAAATTCATACAAATATGCAGTAAGGTCCAAGGCAATCCAGATCTGCAACTATTAGAGTTAAAAGAATTAGCCCAGAAATTATTGAAATCGTCTCATGGAAAGTAGAATTAAAATGCTACAAATAAATATAAGAAGCTTAAATAGCAACACAAACACGATACAACTATTCATGCAAAAACACAACATAGATTTAGCAATACTAGCAGAAACATGGACTCAAACAGGAAAAGAGCCACACATACCAGGATACAAAAAAATAACAAAAAACAAAAATGACGGATACGGGAGAGTAGGATTTCTCGTGAAAAACAATATAGGTGCTAAAATAATAGAATTAAATTTAAACCTGACATTCATAGAAGCAACGCAAATACAAATAAAACGAGGAAGCATCACCTTTCATATAATCTCATTTTACAACCCATACTCCGCAACAAAAATAGAAGAATTCAAAAAAATAATAGAAAAAACAGAAAAACATAAAAACACAATCATAGCAGGTGACATCAACCAAAACCAACAAAAATGTTTATACAAGCCGTCTCGTTCGCTCCTTACACAGATCCTATCAAAAAAATGTACACTATATTTATTATGAATCTATCACCTATACTTATTTGTTTTGTGTATATATACTTTCTGATTTATTTATATGCATCACTAATCTAAGCCTTAATGTACTTTTTTATATCTTAAGTGTTTGTACCAAAAACATCTATAATTCCAAGACAAACTATTTTTTGTCATTGTCTGGTAATTACTACTGAAGGTAGTATTGGTGACTAAATGATGACGGCAACGTCGCATATTACTTTACATTTATTTTCAATCAAACACATATTTACTTTTTATTTGTACACTCTTGACAAAAATATTGTACCTTTTTGAATTCATTTTTGAATTTAATAAAAAAATTATTAAGATAATTTAAATTTAAAAGGTGTCTTAATATTAAAAATCGAATTGTGTCTTAATATTTTAATATTTAACATGTAGTAAAGCATTAAAATATGTACGCTTATTCGTATTTTTTACCACAATGAAATGTGCCATTTTTTGGTCTAGAGTGTAATAAAAATAGGTTAGGTTAGGTTATACATCTTTTTCCTTATGTCAAAAAATATGTACGACAAACATATGACATCTTGTTTTTGTGGCCCTTGTTATATAAAAATATATTTTAACAGAGCGCTCAAGATTAAAGACGTAAGTAATTTGTTTATAATCTCAATTTCACGTCTAATAACCATTTTATTGCAGTCGGAGCTCGATAATTTAACGTCATGAGTACAAAAACGAATCGGAGAAGTACAATCTGAACAGCAAACGTGTATACATAAGAAGCTATTGACCGAGCTCGATATTTATGATCGTATTGTGCGGTTCAAAAATTATATTGTAGCTATCATGAATAAGGATTTAGTTCCGGCCAAAGTTATGGTCCCGTTTTTGGGCGTACGTGCAACAAATCTAATCGACGAACAAAATTGTCACAAAGTTGTCACGACAATAATGTGTTTTGTTGTAGAAGATTTAATACTCTGTCTGTTAATACTTTTGTGGCAGTTGATGTATTTTTTTTAAATTATGGTGAGTTGATTAAACGAGAACCTGGAACTTGAATAAGATGCTGATCACGATATGGCCGACTATATCTACGACATTTAACGAGTGAATTAGTTTTTATTGTGGTATTTTAAGCGTTTTTGACATATTAACCGTTTATGATGAGGATGTTGTCCAGGTCGAAAATGTCCTCACTAAAATGACACTATTAACGGCGGTTGTTGTTATATCTCAAAACTTTATTCCTGATGAGAATTTAATTTGGTGTCCTGAACAATTGATGACAGCTATTCGGCGCATGAGTTCATTATCTCCCAGTATCGTATCGTGAATTATCACATATGTACATCAAGAGTAACTGATCAATTCGGACAATTGTTGCAACTGAAAGTGGTAACTACTAGTATTTTTGAGTTACATTAATTTTGTATTAAATTCATGTTATTCCAGATTCATCTTGTTAACGAAATATAGTCCACTAGTTACGCCATTTGTCATGTACTTCTCTTTCCGGTCACGGGCTTTGGAGATTGTTGATTTTTTTCGTTTGATTGCGAAATGGATGTGCGAAAACATGGGAATCCAGATTGGCAGCTCACTAACAGCAATGAGGAGGAACAAATTACATCACAACCAGTTTGCCAAACGAATCAATATACGCAGGTTGAAAATGGTAAGACTGAATTATCACTGGTTCATTTTACCATGAAAAATCTGCAATAGAAAATGCCAAGTGGGGCCCGCCATTTTGTGCAAGGATTAATAAAACATGCTCTACAAGACTTGAATATAACGCGCAGTGGTGGAGGTTTCAATACTACTAATAATACGGCGACGGCCCAAAGCAAACAAATTGGTGGTGAACATTCTTTGATAATTCAATCGATTTTGCGAACGAACAACGTTGGATCAACAATGTGTCTATCCATATTCAGTCCACCTGGATATTTACCATCAAGTATGGTGAACACTCCGCTGAGCAATATTCACCAACAGAGTCTGATACATTCGCGGCATTCGGATGACTTCGATCGTGTGAAATTATGGTAATTTTGAATAATGCGAGCACGAATACACTACGAAGTACACTGCATAAGATTGCAAAGCACCAAAACAATTCATAGCTCTTGGCGTATATGTAGATCCATTTAATAAATTTCGTGTAGGTAAATAAAATAAACAACAAGGTATAATTTTTTTAAATATATTAAAGAAGTAAAAGCCGTATGGAAGCACATTTCTTAGTAAACTATTCAGTTAGTGCTTCCATTAGGCATAAAACCTTTCCCAATGAACATGTAATTAACAAAATTATAAATAAATAATTCAATAATTAATTAAAATAAAAATTGAATTTCATTTAAACAAAAAGGTCAGTCTTCGTTCAGTCAATTATTTCGAATATGACGAATGACAGAATCACAGAACCATTGTTGTTATTGTAATTGTTTTATTTTCCAACACAAAACCTACCCATAAATACAAGCATAAATAGCTTTCGTTTTATTTGATATTATTATACGGCGTTGCCGTGATGTAAATTGTTGTTGTTTCCTATGTATTTTTTTTCATATTTCATAGCACAATACCAAAACAAATTAGATTAGTGTTGGCTGGTTTTTTTATTGAAGGCTTATATGTACACAACTAACACTATGGGCAGTAGTCACTTTGTCCCTTTAAATTTCGTATAGTTCGTCTTGGAATTATAGATGTTTTTGGTTTGTACTGTTTGGCTTGTATAAACATTTTTGTTGGTTTTGCATCAACGCATACAGCAGAATGTGGGGTAATAACACAGAATACAATATACAGAAGAATAATCTCTGAGGCGATTCGATGAGTACCAACTAAAAATCGAAGAATTTGTAGGGGAAATGAATGTTCATTCAACGGTCCAACCATATATAATTTGAAAATTTTATATTATCTCTTTCCTTCTTTCATTATATTGAATTTGATCGCACGAAAATCGTTTACAAAACAAACGTTTGAATGTGTGCAAGGTTTTTTTTATACAATTCAATAAAAATTTAATCAATTTTATTCTTACTGTAGTGGTATTTGTGTATCATAAAATAATATTTGGATTCATACAGTAAAAATCCTATACTGAAACTCTTATCCAAATGTATTATACTAATAAGGAAATATTTATTTTGATCCTTGCTGTATAGTGTATCTTAAAATGTAAACAAATGAAAAATAATAAAAGAATGCAATGCGTTATCTCGTTCTATCAGGGAATATATGTGTACGACAAACAAGAAAGCAATGAAAACACAAAATGAATCTACATACGAGTATGTATGTACATATGTATATAAAACTAGAAACGATGATTGTATTGAGTTCAAAACACAGCTGATTGAACATTTTAAATGTTATTAATTTCTATACATTTTACGAAAAAATGCAACGTCGCATTCGTTTACTATTATTTTTTATTTTTTATTAATTTGTATTTTTTATTGTATGTAATAAGAATAAACAAAAAATTAAAAAAATAATAGACGAATGCGGCGTTGCATTTTCTCGTAAAATGTGATCAAGGAAAATGCATTTGTTGTTGTATTTTTAATTTTTCGGCAATAAGCATCTATCAATTCTTGTTCTGATTTGGTTTTACAATTATTGAATTCAAACCTATTGATTACACTGATAATAATAAGGTTATATGGATGTGGTCAGGATCAGAACTCCAATGGGTGAAATAACTTCCACTTCATCGATACCTTCCGTAGGTACATATCTCCTTATTCTCCGTTTATGAAAATATAATTATCTCTTTCTGGTTTCTGGTCAAAATAAATTGGACAATGATTGTATGTGGGTTTTTTGTATGTATACTCTACCTACACTGGCCATTAGAACCGCACGTGTTCCTTTTTTTTTGCAGTTTTATTGATTTCATCAAGATAATGAGACTTAAAATTTAATTGCAGCATTGTTCTTAGTTTTGCTATTAACTATTTAAAATAAATCGATCTTATCTTGTATTCTTGTTACATTTAAACATATATAATTATAGAAAATCTATAAAGAATAATTACCTAATATTCTACGTATATAATAGGTATAATCCGTACTGATATACGTGATATACGTATATAATAGGTATAATACGTACTGAGTAGGTATTACAATTAAATTATATTTAATATAATTGCATAAAAAATGGGTCCAATACAGGTAAATGACAAGTCTTATTTATTTAACTATTGAATAACTAATCTGTAGTTTTGATAAATCAGGACACCAAATTAAACCATATCAAAATCGTACTAAATGTATTGTTCCGACGTGTGGCGCCAGAGCGCATAAATCTAATCTTAAGTTTTTTAAATTCCCAACGGACTCTCAAAGAGCAGCTGTATGGATAAAATTAATCGGGCTTGTAAACGAGGACATAAAAACGAAACATAATTTTGTATGTCAACAACATTTTGACAAAAAATATATAGGTGCGCATAAATTAACATTAAATGCAGTTCCTGAATTAAATATACCACAAGCAGAAGAAGACGTGTTGGATACCAATGTAACTACTAGTGGCATTATATATGCTGATGATTCCAATTATAAGTCAACTGCAAATGTGTGCATTGAGGTGCCGAAAATTTGTATATCAATTGGTACGCAAACTGATTTGGATGTAGTCGATCAAGACAATGAATTTTTAAGTATTATAAATCAAATTACATGCCATCATTGCGAATCACATTGTAATACCGAATTCAACTGCATGAATTGCAAAATTAATGCCAGAAATGAAAAAAATACTAAAATGAAATTGATGAAAGCTAATAAAAGCCTAAAATTAGTAAAGGTTGAAAATCGTAGAATAAAACGAAATTTTGATGTACTAAAAAAAAAATATAATCGAAAGAAACGATCGACTATTGTGGATACAATAACCTATGTAATATAAATACTGCCACTAAAAATGTTTGCAAACTTCTTTTAAAGCAAGATTTTTTTTACAATAACAACGATAAATTATTTGCACAATGCCTTTATTATAAATCAGCAACCACTTACAAATATTTAAAAAATACGCTATCTTTGAAGTTACCTTCCGTATCTTCATAATACATAAATGGTCTCCCATTCAATTTATACATGCTGGTGTAAATCAAATTTTAATTTCAAAAATAAAAAATATTTTTGAATCGACGCCGCAAGAATCGAGATTGTGCGTTTTAATTTTTGATGAAATCAAAATAAAAAAGGATTTAACATTCAACGTGTTGACGGGGAAAATAGATGGATTTTGCGACAATGGAAACACACGAAAAAAGGAATGTGCAACTTCGGCTCTATTTTTTATGATTAAGTCGTTGATTGGAAAATGGAAACAAGTTCTAGGCTACGTTCTCCTGAATGAGTCAATGAACGAACAAGAACTAGCAAAATTAATCGGGACATATATAACAATCTGCGAAGAACAGCTCAATTTAAAAGTTGTCATGATCACATGCGATCAAGCAGCAACAAACATTGCAGCTTACAAATCTCTCGGTATTTTACCAGAGAAACCATTCTTCTTTGTAAATAATAATAAAATTTTTGCACAGTTCGATGCACCGCATTTACTAAAATCATGTCGAAACGCTCTGATTAATAATCAAATTAAGCACGCCGACCAGGGCGTAAGTGATGCTAACGTGATCCGTAAAATTTTTGAACAAGAAAAACAACAAAAAATAAAATTGATGCCGAAGTTGACATATGCTCATATGAATCCCAATGCCTTCCAGAAAATGAATGTGAAGTTGGCTGTTCAGTTTTTAAGCAAAACAGTGGCTTGTGCTATCAGAACAACACTGAAGGTAAATTAAATTATAATAAATTTGTGTTAAAATATGATTGGAAAGCTCATTTAATTTTTTTTTTGGTTTTCTGTTCTATAGGTTTCACCGGCAATATTTGGGCCTTATCTGGATAATGCTATCCCAACGGCTAATTTGGTTGAGAGGTTCAACAATATATTTGATTGCCTCAATTCAAGACATTTCTCGTCAAAATCTCCATACGAACAACCACTTCGAAACGGCAATAAAATACATATGTATTTGTGTGAGTCAATGGAATATCTAAAAAATTTAAAAGTGATTTCTCCCAATGAGAATTATTTTAAATTTTTAAAAGGACTGGAATTGACAATTACTTCCCATTTAATGTTAATGGATCATTTAGAGCAACAATTCGGAATAGAATATATCCTAACAGGCAAAACCACACAAGAGTCTTTAGAAATTTTTTTTTCAATTTTTCGTGGTAAAGGTGGCTATAATTACACACCAACTAGCCACAATGTTGGAATTCATTTTGCCAACGTTACAAGTATGAGGATATTATTTAATTCCCCTGGATCTAATTGCATTCCTGATGACAGTGATACTTTACCTATAAATTGGAACGTTTTGCGAGAAGACTATAAGGCAAGCCTCAGGTCTCCTCGAACGGCGGAAGAAAATGATGCTGACAATATCCAGTATATTCTAAATAGTTCAGATATCCCTGAATTAAAAGGAAACGCGATCATTTATTTTGCAGGCTACTGTGCCTACAAAACATTAAAATGCTCGGAATGCTGTAAAATATTCCTAAAAAATGACGAAGATGCCCCTATTGCCATAACCGATGTATTTTTAAAAGAAAAAATTTTTAAAAAAGATGTGAGTAACTTCGGAGCGCTAAAGGCACCTACCGAAGTGTATGAAGATATTGCTCGTTCTATTTTCATAATTTTCGAAGCAAATTTTAAGGAAGAATGTCAGACTTTAAATATTTGGCAAAAAATAACCGACAAATGCGTGTCAGAAATTAAAAAAATGCATCCAGAAATTTATAATCAAATCGATTCTGAATGTACGGGACATATACAGGAGCTAGTTTCGTTTTATGTTTTAGTTCTCTTAAGGAGAAACTGCAAGTGGTCCGTAATAAATAAAGAATTCGAACGACAGCAAAAGCGGCACAAAAAGGGCAATCAACAGTCGTCCGCAACATCTAAAAAATTAAAAATTTTAAATGGTTGAAATGGGTCTACTGTGAAATCTCAGTTCAAACACATATATATATTGAAGACAATAAAAATAAACAATTCCGTATTTTTTCAAAACCGATTTTCTGAAAACTGGGATTTTTATTTTTGCAATTCTGAGATTTTGAAACCCGGGATTTTGAAAACCGACACAACCGGTTGAAATAAAACAAATGTCTGCACCCGTTGATAACCAACATTTTCATTTACTCCCGAACTGAATTCACTCAATCGTCAGACCAACAATTACAATCCATAATGGTGTTAGTGGCTAGTTCTTCTGCATTTCCAATTGAAACTTTTGTTGTGTTTTTATGTCATCCCTACCACTAAAATTTTATCTCAACTATGGACTAGCCTATGCTTAATAAAATCGGGTATAACATTGCGAATCAAATTCCAATAGAGATTATAATTAGAAATAAAATTCAACGAACGAACTTTTAAAATTATAAAAGGTTTGGAATTGCCGATTAACTTTTAGCTTATGTTGATCGATTGCTTAAACAGCCTAAGCATTAACTTGTGAACAAGACAAATAGGTAGATGACAAAAAATTTAAATTCCCATTGCAGGATACATATTTGAAAATAAAAAACAATTCAGAAAATTATTTTTCCAAAAATTTTTATTTTGTTATCGATCGCATATTGGCATAAGCATAACATAATCACTTTTGTTTTGTTCCTTTGAAATTACCTTAATTAATTTATTTATATTTTGATAATCACACCAATATAATAGGAATATAAAAAAACTAGAATCAAAAAATAATAATAAACGAATGCGACGTTGCATTTTTTCGTAAAATGTATAGAAATTAATAACATTTAAAATGTTCAATCAGCTGTGTTTTGAACTCAATACAATCATCGTTTCTAGTTTTATATACATATGTACATACATACTCGTATGTATATTCATTTTGTGTTTTCATTGCTTTCTTGTTTGTCGTACACATATATTCCCTGATAGAACGAGATAACGCATTGCATTCTTTTATTATTTTTCATTTGTTTACATTTTAAGATACACTATACAGCAAGGATCAAAATAAATATTTCCTTATTAGTATAAAACATTTGGATAAGAGTTTCAGTATAGGATTTTTACTGTATGAATCCTAAAATTATTTTATGTTACACAAATACCACTACAGTAAAAATAAAATTGATAAAAACCTTGCACACATTCAAAACGTTTGTTTTGTAAATGATTTTCGTGCGATCAAATTCAATATAATGAAAGAAGGAAAGAGATAATATAAAATTTTCAAATTATATATGGTTGGACCGTTGAATGAACATTCATTTCCCCTACAAATTCTTCGATTTTTAGTTAGTACTCATCGGATCGCCTCAGAGATTATGCGTCTGTATATATTTTTCTGTGGTAATAATACAAGAGAAAGCAAGTTAGGAATAGAAATTGCAGAAACCATAAGCAAAAGCAGACTAACAATATTAAATAACGGGAAAACAACTAGACATGATCTAAGATACCACACCAACTCAGCAATAGATATAACAATAAGCACACAGGACCTATATAATAAGATCACATGGGAGTGTATCGAGGACAATATTGGATCAGACCATCTACCAATCATAATAAACATGAACCTTAATACCTATACAACCAAGGAAATCATGGACTGGAAGAAAATAATTCACGTGATAACTAACATAGACGAAATAAATAACACAAGTAATAATATAGAAACAATAATCGAAAAAACTATAAAGGATAATACAAAAACTAATTACCAACAATAGAAATACTCCTTCCTAAACATTGGTGGAATGAACATTTAAAAAAACTATGGGACATAAAAGAAAAAAACAGAAATGCTATAGAACAAAAAGTCTATACACAGCAACAGAGCTATTAAGATCAGTAGCATTACTAAAACGACAAATAAAGAAAGCAAAACGCAATTTGTGGGAGTTTTTCATATCCAACATCAACCCAACAATAAATACTAAACTAATATGCAACAAAATTAATAAGATAAAAAATAAAAACGAAAATAAATTCAACTTGCTGGAAGACTACGACCTAGCTAAAAAATTCATAAACGAGAATTTCCCAAACTCGATAGAAGAAAAACAAATCCCATGGGAGATAGAAACGCCGATGGGCAATAAATTTAATAACGAAACAATATTAAAGATAATAAATCAAAAAAAGAACACAGCTCCGGGAGAAAACAAACTATCTTATAAAATTATAAAACAATTAAGAAAATATAATAATAGGTATAATAGCATATAATAGGTTTTTTTCAATATTGGTACTCATACCGATCGGACGTGTTTTTAAGTTAATTTTTATTAAAAACAAAAATAAAAAAATTAAAAATTTCAATTTTTTTATTGTTTTATTTTTTGACTGTGGTTGCTAATTTGTGCCGTCATATTAGCTTCAGTGAAATAATTCCTCTAGTGATAATGGAAAAGAAGTGTTTTGCATGTGGTCTTACTTCAAAAGAACAGTATTTTTGTTGTGTTCTTTGTGATAAAGTAATTGACTTTAAGTGTTTTGGAATCAAAAGCAAAACGACCTTTGATTTAATTTGTCAGCTAAAAAATCTACGATATATTTGTGACGACTGTGATGGCCTATTAAAATCCCAAATGAAGTTATTTTAAAAAATAACAGAATCTGTTATTTTTTAAAATAACTTCATTTGGGATTGTGTCTCTATGTTATTAATACAAAGTTTCATAACCTTCAGAGTGATTTAATGTCCATGAGTTCAAAATTATACAATACCAAAAACTGTCTTAATGCCGTTACTTCAAATTCTGCAAATAAAATGTGTAATAATAAAAATATTAAAATTAATGATAATACGAATGTGAATCATAAACACATTAATAATAAAAGTAATGATAATGGTGGTACCGTAACTCCAGTTCAGACTGAACTGGATACAAATTTACTATCGACGATGATGACTAATGATGATTGTCTGACTCTATCTAGTAACACAACGAGTTCTCAACATGAATGGGTAATTTCATCTAAACATTCGACGATTCCGAAACAGCGGCAAATTATAATCGGCACCGGTGACTTGATTTCACTCCAAGTGGTTGCACCGCGGAAAACCATTTTTGTGTCCAGACTCCATAAAGACGTTTCTGAACTGGAAGTTTTATCCTATCTAAAAGACAAGTTTCGTGTTGCGGATGTTAGTTGCAAACGCATATTATCACGTCGAATCAACGAAGAAGACCGTAATTTTTCTTCGCTTCGGATAAATGTTCCGGTATCTAGCGTGGATAGCTTGCTTCAACCTAGCTCATGGCCATCAGGTTCATTGATAAAGGAATTTGTGATTTTTAAGAGGAAACAAAATAAGAACAATAAATTTTTTCCTTTACTTCAACGACCTCCATGCAGTCAATAACAGATCCCAGCCAAAAATCGAATTGCATACTCTATAAATTATTTTATCGCAATGTTGGGGGAATGTCATCGAAGTCTATGGAATTCCGCAATTTATTTTTTTCGATGCATTTCCAATTATATGCTATTGTGGAAACTGGATTTCATTGTGGAATTTACAACGCTGAATTCTTTCCAAATGATTTTGTTGTTTTTAGATGTGACAGATCACCTTTGAATACTCGTAGCTCGAAACAAACGAGAGGTGGTGTCCTCTTGGCTGTTCATTCATCACTTCATTGTGAGCGTATCATTGTACCGGGCTGTGTAACAATTGAATTTTTATGTGTTAAAGTTTTTATTTGTAAAAAAACATTTTATTCTATAGTTCTATATATACCGCCTAGATCTTCTATCGATATTTATTTAAATCACATAGATTGTATAAGTGAAATAGTTAATATGTCTCATTGTAATGATACTATAGTAGTGTTGGGCGATTTTAATTTAACCAATATTAATTGGTCGGTTGATTCCGAATCATTATACGAGTATATATTACCTTCTAATGTTCTGTCTATCAATGACTCGGCGGTAATAGACGCTTTATTTAGTTTTAATCTTAAACAAATTAATTTATATTCTAATGATAATAATTCGTTTCTAGATTTAATTTTTGTTAATAATACGGAATATTTGTCAGTTTATCTTTGACATCTTTTAAGAACAATGATAAAGATCATAATTCTCTCGAAATTGAATTTCATGTTAATAACGTTAATGCTAAATGTCGTGAATTTTCTGTGGATGATTCGTTTTATGATTTTAAAGCATGCAATTCCCACGGTATGTCTGAGTTTCTCCGATGCATATGCTGGAATGAGTTATTTCTTAACAATGATATTGATGTAAATGTAAAAAGTTTTAATGATTTGCTGTTTCTAGCCTTTGACCGTTTCGTACCTTTGAAAAGGAAACGTAACTACAGTTACCCTCCATGGTTTGATTCGGATTTGATTAATCTGCGTAACCGTAAGAATAAAGCCTTTTACAGACTTCGAACCAATGATTGTTACTCTAACAAATCTATTTTTGTCAATCTTCGGGATCAATTTAAATTCGAATTTCATACTAAATATCTACAATACATAAAAACGATCGAAGCTAATATCAAACAAAACCCCAAATCATTTTGGAAGTTTGTTAATGATAAGCGCAAAACAACGGGCTTTCCTTCGATTATGAATTATGATGGAGTTCAGCTCTGCACTGTATCAGAAATATGTACAGGTTTTGCAAGCTTCTTTCAATCGGTTTATAAAGATAATAGTAGTCTTATTGTTGATGACCCTATTGTCAGTAATTGTCAATTTAATATTCCTTATTTATCTATTACTGAAGAAGATATATGTAATTCCCTTTTGGATTTTAATGATGGATGTGGGCCTGACGGTATTCCCTCGTCAATACTTAAATGTTTTGCATCATATATTGCAACTCCATTATGTTTTATTTTTAACCAATCGTTAGTTAACGGCTATTTTCCAACCGCTTGGAAAGTGTCACATATTGTTCCAATTTACAAAAAGGGGACCGCTCTGATGTATCCAATTATCGTGGAATCTCAATTCTTTCATCGATCCCAAAACTTTTCGAGTTAATTGTGACAAAACATCTGTCATTTCATACAAAAGAAATTATCTCGGATTTTCAGCACGGTTTTACCAGTGGAAAATTTACGACTACCAATCTTTTACAATCTACTAAATTCGCTATTAAATCACTTGAGTCACAAGCCGCCCAGGTTGATGCGATTTACTTTGATTTTGCTAAAGCCTTTGATTCAATTGACCATACAATCATTATAAAAAAGCTCTCAGAAATTGGTGTCACCCTAATTTTTTAAAATGGATTCGTTCTTATCTGGTGGGAAGAAGACAATATGTTTTATTGAATCAAGTCAAATCGGATTATATATATTGCCATTCTGGGGTTCCGCAGGGATCACATTTGGGCCCAATCATTTTTCTTTTATTTGTGAATGACATTCCGAATATTTTTAAATTTTGTAACTGCTTATTATTTGCAGACGATTTGAAGATTTTTAAACATATTCAATCTTTAAATGATGCAGAAGTATTTCAATCAGAAATTAATTCATTATCTCGTTGGTGCTCTACGAATAAATTGTTGATCAACATTAATAAATGCAACATCATGTCGTTCTATAGAACATCCAATCTGATTGTTTTCAATTATCAGTTGGAGGGTAATGAACTTTGTAGAGTAACTTCAATTGTTGACTTAGGTGTATTCTTTGATCAAAAATTAACTTTTGCTTTACATCTAGACAAAATAATATTAAAAGCCATTTCTATGTTGGGTTTTATTTTTAGAATGACAAAAGAGTTTGTTGATATTTTTTCATGTGTTAGTTTATATACTTCTCTAGTTAGATCTCACCTGGAATATGCGGCGGTGGTTTGGTATCCTCACCATGAAGTACAGATTAAAAGATTGGAATCAATTCAGAAACGTTTTACCATTTACATTTATAGAAAGCTTGGTTATCTTTCAGATCGTAATCAGCCTATGTGGCAGCAAGTGCGTAATCTTCCAGGGTATGAAAATCGGTGTCTAAGCCTTCGAATTGATACTTTAGCGAAGCGTCGAAAAATTGCGCAGCAATGTTTGTCGGGGATTCTTTGAACGGTCGTATAAGATGCCCTAATCTTATTTCTGCCTGGAACATTTATGTGCCGGGTAGAAGTTTGCGGCAAAGGGAATTTCTATTTTTCGAATTTCATAGAACTAATTATGGCTATAACGAACCGACGGCTTCAATGGCCAGAATTTTCAATGATTATTATCATTTGTTTCATTTTGAAAAATCGAGAAAATGCTTTCGGTACGAAATTCGTAGTTGCAATTTTTGATTTTATAATATTTTTGACATATATCCGTATTGTACAAATTTTAATTATTATATTGTACTATGTAGTTACTATTCATTAAGTTGTTTTTTTTAACTGTAGAATAGATTTTTTGAAAATAAATAAATAAATAAATTACTAGAAACAAAACCAAGCATAATAAATAATATTACACGCCACCTGAATAGCATATATAAAAAACAGCAATACCCCGATAATTGGAAAGTCACAAAAATTATAGCAATAAAAAAACCTAACAAAGATGAATACGACACAAAAAGCTACAGACCGATATCATAACTCAACACCTTCTCAAAAATTTATAACAAAATAATTCTGGAGGATTTAAATCAACATACTCGTATAAACAATAAAAAAATACTACCCGATAACTCATATGGTTTTAGAAAGGGATTCTACAGCATGGATTACTTTGTAAACCTATTTGGAGAAATTCAAGATGAAAAAGAAAAGTTCAAAAGCATAATACTAATATCAACAGACATCAAAAGCGTTTGATAACGTAAACAAAAAAACCCTAATCCCACAGGGTAGCTGCCTTAGACCCTGTCTCTTCAATTTATATACACACGAAATACACAAGCTAAATCAAAGAGAAGTATCAGTATACCAAATTGCTGATGACATAGTGCTACTCATCAAAGGAAAAAAGGAAGAAGAAACAACAATAAGAGCAAATATCACATTAAATAAACTCAAGGACGAACTGTCCAAGCTAGAATTAAAACTAAACCCAACCAAACGTGCATACATAAGGCTATTTAAAAACAATCCATCAAACGCAATGAAAAAACGATAAAAAACGACAAAGAAAGAGGAAAAAATGATAAAACTACTGGGAATCACGTTCAACAACAAATTATCACTAACACCGCACTATAAAAATCTTGACAACGAAATCACCAATGCAACAAATTTACTGAAAAACATAACACAGAGAAACGGAGGGGCACATCCTTACACAATGCTGAATATTTATAAGGCAATAATTTAGACAAGAACAAAATTTGCAGACATAATATCCCCAACCAATATTAAAAACACCATAAGAATAAAACAAAAAATCATAAGCCGGAATCTTAGAATATGCAGTGGAATGTTGAAAATTACCCCAATACAAACCTTACTAGCAGAGATGTGCACGCTTCCAGCAGAATTGGATAACAAACTGTAACTTTAAAATACAAACTGTAACTTTAAGATAACAAACTGTAACTTTAAAATACATAGCCAATCAGATTCACAAAAATAGTCCAACCGGGGAAAAAATTAAAAACAAGTGCACGATAAAAAAATTAAAAGAACTATATAACCAAAATAACTTCCTAACAAAGTTAGAAAATAATAAAAACAAGATAATAAGAATATCCAAAAATATAATAATAAATGAAGACATAATAAATACGAATTCGAAATATAATAGAAACCCGAATGAATCCAAGATATACTATACAGAAACGGTAAACAAGTTTAAAGAATATCACGAAATATACACGGACGGCTCATTAAAAAACAACAAAGGAGGTATTGGAATATACTTTAAACAACTAAACACATCCATCAAATTAATTCTAGAAAACCATGCAACAATAAAGACCATAGAAACAATAGCAATCAAAATGGCAATCAAAGAAGCAATAGAAAAGGGTATAACAAACATTTTAATTCTAACAGATTCAAAAACCAGCTGTATATTAATAAAAAATGGGATCAAGAACAAGAACTACAAAGTACACGAAAAAGAAATAATAGATTTAGCAATACATAATGAAAACAAATAAATAATAATACAATGGATTTCTGCACACATCGATATAATAGGTAACGAAACAGCAGACAAATTAGCAAAAGCAGCAATCGACGTACCTGATAAAACAATAGATAACCTAATTACAATAGAAGACGCGCACCAACTAATAAATGAATTAACAAGAAAGGAATGGGAACAATATCACAACATAATGACAACAACAAAAGGAAAATTCAACAAAAAGATCAACAGCACTCCGCCAAAGAAGCCATGGTTTCACAGAAGCAAATTAAACTCATACAACATGAGACAAATATACCGAATAAGAGCGGATCATACAAAAAATTCAAAAAAATGGTGGGACTAGAGAACGATAACCTATGTGAAACATGCAAAGTGGTAGAGGACAACGAACACATATTTGAAAAATGCACGAAATATAATAACATCAGAGATAAATTCCCACAAATAAAAAACAACAAATTAATAGACCTACTAAAAACCGAGAACACCGAAAACTATAACATAATATGCAAATTCCTAAAGAAATCGAATACCATCTATGAAGAATTAGGCCCTATGGGCAAACCAAACAGTTACATTATGTACAACGCCTTTTATAACACCCTGTATTATATAACAAATTTTGACAACTAAATATGTATAAAAAATTTATAACAAGAAAAGTCTATAGGTTGTGTGGGTAGCAATATCTAACCTCAGCAAATAGAGAAATAAAAAAAAAAAAACCTTACTAGCATAAACATCATATTTGTAACTAAACTAAAATAAATAAAAAAGTTTCACTCGAGGAAAAATCCTTCGAAGTTTATAAAGAAAGAAATGTCACTCGACATAACTACCGCTCCCAAACCTCTGCTTTTCCAGAATTTATACAATTTTTCCCGTTAGATAAAATTTTTGGGTATGCGAATTAGATTGCGACAAAAGTACTTTCACTTTTTTGCTGCAATATTTTTTTTTTCGATTGAGTGGTAGATTTCCATTACAGTGAAGTGTAATAAGTTCAATTTTCTTATTCAGATTATCTAATGATCGTGACCACATATACGTTTCATGTTAATGCACCCGACATAGTTTTATTTACATTTGGTTTTATACTGTTAGGGTTTTAAATTTCAGTTATTTGGTTTTACAAATTTTCACTTAATTTATAATTAGCTAATTGAAAAAAACACTAGCTTTTCCCTTACAAATTATTTTATAAGAACAAACTTTATTAGCAGGTTTTCACGTATGTTTTTTACGGTCCGGTCCAATCGTTCCAAATAATGTTATTTTTATTTTATTTTATTTACTAACGGTAAAAGCACAAAAGCAATTATAGTACTATTACGTCAAAAAATATTTTTTCTACGACCCACTATTAAAGATAACTTTCGGTATCGGTAGTACCATACTTCGAGTGAAAAAATGATTTCAGTGGGAGAATCCCACAATGCTAACTTTCGTTATTATTGACGAAAGTATTGGGTGTACAAATAAATTTCCGACCTTTTTAGATAGGTGTCGTTAGTATCACTGCTTGCATATTATTCAATCGGGCAATACATGTTTTTTGGAGGTTAGATGTCAAGCTTGAATAATTACTAGTGACATTTGTTCAAAGCGTAAACAACAATTATTTTCATGTAATTGAAAATGACGAATTTTGTGCCAAAAAACAACATTTGCGAGATGTTTCACTTCATTATTTTTTGTTGAAGAAAAGTGCAGCGGAAACAAATCGTTTGCTTGTGGAAGTTTACGGTGAACATGCTCCATCGAAAACAACATGCAAAGAGTGGTTTCAACAATTCAAAGTTGGTGATTTTGACGTAAGAGACAAAGAACGTGAAGGCAGACCAAGAAAATTTGAAGATACAGAATTGGAAGTATTGCTTGATGTGGTCCCTTGTCAGACTGAAAAACAATTGGCAGAAGAGTTGGATTTTCAGCGTTTCGCAACGTATACATGCAATGGGATTGGTTGAGAAGCTGGGAAATTGGGGGCCACACAAATTGAAAGAAAGGGACATGGAACTTCGGACAACCATGTGCGAATTGTTGCTTCAACGACAACAACGGAAGGGATTTTTGCATCGGATCATCACTGGGGATGAAGAATGGATCCATTATGACAATCTAAAGCGCAAACCAGCGTGGGTCAAGCCAAGTGAACCAGGGCCGTCGACGCTAAAAGCAATTATCCATGGTTCGAAGGTGATGCTTTGTATTTGGTGGGATATGAATGGGACCATTACGGGACAAGTTTATCGACGACAACTGATAGCTTTAAAGCAAGCTCTAGCTGCAAAACGACCGGAATGGGACAAAAGGCACAATAAGATTATTTTGCAACATGACAACGCTAGGCCACATGTTGCTATGCCTGTCAAAAATTACTTGGGCAGCCAGAACTGGGAAATTCTATCCTACCCGCCGTATTCACCAGACATTGCTCTCTCTCTCTGATTACCACTTGTTCCGGTCGATGCAATCAGCCCTGGCACAGCAGCACTTCACTTCATATGAAAACGTCTAAAATGGGTCGATGACTGGATCGCCTCGAAACCACCAGACTTCTTCCTTCGGGGAATCCGTTTATTGCCTGAATGATGGGCAAAGGTTATAGCTTCCGAAGGAGCATACTTTGAATAAAACATTCTTTCGTGTTCTACACAAACTAATGTCTTTTATTTCAGTAAAAAAGGTCGGAAATTTATTTGTACACCCAATAAGTTCATGCACATTAAACAATAGTGTTATATTGGGCCTGATTTTGAAACAATAAAATCCATGTTGTTATTTGATTTGACCGTTTCTTTTATAAATTTGAACTGAAAAAACAAAAATAACATAACATAAAATAAAATGTTTAAACTCAGAATTGGGCCCAATAATAGTATGAAATTTTGAATTGCCTGATTTGGTTTGTTTCGTGTAACCTTGTTATTTTTGATTCAAAATAAAATATTCGTTTACATTGCGGTTTTCTTTCGTTTTAGTAACGTCTTAAGCATGTTCTTAGGAAACATATAATATTTTACTCACCGAAAGTATTTGGTGAAGCTCACAACATTACAAACCTCGGCTGCTCCTCGATTGGTAAACCGTTCTATCGCTTGGTAAAGCGCTACTTTCGCCACTCATAAACCAATATACTATTCTCCACTATTAACTGGTGACTATGACCTATCAATTGCATTAGTAGAGTGAGAGGTGTGTAGTAGCGCTTTCCTAATATTTAATAGTAAATACCGAAAAATATGTATGTAACAATTTTTAAATAAAACACTTTTTAAATAAATCTTTCAAATTTATTTCATCCTCTTAAAAGTAATCGTCTTCGGAGAGAATACACTTATTCCAACGTTTTTTCTGGCCTTCGAAATAGTTGATAAAGTCGATTTCCGGAATGGTCTTCAAAACCTTCATCGATTCTACTTGTATCTCTTCAATCGATTCGATGTCGCCGGAGCAACTGTTAAGTTTCGTTCAGAAGTCAAATGGAGCTAAGTCAGGCGAAAAGGGCGGTTGCGGAACGATAAGCTTAATCACTTCCAACCAATACAGTGTGAAACAGCGCTTTGATGCAAAAACCAACAGTTGTCTGCTCAAAATTCTGACTTAAAGGATCAGTGTGTGATGTCAATACAACAACTCTTGTTGTCAGTCGACGATTTTTGAAATCCTGACTTCCTTGGCGTGGTGTTCATCAATAGATGTCGAAGGACGACAAAGACTTTCATCGTCTTCAACACGTTCTCCGCCTTCTTTGAATAACTTATACCCATAAAAAACACTCGCTGTGGACAGTGGATTGCCACCAAAAACCTTTTCCAACATTTTGGAAACCGAAATTCCATTTTTGAAGCAAAATTTTATGCAATTTCTTTGCTGAAAGTTTTTAAAAACTAAAAATCCAGTATTTTTGGTGAAAGTAAACAAGGAAATCTCATTAACTACTTACGTTACGACAGAAAATTTGGCACAGGTGTCTGTTAGGCAAATCAATGGAAAAACGACTCGTTTAGATAACCCCGCGCGATTTAAATTGTAAAGTTTTACTACTTTTTGATCACAGTAGTATATTTTTCGCAAACTTCCGTCTAAACAATAATTTGTTCCTAAATAAAAACATAAATACATACTAAAGGGGTGTTGCACATTTAGAAGGAGCGGCGAGAGCGAATTTTCCTTTTCCACCCAATTTTGTAAGAAAAATCTAAGATAGACAAAACTACATATTCTTAATTAACGATAGATAAAATATTATGAATTTACTAAGAATAAAATGTAAAATTTTAAGATTTGAATTTTAGTAAATACACGATATTTTAATTATTGTGAAAAAGACAAAAATCGTTCTCGTCACTCGTTCTCAATGTGCAGCGACCTTTAGGAAATGTTTATTAGAAAAAAAAATCTTCGAATAAAAGTGTTAGGTATTAGTAGTATAGAGCACTAGCAGTGGGAAATTCGTATAACAACCACAGTTAAGAACTACTATTATAGTTTCTAGTGTTCTAAAATTTGTGCTCGGCTACAATAGCAAACTTCTCAATCTTTTTACCTTTTGGTAAACTTCTCAACAAATTCACAAAATGTTTAGTTGAAAATTTTTTATTTTGGGTTACAGAACATTTTTCAATAGTAACTAACCTATTACTTGATACTAGAAATGAGTTAATGCTTGATGAACTAATTTTATAAGTTAATACTTCTACAGTTGTTATGAAAATACCGTTATACTAATTAAACTAATGTATTCCATGATTCGGTAAATTTGTACTAATTGCGAACTGTTATTATTAACCGTTTTAAAGCATCCTGAGCAGATGAAAATGCTAGTTAAAATCCTTTGGACTCTTCTATTCATCGTAGCTTAAAATTAATCATTTAAATGTTTTGGTTTTACGTTTTGGATCCATTCTTTAAAAATCGCTGACATGAATATAAATTACCTGCTCAGATAAAAAAAAATTAAAACATTTAGAAAAAGTTTTTACAGTGTGTCTCTAAACCTAGTTCTATAAATTGGCCCGTCATAATGTGAATTCAAAAATACGTATCACCAATAATGGTAATTATTTTTCGCCATATAGTAACAGTACACTTAAACGCTAAAAATGATTTTACGAGAGCATTGTTTTATTCATACTGGTTCACAGAATGCAACACTCTGTTGTTATTTAAGGTTTAACATAGTTAAGGATTGCACGTTCAATAAGAACCGGTGGTTTATAGACACACTGTTGCCTTGGGGCAATGTGCAATTCAACTGTATAATTGGCAATTGTCGTTAAATTTAAGTTTTAAATAAAAGATTTTCTTTTTTTCTGTATCAAACTTTTCGTTTACCATTCATATTCACAATCATAACAGAAGCAACATAAAAACAAAAGATTTTTATTTTTGGCCAAAACAATTTTTTTTCGTTGCTGTTTTTATTATTATTACTTTGTAATAAACATAAAATCATAAAAACCATAACTGGAATAGAATCTGAAAAAACACAAATATAATAATAAAAAATTAATTTTTTTTTTGTTCAAAATGGAAAATAGGGAACAAAATTAGTACACGTTCTTGTACCTAAAAAACATAACCGAATAAAATAACGTAATTTTCTTCATTTTGTTATTTAGTCTCCTCCGCATAATACATAATACGATTACTATCCAACCCAAAATAAACAATAAAACTTTAGCTTATTCATTTCATAACCTTTCTTTTCCTCGTCGAAATATTATACAATATTTTCAAATTTTCATTTTAATTTAGAAAAAAAAAATTGGAATATAAATAATTTATGTTGAATTATTTCCATGATCCACTGACCCAGTTCGATCATTTTTCATTTAAAAAACATAAAACAGTAATATATTTTTTCTTACACATATTTGTTCGATATGAATAATAGTTTGGAATTGGAATGGAATGTGACAGGATAATATAGAATCAATTGAAAAAAAACTAACAGGAGGAATGTCGAAAGAAGAAAAATTAAATGAACATTACGTGACTTATAAATTTTTATTTTTTAATTTTATTAAAATAGAAGCGCAAGATGGAAATAATAGTTTAACATATTGACATTGTTTCGATATACATATTTAAATTTGTATTTTAGTTATGTGCAAGTCGAGTTACAGTAATTTCAAATTACTGTAATATAATAAAACAAATTAACCTAACTCAAAAAAATTATATCAACCCTATTGAAAGGAAAACGATGAATGTCAATTTATAATTCTTGTTTTTTAATACAAACGGCAAGAGTAGGACGAACTTTTATTTATTTTTAAATAAAAGTAGCAGCTTATTATAGACAAATCTACTAAATATATTTTAACTTCGTCCAAATATTTTGACTTGTCCATCTTCCGTGGACTTTTATTAAACGCTAAAAAACAATTATCACTTCACATTCTACTTAACTTTCTATGTCAGTTACAGCATCCCTTAATAAAATTAGATAATAATCACATAATTAAAAAGTTGGTTGTACAATTATATAACACACGAGATTTTAAGTATACATCCTTATGTAGAAAATAAGTAAATACATATAATAATACCCAAGTATAACAAAACTGAAAACTTCAACCGGTTATCAATTTTTGTCCGGTTTTCGGACGAAAAAATTGGAAAATGATGAAATTTGGTTTCCAACTTTCAACACATGTAGCGTTGAAGTACAAATGTATTTTTGTTTTCTGTAGACGCCATTACGATTGCGATGTTGGTTTTGGTTATACGTAAATAGTTCATGTGTTTGTTTATTAAAAAAATCGAAATCGATTGAAACTGATAGTGTGTAAAAGATAATAATTATGAAATAGGAATAAATTTATCAATAAAAGTGTTACAAGCAGACGCCTGGCCACTACTTGGTTCGACAACAATACCAATTACATTTCCGATGCCTCATATCATATAAATTTTTGTGGACGAAAACTTACGTGGCTACACCGTTTTTGTCATGATGAACTAAAAGTCTCATACCTCAAGAACCCTGTATCATTACGATGCAAACTTTTCAAATGGCTGTCCTATTGTTTGAGACATGTGATGTGATGACGTAAGGATATACAAGAAACGCTACAGTTAAATAATGAAATGTTACAAAACCATATTCAAAGTTTAATTGAATCAAAATTCTGCTGTGTGGGACAGAGGTTGGTTTTTTTGTTTTACTTGGTCTTGTACCTTGAATACAATATAATATTGTAACGCTTTTTTTCTTCACAGAAATTAGAAGATTCAACCGAAATTATTGACTATTCAAACAAAAGGACTAAGTTAAAAATTACTGCAGCTCTCCAACGTGAAACACCTCAGGAAGTTGAACATACGATGCACGCAGTAAATGAAGATAGAAAAATGTATTTACTCAGGTGGAGTTAAAATTTATATATTATAATAAATGTAATATTGTAATTTATACATGTAATAAAAATAAAAAGTATTCTTAAAAAAAATATATTTTTAATTAAAGCTAGATTTAAATTCAAAAGTGAAGTTTTGGCGCCAAAATTTATATTATAAGCCCCGCCCACAAATTTGTCGTACCATAACCTAACTTTTTTTGTCATCATTTTCCGAGTTTTTTGGCCAACTTTCATAGGAAATCTTATAATAAGTCGGACATTAATTCGGAAAAGAATCGGAGATGAAATCAGCGAAATGTCAGAAAAATACAAAAACTTTCGGATATAAAAATACTTGGGTAATAATATTAAAAGTATTTTTTCAAAAAACCGCGTAAAAGTAAAAGAACCTGTGTTATATATGTATATTGTAGCGACTCATAATAATAATTATATTAATTGTTCATCACTACAATTAATAATCAATTCAAAACCAACACTAATGTAATACGGCTCAACCAAAACCAACAAAAATGTTTATACAAGCCGTCTCGTTCGCGCCCTACACAGATTCTATCACAAAAAATGTACACTATATTTATTATGAATGTATCACCTATACTTATCTGTTTTGTGTATATATACTTTCTGATTTATTTGTATGCATCACTAATACTACGCCTTAATGTACTTTTTTATACCTTAAGTGTTTGTACTGTTTGGCTTGTATAAACATTTTTGTTGGTTTTGGCTCAACTCAAAACCAACACTAATGTACTACTACTACAACACTAATGTACTACCACTATGTAGTATTACATTAGTGTTGGTTTTGCTCAACTGTATTGCATTCAATTTTTATTTTTATATTTTATTTCTTTGTTGGAGTCGTAATTTCATTCAATTTCATTCAAGTATTGTAATCCATTGTATTATTATTATTTTTTTTGCTTTATTGTAATCATGTATTTTATACTCATAAGTTATTCCTATTCATATTTTTATTATTTTCATTCATTCTTATTTTTATTCCTTTTTCCATCTCAATTTTGTAAATTGTGTGCCTGTTTTCTTTTCTGTACCCGAATTCCGGATCAATGACAAATGAGAATGAGAAATGAGTTTATGTTTTATTTCGCCTACTCTAAATAAAAATGCAACCGACTAGTTGAAATAAAAAAACAAGTCATTTCTCATTATCATTTATCATCGAACCGGAATTCGGGTACTGATATCAGTTTTTTAACACTAAACTCGTTACTTCATAATTATGATGGTTAGTAGACATATTGACGGGGCTGGCTCGGTGGATGTGAGGAACGTTGTTTTAAAATCATCCCTACCTGACAACAACGTTTTATTTAACTTCTGCCATTTAAATCCTGGTAGTTTGGTTTCTAATTTTGAAGAATTGCAGTTAATCGTTAAGGACATCCCGTTCCATGCTATTGCCATTTCAGAAACATGGTTGAAATCTAAACACTCTAGTAAACATTTTGAGCTTGACAATTTTTTTCTATTTCGTAAAGATCGTTCGGGGCGGCGTTCTGGTTGTGTTGGTGTTTATGTCAAAAAACTTCTAAATCCAAAAGTTGTATACACTAATGCAAGAAACTCTTTATTTGACATAATCTTCATTGAAATTAGAAATCAACTTAACATGAAAATGGTCCTGGGTGTAGTATACAATCCGCTCAAATTGGAGTCCTCGAAATTAGGATTCCTAAAAGATTTTGAAACTATCTTAAGTGAGTTTATGACACGATATAATGAGGTCATTATTGTTGGTGACTTTAATATTGACTGTCTCGTTTCAACACCTACAGCTAAACAACTAAAATCATTAATGTCATCTTATGGGCTTGGATTAGTCTCAAAGGTAGCTACTAATTTTGTGGGTGATTCTGCCACTTTAATTGATTTGACCTTCGCCAATCATCCTAACAACATTAAAACTTTTACTCAAATCTCAATTCCTGGCATTGAAACCACCCATGATATGATTTATGGGTCGTATGTGTTCCCTGTTGACAAAATTGTTAGTAACCAATTTATTTACGTGAGAGATTTCTGGAATATTGACAAGGACGCGCTACTGATGGCTGCTAATTCATTAAATTGGGCATCATTATATCATTTTTGTGATGTTAATTACCAGTTATCACTTTTAAATTCATTTATAAGTTATCTTATTGATAACTTTGTACCACTAAAAATGATTTGTGAGAAGCGTAAAGTGCGTGGTCCGTATTTTAATAATGATATTTTATTGCACCGTAATATTCGTGATTTTCTACATGAGAATTGGAGAAAGCATAAGACTGACATTAATAGGTTAAAATACGTTAGAGCTCGTAATAAAGTAAATTATATGATCAAAGCTGCCAAATGCCAGTTTTTTAATGATCGTTTTAGCAATTCAATAGTTACTTCGGTTCGGTTTTCAACTCCAATGATGTAAATTTGGTTTGTGATGCAGTTCATTCTGCCGCTGACGTAAATGCTTTCTACTTTTAAAATGTTTCTGCTGAAGAAATTTGTTTCCATCTCGATAAAATCAAATCGAGTTCTGTAGGAGTTGATGGTATTCCACTTAACCTCATTCAAATTCTACTTCCGGTTTTGCTACCTCACTTAACTTTTATTATAAATTCTGGCCTCACAAAATCGATATTTCCTGCGTGGAAAATTGCGACAATTTCGCCTATTCCAAAAATACCGAATCCATCTACTCTAACTGATTTTCGTCCTATAAATATATTACCAAAATTATCTAAGGTTTTTGAAAGAATTATTCATGCTCAGATCAGTGGCTTTATTGCTAAACATAACCTATTGGATGAACTACAATCTGGATTTCGTGCCAAGCACAGTACTACAACTGCCTTGTTGAAAGTTACTGATGATATTACTATTAATATTGAAGATGGTAAAGTTGCAGTTTTGGTTCTCTTAGACTTTTCTAAGGCATTTGATAAAGTAGACCACGCTATGTTGTTATCGAAACTATGTTATGAATATAACTTTTCCAAGAGTGCTTGTCAACTTATAGGTTCTTACTTGCATCTGCGACAACAATCTGTAAAATATCATGGCAACTTTAGCGACAACATTTTTGTCACATCTCGGCTCAAAGCTCTATTTTAGGACCTATTCTGTTTTCATTGTACATAAATCAAATTTGTCAATCAATTAAACAAATGGGAAACATTTGCTATCACCTTTTGCGGATGATTTGCAAATCTTTTCTTTCGGGGATATTGATTCGGTTGACGCTGTGATTAATAATCTAAATCAAGCTTTGTGTAATGTTTTGGAATGGTCCAAAGTGGACAAACTTCAAATCAATCCTGCGAAGTCACAAGCCATACTAATACCTAACAAAAAAATGGAGGTGGGGCCAACACACGACTTTCTTTTACGAACAGAGAATTTTGAGAAATTTTATTTTTTTTTTACTTTTTTTTTTTAATTTTTTTTTTTTAATTTTTTATTTTTATTTGTTTTTAATTTTTGGAAACATTTTGTATTATGTAGTTTTTGTAAACCTTATACTTTTTAAGATATTTGCAAAATAAATTTTCTGGACCAAAGGAGTGGCCACTTCCGGTTTGCCGATTTGGAGTAAAATTCACTGGGACCTCCCAATTTATCAAAAAAGCTTAAATCTGAAGTTTCAGTTCGATTGGTTAAACCATTTGGGCTGTAGAGAGGACACAGACAGACTGACAGACAGAAAGACAGACACCATTTCGAAACCCACTTTTTCGAACTCAGGGGACCTCAAAACAAATAAATCTCTAAAAATCTCAAGGTCCAAAATTTTCATGATTTATATACTTCATTTTACTAGAGTAAAAGAAAATAAAACGTATAAATTAACAGTCTTTTAATTGACAATCACAGAATTGAGTTTTGTGACATTATCAAGAGTTTGGGGTTGATCATAAACAATAAATTAAATTGGAGTACCCATGTTAATAACCTATGTGTTAAAATTTATGGTATCTTAGGTAAATTGTGGTGCACGGCGAAATTTATTTCAAGTGATGTGAAATGTCATATCATTCGTACTCTTGTGGGACCTTTACTTTCATATTGTTCTTCGATATATTCGCAATGTTCCAAGAAGTCCTTACGAAAGTTAAATGTTGCTTTTAATTCTTGTGCTAGATACATATTTTTGAAGCGAATGGGCGATCCAATTTCGCACCTTTCTGAACAGATATTTGGTGTAAGCTTGAACCAGTTTTTGGAACTGTCGGTGTTGACTGTGATGTTTGGTTTGACTAAAAAGAAAGTTCCGAACTACCTTTATGATAAACTGAAATTCTCGAAATCGCAGAGGACATTAAATTTAAATTTGCCTAAATCATGCAAAACTAAGCCAAGACAACGTGCTTTCTTTATCCATGGAGTGAAGCTCTGGAATAGTCTGAATCCGCCTATAAAGGCAGCATCTAATTTGCGTGGTTCCAAGGGACTGTACCTCGAGGGGCTGATTGGCACATAATTCGTTTCCATTAATTGTTTTTTTTTTTCTCTTTTTCCTTTTTTCCATTATCACGTCTTCTAATGTTTTATCTTTTGTTCTTAATCTTTTCTTCTGTATGTTTAATTATATTATATTTAATTTTAATTAGTGTTCTAATTATTTTTCTGTGTAATTGCTGGAATACACATAGGAATATATCCCTGAATATTGTAAAAAGGCTATGCCTTATTTGTGTATAATTAAATAAATAAATAAAATAAAATAAATAATAGATGTTACAATTGAATGGCGGTGGGGTAGAAGTTCATCAAACCAACAATGGTTAAATAGAAGGTGGTCTGACTATACGCAAACTGTATTTTATTTGCCGACCTAATTACCAAATGGTACAATAAGTATAGAAACTGAAAATAAACTGGACTACAAAAGATGATTTCATCATGAAAAAAAACTTTAATCACGAATTGTTTTCAACATTCTTGGAAATGTATTTTACTACTGGTGACATTTTTGGATTTTTGTTTACTGTTTTTAGTTGATTTGAAAGGTCATTTACGAAAGAGCAAATAGAGAAAAGTAACTGGCTTGATTTTCGCAAAACAAGGAAACTAATTATTAACGCAATCATAAAAATTCAGCAATCCGAAATTTAGGTTTTCCTTCAAACAATGAATATACCGTGACAGGTCAAATGACCCGTTGTAGCAGGTAAGACAGTTTACGCAATTTTAGTAGAAACCAGTTATTTAAAAACGAAGTGAATGTTAAAAAATTTATTGTGCAATTACGTACCTACGTTGAATATAGGAAATTCTAATCGAAATTTTAAAAACGCGTCAAATGGTCATGGTAGGTTTAGTGAGCAATGATGAACAATTTCACTTTCACAACAATTTTCGTTCGGTGTAACTGCAACCCAAATAAAAAAATTTCAAATACTACATACCAACACAGGAAAGGATTGTATTCTGTATATTACTTTATTACCGTAGCTAATTCCTCAGAGTATAGTTTATCATCTTAAAACATACAACGATATTTAAATAGAATTTCAAACATGAATATTGTCTAGTTTTAGTTTAACAAAAAATATTTACTAAGCAAATAATTCTCAAAACACAAACCATATACCTGTAAGAATTTAAATTCATGGTAGACAGACCATTAAATACCAAAAATATATTTTTTACTGTAATTTAATTATAATTCATTCAAGTCCATGTTTGCTTTGACTAACTGAACCAGAATAAATCCATATACGTGACATAAATTTTAAGATTCAATTTCTGGATTTGATTTTCTCATCGCTGCCAGTCATTTTTGTCAAAGAATTTATCGCCTGACTTTTCGCTGAACATTCAACAATTTACAAATATTTATTTCATTTCAGTTTACGAATTAATGAAACGACTACGGTTGGGTTGCGGGACGACAATACTAAAGTAATAAAAAAATAATTTCTATTTTATTGCCATCAATCATTTCAGGACATTCGAACAGAATGACAACAACGGTACGTGTATAACTGAAAACAATTTTATTTATTGCAAATATGTGTTTTGATTCATTTTATTGACGGGTATATATTGAAAATGCACTTGTACACAAAGCTTTCGATAGTTTTGTAACCCAATAAATTAACAACCTGAGAATTATGGTACGTACGAGTTTATGAGAGCAAAAAATCTATACCTACTCGTATATATGTACGAATTCGTTTTAATCGTAAAAAACAAAATTTATTTTTTTGTTTTTTTAATAAATATTTATATTTATTTTTTATTTAATTCATTTACCTCTCCGTGTATGTTGAACAACATAAAATAAAAATTGGGTAAAAAAAAAGCTTAATAAAATAAAATTCCCATTCCAAAAAAAATAAAAAAATTTTAAAATGAGTTCAGTAAAAAATTTTCGGTAAATAATTATGATTTCCGAATATGGGAATAACTTATGGCAGTTTTTCAGGCAAATTTTTGTAAAAGTCAAATTGACAGAAGCATATTTTTATTGATTTTAAATGGGCCCCAATAATTTATGGATATTCAGTTTTTCTCGATCCACTAAATACACGTGAACTAAACTCACAAGGAACAAATGCTCGCTGCAACGGGTGTACCTTACTATGCGAGAATATTTTAATGGTTTACCCGCATCCAGCGCAAGCTGTTAAGTAGAATACAGACTGAACAAATCTTTTCCTACTTTGTTCTTTTTCATCCAATTTGCTTCCGGCAGTCAACTGTTGCACCGAAAGTTATTTGTTAGATTCAATAAATAATTTTAATAGTCAAGACTTTTCTGTGTGGTTTTTTGAACGATTTTCCTTTTTTCACGCCCCGTCAACATTTCGTTTTTTTTATGTTTTTAAGGAGTTAATATCAAGCATGTCGTTGTTAGGGGATGCTAAATATAAGTATTTAGTGGTTAGACGAATTAAATAATTGATTCAAGGTAGAGTAGAAAAAGAAAATTAAAAATAAATTTAAAAAATTGAAAAATTTATATTTTTTTTTTTTTTTTTTTTGTAAAATTTTCATAGCAAATCATAAGCATTATAATTAAAATATATTCCTTCAGGTGATATATACATACATTCCAAATAGTTCTTCGATTACTGAACAAAAAAAGGTTACACCGTTATCATACGCCATACATCATTCATGTTTGATTGTCCGTAAAACTTTGCATCGTTGTATTCATATGTTCCAGAAGTTAGTGAGCGAGAAAAAGGAAAAAAGGAAGGAAACATCAAAATAAAAAACATATGAGTGGAAGGATGGAAAGATGGACGCGACATTTTTTAATCGATATTTCGGAGTGCTGTGATTTTGTTGTGTACATGGGAGCTTACTCACAGGGAGTTTACACCATGTACAGTATAATATATTGCTACTGTGTGTTGTTATTCATTTTATGTATTTTCGTGGGGTATTTGTACCAGTAAGCAGCAAGAATTTTTGAATCGGGTGAAATTGGTTCCAATTTTTGGTGCTTATTTTCCTAGAATCTCTCTATGGGAATATTTTTTTTCCATGCTTTTTAGATTGGGAATATTGGAATATTGACATTTTGAATTGTGCGTTTTGTGTTTAAAATTTTTTTTTTGTTAATTTATAATAAAATTTTGTTTTAGAATGAGAACAAATTTAAATTAAATTAAATTAATATGGTACGAAATGAAGGTGTGTATAATACATATAGTGTGTACAATATAGTGTAGTATTTATACTTAAATCGGCTGAACTTTAGTTTTTGGCGGCTATTGATTTTTTCCCCATTTAAATTTTAAATCTAATATAATTTAACATCTAGATCCCTAATATTTTAAAATTAAATCTCTCGTCAATCTCAAATAAAAAATAGATAGAAAATCAGCATAGGACGCTTGGTGTAAATTTTAGGGAAAAAACTCGATATAAAATTTTATTTAAAAAACCAGAAAACTGAATGCAACTAGAACCGCTGTAAAATAATTTCATGTATGAAACCAAATTAAAAAACTCGATATATTAGCGAAAATGTTATTAGTACGTATTGAGGGTACTTATAAAATATTAAAAAGTCTTTTATATATTTTTAAACCAAAATAAATTATCCTTTGTATATTTTCACAAATATACATAAGTTATGCAAGCAATATTTGTATTTCTATTTCTATGTCAGCTACCAAACAAGACGCTACATATGTAGGTATATAATATAAGTATACGACTGGATTATTTGTGATTACATAGTTTAAACCCAAAATGGTATGTGTGCTAACGTTTGCTAAATTAATTAGTCAATTAGTTGAAGAGGATTTTCTGTTTATTCAAGGTAAACAAATCGCGACCTCAGAATAACTAGGTTCTATGTTCACTACCTAGCGTTTTGAGAAATCGATGGTCAAAGTTTTAGGTAGAGTTTTCATCATTTTAAATTCTCATTTTTAGAGATGTAACTAAACATTTAATTACCTTTTTCGAAGAAATTTCTGATTTAGAAACAATTTCTAGAATTTTGTTATTAGATTTTCCGTAAATAAGCAAAGTATTTTGCAGATACAACCTTTTGCTGAAATATTGTATTGATACACAAATTTAAAATAGTTCTAAACGACTACTTACAACTCGGTTATATTAATTACCGAAGAAGTTTTAAAAATAAGTTGTATGTGTGTAAAAATTGGTGTAAAAATTACAAATAAAAAATTGTAGGTTTGAAAAATGGAAATTTTATTTCATTTGTACATTAACTGTAATCAAAAATTATAAATAAAATAATAATTAAAAATAAACAATTCTCTAAAAAATATAAATAATATAAAATATAACACAGCTCCATTTAGTCTTTTAGTTTCTTTGTTTTATCGAACTCAAAAATGGATAAAATTAACAGCCCCTCTCTTCATTGGACCAGTAATCTTATAGATGCTCTTAATTTTTTAATTTTAATATGGTCCTATAATATTCCAAGTCTTGGCTTCCCATGAACTGAAACATTTTTTGCAAGTCGAGTATCTTGTTAATGGGAATTGGCTTTTTCGTGTCACTTACTGGTAGATCTAGCCATACAACATCTGAAGTTTTTTCGGGTCTGCTGTTTGTCCTAGTTGTTTTAATGTTTTGTCTAATAGATACTTCTTGTCGATTCTCTATTAAGTAAGTCAAAATATAACTGACGGTATATCGGTTACTTCCAATCCTTATTTTGTGGAACACAGGAGTCGCTCCATGTAATCAACTGTATTATGTCGTTGTCATTAAAACTCGCTCTAAAATTGTAAATAAATCCGAAGCTATATCGTTGCCAGTACGCCCCATTGCTGCTTCATTCCACATGGCATACTAAACGGTCTTAGTTGTTGACAAATGAGCAGTCATATTATACACATTTAGCTTCGAAAGATAGTATGAAGAATCAATATTACTCTTAGGGCACGATATAAGCTTCTGCATTTCGAAGCAAAGAATAGGAATGCCCGATTTCTTGTCTGCTTCTTTTATCTTCCTCATGGATAATTTAAAAGAATCGTGAACTTCGAAAACTCCATCGTTTAGCCGTGTTTGCTGTTTACTGTATCCTGTTAGGGAAATGTACTAGAGACTTTTTTATGGGTGTTAGTATAGTTGTTCCCAATATTTTTCTATAGCTTGATATATAGATCAGGATTGTTTTGTATGTGCACTGTAATGGTATTAGCTGTATATAAATTAATGAAAACATGATAAGACTTTTGCTACGCACATGGAAGATTGTAGAGATATTTGCTTTTAATGTGTGTTGGTGGTTTAGTATATAAGAATCTGTTGTTTTTATTTTATTTTGTTATTTCCCCTCTTTTTTTTTGTATTCTCTTAATAAAACATGAACTGTACAAACACAATGAAACTTTTTAGGGTATTAGCACAGAGTACATAATTACCCAGAGGCACATCTTTCATACTTGACCGAGGTATATAAACTAAATTAACATGAATTTATTTGAATTATTTTCAAGTATTGGGACAAAACGGGATAACGATATATACAACATAACTATGTTGATCTTTATCGATCCTATGATTTATTAACAAAGCAAATATTTTATAGCCCATCTCACTTTACATTAAGATCGCAACCATGTTGTACTATGAAACAAAAAATGTATCATTGATTAATTTAAATGATTGCGCAGAAGCAAAATACATATGTACAAGATATATACAATTTGTAAGCAAGATCACCACTCGATATACAAAAATATATAAAATAAATGCACGTGTTTATCTATGTGTGTGTCGATCGAAAAAAGAATATGAAATAATAAAAGGAAAAAATTAAAAAATCCTCTAGTGTACAAGGTGTATTAAAATAAACCATTTTTTTGTATAATAATAGACAAAAACGATTGTCGATTTCCGAAATTAACGTGCAACCTGTAGCAATACATTTTTTGTAAATATGAATGTCTCGACTGGATATGCGAAAATGTATATGTTTTTATTCTTACAGAATAGCAATATGTACTTACATACTCATACTCGTAAATATTATTTTGATCCAATTTTGTTTACATTTTGAATCCATAAATGCAATAATCATGTAATAATAAATATTTTTAGTTCTATCGATTCTAATTCTATTCTGTTATGTAGGTACTTTAATATTTATGTCAATAGGATAGAGGAGATTCTTACTCAATTTCAATGTTTCAAAATGTTAAATTTGTTAAAACAAACTTTTGAAAAAGGAATAGAAATAGTTAGGTGATTGATTGTTTTGATTTTTTAACCGGTCATTAACCTTTATATTTTATTGTTTTGATACTTATGTTTTTCATATTCTGCTCCTCATTTTCATAAAATTTTTTAATAATTACAATTTAATATGGTAGGAGGGAGGAAATGTAATCTTTTAATCGCAATTTAGGATTTGATAACAATTATGTAAGCGTAAGTATTCATATAATTAATTGGTACAGAGACGATTAAATACAGATATAATACCAGATCGCTATCCGATGCCCCACATTCAAAACTTTTCCATTAATTCCGCCATAAATGCAATAATCATGTAATAATAAATATTTTTAGTTCCAATTATTAAGACCGAATTATTTAAAATTATTTTAATAGTTTAAATTTGTAGGAGGTCTGAAGGTCCTACTATTTGTACACACCAGTTCTAGCGAATTTTCAGATTATATTATTTTCAATTGTTAAATTTGTAGTGACGACGATTCGCATTGTTGTGATGACGAATCGCGCCGCTACAAATTTAATAGTGTGCGGATTAGCGACGATTAAATACAATTATTATAGAAGACCGCTACCCAATCCCCGCATTCAAAACTTTTCCATTAATTTACATGGAAACAAGATATAATCTGATTCCGTCGTCATTTGGCCTCTTCGAATTTAGTGATATTTTCGATTTGGACTACGAAACGCCACATACACGTCCTTCTCTCCTAAAAAAAACACCTTTCCTATCCTTACCTATTGTTATATGTAAACGGCTGTAGGATTTGGCCTGGCAAACCGGGATACTTGCCCAGCGCTTGGTCCTACAAGTCTAATCAATCATTCAATCAATGAAAATTTTCATTGAGGAACTGCATTGATTAATTTTAAAATAATGATGCGATTTTTCCAATTAAAACAAAAGTAATAATTAATCAAATATCAAAAATTCATTTTAATGGCTTAAAACTTTCAATTTTTTGGATGCCTGAGTATTTTTAGTTGTTGGATTTGGTTTTTTATTTTTACTTTGGTCTTTTATTACCCACTTGCAATTTTTGCGAAGCAAAACTAGTAAAAAAAAATTTAATAAAACCGTAATGTGGCCAAAGCATGGTTCAGATTCACTGGGTAAAAATGATGGAAATTCACTTTTTAATTTTGCTAAACAGAAATTAGTCATTTCATCACAAATATTGTTTATGTAGCTTTTTTGATTAAAAAATATTTCAAAAACTTTAACTAAAAATTGGGAAACTGCAAACAATTGTTCTGATGGAGCCTTTAAAGATCCAAAATTGGAATTATGAAGATTTTTTTTATAATTTTTTTCATGAGTAAATATATCGTGAATATGTTCATCGGTTTTTAAAAGTTTTTCTGTACATCGATCACAGTCAATTTTTTTATAAACACAGTACCCAGCGTAGTAGGCAATAGCATTTGTTGTCAACGTACTAAATTCTTCCAAATTCAGCAACATTTCAATAGAATTCGATCCTTCATTTTCTTCCGGAGCTTGTAATTTTAAACTTTTATTGTATTCGTCTTTAAATTGTTTCCAGTTTAGTTTTAAATTTTCTGAATCGTCTGGTAAACAATTAGAATGTAGCGAATTAAAAAAAATTTTCATTACTACAATATTTGCGTAGTGCACTCCAATTTCATAACACGACGTTGTGAAATTATATCCGCCTTTGCCCCTCAATGCAGAAAATAAATTTTCTATAGGGGCCACATCATTAATAAACTCAACTGCGGTCATTGTGAAATAAAAAACGACAAAGATTGTATTTGTCGTAAGTGTAAGCAAAATAAAAAAGATAGTTTTATATACAGAAAAAAATTAATTCTAGCGCAAAAGAAAATCAAAGAATTCCGAGTTAAATTTATTAATTTGAAAAGAAAATTTAATAATTTAACTAAGAAATATAAACAAATTCGAAATAATAGTGTGGATGAAATGATTGATCAAGTTAAATCGGCAAACGAGCCTACAAGAAATGTGTGTAAAGTTCTCTTAAAGGAAGATTACTATTATAAAGAAAGCGACAAAACATTTGCACAATGTTTGTACTATAAATCTGCGACGACCTATAAATATTTAAAATCAACGTTTCAACTTAAATTACCCTCCATTTCGTCAATATATTATACACCGGGAACAAACTATGTTTTGTTAGATCAATTAAAACATTTGTTTTTAAATATGTCAACAACATCGCGGATATGTGTTTTATCTTTCGACGAAATTGCCATAAGAAAAGATTTAGTAGTAAATCCTTTAACTAATAAAGTTGAAGGTTATTGTGATTATGGTAATAATAGGTCGAATCAGTTAGCCACTTCAGCAATTTTTTAGTGGGGAATTGGAAACACGTACTAAATTATACTCTAATTAATAATTATATCAGTGTTAGTGAACTTTCAGAGCTTATTTTAGGTTAGGTTAGGTTGGAGTGGCTGCTTACGCACACTTAGACCGGTGACGGTCCATTGTGATACCACAGGATGTATCCCCTTTTACCCCTATTGGAACCATTTCGAGCTACTTATGTAGCGTAAGACGTCCCGCACTTTAATGTTTTCGAGATCCGAGAGGCAGTCCATCCTGAACTTACCTAAGTGTTTGTGCCTTCTGAGAGCCAATGCTGGACACGAGCAAAGGAAGTGGACCAACGTCTCTTCCTCCTCTTCGTCCAAGCAGCTTCTGCAGAAGTCATTAGCCTCCAGACCCAGCCTTCTTGAATGTTCTCCAAAAAGGCAGTGTCCCGTGAGAATTCCTACGACCGTTCTTAATTCACGTCTTCGTAAGGATATTAATGCCCTAGTGCGCCCCAAGTCCAGCTTTGGCCAAACTTGTCTTGCAACTCTACAGGTGAGGGCGTTAGACCACCTTTCCCCCGCTGAGTATAACGCCTGCTTCCCAAGTGCTTGTTTCAGCGCTGTGATAGGCCTCCCAAGACTTGCCCTTTCCGGTTGCAGCTGGAGAGTCGTACCATGCCTAGCAAGTTCATCTGCCCTGCAGTTCCCCATGACGCCCGAGTGACCTGGGACCCAGGCTACCTGGATGTTGAAATGCTCACCCATCTCATTTAGATATTAGTGACAACTCAACGCCACCCGTGACGCCAAAGACACCGATTCTAACGACCGGATCGCCGCTTGACTGTCCACATAGATTGTGATATCGTCTGAGGATAACACATTATGCTTCAACCACGTCATGACCTCCTCAATCGCTACGACTTCAGCTTGGTACACGCTGCAGTAATCAGGGAGACGAACAGAAATATTTACATTTAATTTGTCACAGAATACACCAGCTCCTACTTTGCCGTCTAGCTTGGAGCCATCTGCAACGCTTCGGTTTCCAATAACGGTCTATCCCTCCAGGATTCCCTTGAAGGGAAGGAGGTCCGAAATCGCTTCTCGAAGCGTAGAGTAGATTTAATGTAGTCAAGATTCGCCAGCTTATCCTTCAACGATCTGACTATAGTAGAGTGTCCTATACTAAGACACCTCCACTGAGAGACGGCTGCAAGTCGTACAGCCGTATTTGCCGCCATCTGTTTGCCAAAAATGTCGACCGGAAGAAGGTGCAACATAACCTCTAAGGCACTTGTCGGTGTCGACCTCAATGTCCCGCTTATTTTAAGTAACATAAAATTGTGTAGTGAAATCCTAAACTTAGAAGTGGTTATGTTAACCTGTGATCAGGCCCCAACTAACGTTGCGATATATAAACATTTTGGTGTTTCACCGGAAAAACCATACATTTTAGTAAATAACAAACCAATTTTTGTGCAATATGACCCACCACATTTGCTTAAATCAGCAAGAAACGCCATTATAAAACATCAGTTTCATCATTCAGACTACGGTATCACAGACTTCAACGTAGTAAAATTAATTTACGATCAAGAAAAAAATCAAAAGGTTAAAATGTTGCACAAAATAACAAAGAATCATATGGATCCCAATAGTTTCCAGAAAATGAGTGTAAAACTAGCTGCCCAAATTTTAAGCAACACTGTTTTTTGTGCTATTCGGACTACTTTAAAAACTTCACCAGAAACGTTTGAAAACTATTTGGACCATGCTATACCTACGGCAATTATTATAGAACGATTCAATAATATATTTGATTGCCTTAACTGCCGCAACTTTTCTTCGAAGAATCCATATGAACAGCCACTCAAAGTTAATAATAAAATATACGCTTATCTAAAGGAAAGCTTGGAATTTCTAGGAAACTTAAAAATTTTGTCAAGTAGCCAAAATTATTTTAAGTTTATAAAGGGTTTTCAACTAACCGTATCTGCTCAATTAGAATTGGTGCAATATTTAAATTCTAAGCATTCAGTTGATTTTATATTAACGGGTAAGACTAACCAAGATGCATTAGAAAATTTCTTTTCTGCATTGAGGGGCAAAGGCGGATATAATTTCACACCGTCGTGTTATGAAATTGGAGTGCACTACGCAAATATTGTAGTAATGAAAATTTTTTTTAATTCGCTACATTCTAATTGTTTACTAGACGATTCAGAAAATTTAAAACTAAACTGGAAACAATTTAAAGACGAATACAATAAAAGCACAGAGTACATAATTACTTAGGTATTATTAGGTAATTATGTACTCTGTGATAAAAGTTTAAAATTACAAGCTCCGGAAGAAAATGAAGGATCGAATTCTATTGAAATGTTGCTGAATTTGGAAGAATTTAGTACGTTGACAACAAATGCTATTGCCTACTACGCTGGGTACTGTGTTTATAAAAAAATTGACTGTGATCGATGTACAGAAAAACTTTTAAAAACCGATGAACATATTCACGATATATTTACTCATGAAAAAAATTATAAAAAAAATCTTCATAATTCCAATTTTGGATCTTTAAAGGCTCCATCAGAACAATTGTTTGCAGTTTCCCAATTTTTAGTTAAAGTTTTTGAAATATTTTTTAATCAAAAAAGCTACATAAACAATATTTGTGATGAAATGACTAATTTCTGTTTAGCAAAATTAAAAAGTGAATTTCCATCATTTTTACCCAGTGAATCTGAACCATGCTTTGGCCACATTACGGTTTTATTAAATTTTTTTTTACTAGTTTTGCTTCGCAAAAATTGCAAGTGGGTAATAAAAGACCAAAGTAAAAATAAAAAACCAAATCCAACAACTAAAAATACTCAGGCATCCAAAAAATTGAAAGTTTTAAGCCATTAAAATGAATTTTTGATATTTGATTAATTATTACTTTTGTTTTAATTGGAAAAATCGCATCATTATTTTAAAATTAATCAATGCAGTTCCTCAATGAAAATTTTCATTGATTGAATGATTGATTAGACTTGTAGGACCAAGCGCTGGGCAAGTATCCCGGTTTGCCAGGCCAAATCCTACAGCCGTTTACATATAACAATAGGTAAGGATAGGAAAGGTGTTTTTTTTAGGAGAGAAGGACGTGTATGTGGCGTTTCGTAGTCCAAATCGAAAATATCACTAAATTCGAAGAGGTCAAATGACGACGGAATCAGATTATATCTTGTTTCCATGTAAATTAATGGAAAAGTTTTGAATGCGGGGATTGGGTAGCGGTCTTCTATAATAATTGTATTTAATCGTCGCTAATCCGCACACTATTAAATTTGTAGCGGCGCGATTCGTCATCACAACAATGCGAATCGTCGTCACTACAAATTTAACAATTGAAAATAATATAATCTGAAAATTCGCTAGAACTGGTGTGTACAAATAGTAGGACCTTCAGACCTCCTACAAATTTAAACTATTAAAATAATTTTAAATAATTCGGTCTTAATAATTGGAACTAAAAATATTTATTATTACATGATTATTGCATTTATGGCGGAATTAATGGAAAAGTTTTGAATGTGGGGCATCGGATAGCGATCTGGTATTATATCTGTATTTAATCGTCTCTGTACCAATTAATTATATGAATACTTACGCTTACATAATTGTTATCAAATCCTAAATTGCGATTAAAAGATTACATTTCCTCCCTCCTACCATATTAAATTGTAATTATTAAAAAATTTTATGAAAATGAGGAGCAGAATATGAAAAACATAATTATCAAAACAATAAAATATAAAGGTTAATGACCGGTTAAAAAATCAAAACAATCAATCACCTAACTATTTCTATTCCTTTTTCAAAAGTTTGTTTTAACAAATTTAACATTTTGAAACATTGAAATTGAGTAAGAATCTCCTCTATCCTATTGACATAAATATTAAAGTACCTACATAACAGAATAGAATTAGAATCGATAGAACTAAAAATATTTATTATTACATGATTATTGCATTTATGGATTCAAAATGTAAACAAAATTGGATCAAAATAATATTTACGAGTATGAGTATGTAAGTACATATTGCTATTCTGCAAAACCAACAAAAATGTTTATAAACATTTTTGTTGGTTTTGTATTCTGTAAGAATAAAAACATACATTTTCGCATATCCAGTCGAGACATTCATATTTACAAAAAATGTATTGCTACAGGTTGCACGTTAATTTCGGAAATCGACAATCGTTTTTGTCTATTATTATACAAAAAAATGGTTTATTTTAATACACCTTGTACACTAGAGGATTTTTTAATTTTTTCCTTTTATTATTTCATATTCTTTTTTCGATCGACACACACATAGATAAACACGTGCATTTATTTTATATATTTTTGTATATCGAGTGGTGATCTTGCTTACAAATTGTATATATCTTGTACATATGTATTTTGCTTCTGCGCAATCATTTAAATTAATCAATGATACATTTTTTGTTTCATAGTACAACATGGTTGCGATCTTAATGTAAAGTGAGATGGGCTATAAAATATTTGCTTTGTTAATAAATCATAGAATCGATAAAGATCAACATAGTTATGTTGTATATATCGTTATCCCGTTTTGTCCCAATACTTGAAAATAATTCAAATAAATTCATGTTAATTTAGTTTATATACCTCGGTCAAGTATGAAAGATGTGCCTCTGGGTAATTATGTACTCTGTGGTATTAGACTCAAATAGGTTTCTTATATTTTTGTATAATCGAATAAGTTTTGAGTCGAATTGGAATCCGCCTTATATAATTCATATAGGATGGATTTATTTTAGATATGAGCTATTTTATTTTTATTTTTTACAGGGTATTATAAAATGCATTAAATTATTAAATTTATTTAATTAATGTGAAAAGGCTATAAATTAACTAAACCATATAAATAGGGGGCTAACTTGGAAGTGTTGATTTGAGTTGAGTTGTGATTTAGGTTTGCATCACATAATGACTTATTCATTTATGCATGCCAAATTTCGATTAAAAGATGGTGAACGAGGTGGAATTATGTGAAAACATTTTCGAAAGGCTAAATGTATTGAACTTAATTGTTAACTTAATAGAATATGATTGAAGTTTTAGGTTGCAGTTTTTCACAAGTAAACGTCAATTTTGCTTGTATAGTACACCGATTAGTTTTGTAGGAGAATAATGTTTTATTTCATGGATTTATTATTTTACTTACTTTGCAGGCTTTATTTTGCAGGGTAATAAACGGAGTAAAAGTTTTATAGATATATTCATATTTATTTTATAGATAAAAGTAAAAAATGTAAAAAAATCTAATTCTTATATAAATAATAAATTTCGTATTTGTTTTTTTTTTTTTTTTTTTTTTATTTTAATTATGTCAACTAGATTAGTAAATTAAAACATCAATAAAAATAATAATTTTTTGATGTCCTAATTTAGATTTATAAAATCCTGAGTTCTGGCATTTAAATTATATTATATAATTTTATAAATAAATAATTAATTTCAATATTATTAATTTCCTTTTTCTAGATCTGTAGGAAATTGCCGATTAGTTTAAATTTAATAGTATGGTTAAATATATATTTTCAATTTTTTATTTTTAATTCTAGTTGCAGTAGGTAAACAATTAATTAACTATTTACAGGAGAATGGTAACTAATGGAACAAGTGCTGTGAATTTAAATTATAACTTAACAATTTAAAAATTTTAAACATTCTTTTAGAATTTTAGCTCAGAAGTGGGAGAGTATAGGCAATTTCATAAAATGTTAATTTTTGTAATACTTATATGTAATATATTGTGTTCAGCTCGTAGAGCCTCGTGAGATGAGACGTGCCTGAGCGTTAATTTTATCGTTAACACAAATTAGTTATTGATTTGAAATTTTATTTGTGCGGGATCATAAATTGTTTAATTACAGTTGAATAAATGGGTAAATTACTCACCCAGATTTAATATCTTTATGCTAGTTTTAATTGTTGGTTATGTTACCATTTTCTTGGTCATATATTAACGTTGTATTGGTAACACAATTATGTATCAACAATAATTGTATTGTGTAAACGGTAAATTACAATGATTTGAATTACATTAATAGAATAAATGGCTACTATGTTATACTAATGGAGTATTATATTTTTACGCATAGTGTATCACATAGAAAAGTTTACAGAGTAAAAACATGTATTTTGTTCATCTTATTTAGGTTTTAACACTAGCTACCAGAATCTTCAATACAAACAGAACCGCTACCTTCATTTTAGTCCCATTTCATGGAAATTTAGATGGCTTGTTATGTTAAACCAGCGATTTTCTAAGCTAAGCTTTTCTTTTATTTATTTATTTATTCATTTACATCTATTCTACAGTTAAAAACTTAATGAATAGTAAAAAAAGAATTATTATAGATTAAAAAGAAATAAAAGGAATACTAACAATACGGAACATTACCTGAAAAAACGAAAACTTTAAAAACGTAAAATGAGATTGCAATTTCTAATTGCCTTCCGAAAATACACTCTGGATCTCTCAAAATTAAATAAATGGTAAAATTCATTAAAAATTCTAGCCATTGACTTGGTTGGCTCATTGGAACCATAATGCGTTCTATGAAAGTCAACAAACAAAAATTCTCTTGGACGCAAGCTTCTGGTAGGTACCTAAATGCTCCAAGTAGAAATGAGTTCAGGACACTTAATGCGGCCACTAAGAGAATCACTAACAAACAAGGCAGATGCAATTTTTCGGCGTTTAACCAACGTATCAATGTGAAGGCACTCACACCGAATCACATACGATGGGAGACTTCGCACCTGTTCCCACATAGGTAGATGACGGTCAGATAAATATAGATGGCCATATAGATAGTAAAAAGTAAATTTTACGTAGTAAATTTTACATATTAAATTTTGCTTTATTGACATAGCATAACTAAATTTTACTTGGATAATCTGTGCTTTGCAGAAGTAAATTTGATTAAAAAATACGTTAAATTCACGATTTTTGTGTTACTATACCGTTTAAGTAAAACACGCATCACTGTTTTTTCTGAGTGTATTTCATTCATAATTAAGTTGATATTTCTCTAGATAACCAGGATTAATAGGTAAAATCTCCATATTCCAATTGCCACATGAAAATGTCTCAAAGAAACTAAATCATAATAATTTAGATTAAAGTATTTTGTATTCTTTGGAATTACTTATAGTATAAAAAATGATTAAATAAATATCTAATTGTTGTAAGGTGTATTTGCCAACCAACTTATTTGCGATGAGCAAAATAATAATCAATTTATAATTTAGCAAAAAAAATTTAAAAGACATAAATATGAACAAAGTGTTTCTTTCTCTATTACCAGAATATGAACACTCAAAAAATGTTGACTGGAAAATCAAATTGTTGTTTGTTGTTGTTCATATAAAAAAATCAAAAAACAAAAAATAAAAATATTAATTTTAAGAAATTTATGCATAATAAACGTTAATATGGACAATGGGTTCTGTCACGGTCGCCAAAATGTATCTCGTAGCGTTTGCTTTTTGCAAAAAAGTAATATCCAAAATAATTGTAAAAAAATTTAGTTACCCAAGTTTTAAGTAGTTTCAAATATAAAATAATAATAATAATAAGAAATAATCAAATAAAATAATATTATTAAACTGGTATAATCCAATAAGAAAATGATTTTATCGTTTTACTGTTATAATCAAATTGATATAATATGTGAAAAAAAAAATATTAATTATTACACAAGTCTTAGCCAAAAAAGGCACCAGGAATTGATGAAATATCACCTGGTCTATTCAAGAAACTTCCACGCAAAGCAATCATCAGGATCACATACTTATTTAATCCCTGCATGAGATTGAAGTATGTACCCAAATGCTTCAAAACGGCTCAAATAATTATGTTGAAGAAACCAGGTAAACCAGATGAAGAAGTAACATCATACAGACCAATTTCACTGCTTCCGACCTTATCAAAGCTGTTTGAAAAACTACTACTAAAACGTCTAAAGCCAATGGTAAACGTTCCTGATTTTCAATTTGGATTCAGGAATAACCACTCCACAATAGATCAAGTCCATCGAATAACTACGGTAATAGAGCAAGCGTTAGAAGAAAAGAAATATTGCCCCGCCGTATTTCTGGATGTATCCTTTGATAGGGTTTGGCACGAGGGATTGACATTTAAGATGAGCAAAATGCTACCACAAAACTATTGCCAGCTGCTTGAATCTTACCTCTCTGATCGCCAATTCAGAGTCATCCATGAAGAAACATGTTCTGACTTTTATCCAACGCTAGCGGGAGTTCCGCAGGGAAGCGTTTGGGACCCCTCCTCTACCTTCTCTACACTGCAGACATACCTACAACGAATAAAACATTCATCGTTGACGACACTGTAATTATGTCAGTAGACGAATCACAACCAAGAGCAGTGGAAAATCTTCAACGAGCAATGAACAACGTTACTAAATGGACAATTGATTAGAAAATCGTGCTTAATGAGCTCAAATCAACCCATGTGATATTTACGCTCCGACACAAAAGTAACAGTCTACACATATACCTCAATGGGGTGCAAGTGCCGCAGGCTGAATCGGCAAAATACTTTGGTCTGCATTTAGATTCAAGGCTCAACTGGAAACATCATGTGAGACAAAAAACTGAACAGATACGATTAAAACAACGTCAAATGTACTGGTTAATTGGGCATCATTCCAAAATGAACCTCTATTGCAAAAGACTAGTCTACCAGACTATCTTCAAACCAATATGGATGTATGGTGCGCAGCTAAGGGGTTGAACTCATAAATCCAATAGAGACATTATACAACGTAGCCAAAATAAATTTCTTCGAATGGTCACCAACGCTTACCGATTTGTGACTAACAGAACGATAGACGACGTCATCCGTGAATGTGCCATTAAACATGAGAAGAGGCTTCTTAACCACACCAACGTTGAGGCCGTACAACTACTGGAGAGTACAAATGAAGTAAGGCGGCTCAAACGAATCAAACCACATGAGCTAACCGTATGAATATTATATCTCAAGGGAACTGGACACTGGTCCAGCAGACCCACACAAGTTTATGCTTATCTCATAAGTACTAATGTCAACCTTACTAATGAATTAATAATGTTTAAGATTGTAGTAGCCATATCAATAAAGGTGTTTTAACAAAAAAAAAAAAATTTAATGCCATTCAAATTTAACTCCTACTGTAACTCAGCGGATGAAAAAAATGTAATTACAAAGATTACAAAAAAAAATTGAGGTGTGGCCAACACACGACTTTCTTTTATGAACAGAGAATTTTGAGAAATTTTGTTTTTTTATAACTTTTTTTTTAATTTTTTTTTTTTTTTTTTTTTTTTTTTTGATTTTTAAATTTTTAAATTTTTTTTTAAAATTTTTTTTTTTTTTTATTTGTTTTTAATTTTTGGAAACATTTTGTTTTAGTAGTGTTTTGTAAACCTTATACTTTTTAAGATATTTGCAAAATAAATTTTCTGGACCAAAGGAGTGGCCACTTCCGGTTAGCCGATTTGGAGTAAAATTCACTGGGACCTCCCAATTTATCAAAAAAGCTTAAATCTGAAGTTTCAGTTCGATTGGTTAAACCATCTGGGCTGTAGAGAGGACACAGACAGACTGACAGACTGACAGACTGACAGACTGACAGACTGACAGACTGACAGACTGACAGACTGACAGACTGACAGACTGACAGACTGACAGACTGACAGACTGACAGACTGACAGACTGACAGACTGACAGACTGACAGACTGACAGACTGACAGACTGACAGACTGACAGACTGACAGACTGACAGACTGACAGACTGACAGACTGACAGACTGACAGACTGACAGACTGACAGACTGACAGACTGACAGACTAACAGACTGACAGACTGACAGACTGACAGACTGACAGACTGACAGACTGACAGACTGACAGACAGACAGACAGACACCATTTCGAAACCCACTTTTTCGGACTCAGGGGACCTCCAAACAAATAAATCTCTAAAAACCTCAAGGTCCAAAATTTTCATGATTACTATACTTTATTTTACTAGAGTAAAAGAAAGTAAAAGTAAAACTTGGAAAAATTACCAATTTGGTAAAGGAATGCGTTAATCTCCAGAAATAATAAATCAATAAAAAAAAGTATCAAAGTATATATGAGCTTATGTATATAATATATGTATCTGATATGAATATAAATAATCGTAAATTTACCTGGCTTTTCCTTATATGGCCGATGAAGCGCTTCCTCGCCGATACAGAAATCTACCGTAAATATACTCAAAAAAACTTTTTTTAATTTAGTCGAATATGCACTTGATCGAAAATATGAAAAACAAAAATCATACACATCTCCAAATAAAACTAAATTTTAGTCCCATATCCCAAAAACGAAATTGCGCAAATCAGTATTTGTTCTCGGCTTCTTGCGTTTCTTCCGCCGTACTCAATCAATGGTGATGATATTAATATCTACTTAGATGGTGGTTATCCAATTATAATTTTTGGTGTTTTATTAATGATAAGGGAGAAAAAAAATGGCCGGAATTTTTTTTCAAAGTAGTTGCTCGAGCTGATGTTGAAGATGATAGTGTGGCTGGTAACTACAATCAAGCTTGCCCAACGGGGACGCCAACTCAGCTTGTTGCCGTTGAACTTCAAACAGGAAGTGCAAATATGGTTGTTGAAGTTAGCAGTGCGAATTCTGTTATTGTAAAGAACAACACCGCAGATTATTATACCGAATCCAGTGAACTGATACTTCCTTCAACAATGCAAAATTGTTCGCCCTCTATAAGAACCTTTGCTGAGGAAGGCTGTTTTGCCTGAAGTTAATAAAAACCTTCGTCAACATCAGAGTACCAAACCAATCTGTGATACTAATCATTTTAATGAGAATTTTATGTTAATCACAGTTACACCGACATTATGTTACACGTTTCTAAATTCAATCCTCGTACTACGTAAAATGATATTTCAGTCAGGACTAAAACATACATGGAGAATGAGGACTACAAAGTATTTAAACTTGTTCCCAAAAATCGCGATGTTGAATCTTTGAAGCGTATTTCCTATAAATTGGGCATAAAAGCAGATTTACGAGTTAATGGTGTTGATCCAAATACTTGGCTGACCGGGGTACACATTCGAGAATTTAATAATCAAAATTGTCGGATAACATTGCCTCCACGAGTGAAGTTTCGGAAAACCGCTACAGCTAACAGTATAACACGTTAAATTATAACAACTTGTAGTAAAATTGTTCCGTATGATAATCTGCAGGTAAATATAAATTGTTCTATGAAATTTGGCCATTTAAATGCCCGTAGTTTGGTTAAACACTTTAATGAAATAACCATTCTGTTAGAATTATACAAATTTGATTTTCTTGATTTAAGTGAAACTCTTCTTAATAGTAAAATTACAAAGAAGTCGATCCAAATTAATAATTATAAACTAATATGTTTTGATCGTATTAATAACAGGCGATGGAGTGGGGTTGGTCTTTATTTTCGGTCTACTTTAGGGGTCAGAAAATTATTCTCTGGTGTCTTTGGTAAGGTTGAAGTTTTGACATCTTTACTTTTCGGGCGATTTGGCAACATTCTTATTTTGGTTATTTATAACCCGCCTCCTGCTTGTACTAAGAATATTACAGGTTGGTTGAAAAGTATTGAAAGCAAAAATGAAAGAATGTGCATTTTTAATTGAAATTGGTTTTTTTATTCAATATAATCTCCCTCAACTTCAATACACTTATTCCAATGATCCTTCAATAATTTTATACCATCTCTGTAATGATTTTCCGGAAGCTCTGCAAAATACTGTTCCACGGCTGCAATAGCTTCTTCATTCGACGAAAAACGCGTTCAACGAAGCAATTGTTTCAGGTTTCTGAAGAGATAGTAATCGCTGGGAGCCAAATCTGGTGAATACGGTGGATGTTCAAGCAATTCGTACTTTAATTCGTTCAATTTAGCCATCGTCAAATGACTCGTGTGAACACGTGCATTGTTCTGATGACAACATTTTTTTTTTCTATACAGCAGGTTTTTTTCCACGAATTTTTTTATCCAACTGGTCCAAAAGGTTGCAATACTATTCAGAATTATTTATTTTACCTTTTTTAAGATAATCAAACTACAAAATCCCTTTTGCATCCCTAAAAAACTGATGTCATGAGCTTTTTTGCCGATCGTTCTGACTTCACCTGTTTTGGAGCTGAACAACCAGCTTCAGTCCACTGTAAATGTTCTTGTTTCAGTTTAGGGTTCAGGTTTTATTCTGCTTAAAACGCACCAAATTACGCTGAGCAATTTGTTTTCGATTCAGTTTTTGTTGAATTGTTAACGAATGCGGACCAGTTTTCCAAACAGTTTTTTCATACGTAATTCTTCATGTAAAATATGGAGTCCTCGTTCGTCCGAGATGCCTATGATATCAGGAATTTCACGCTTAGTCAAACTTCGATCTTGTTGCACTTTTTGGGCGTCCACTACGTGGTTCATCTTCAACTCTTGAATGACCACGTTTAAACTCTAAAACTCATCGATGCACAGTTGGAAATTAAGGAGCAGATTCCTTAAACACTTTTACCATTTTTGTATGAATTTCTGTTACTGATAAACCTTCCAAAACAAAGAATTTCATCAATGTACGATATTCGGTTTTTTCCACGTCAACTTCTAGTGACTTGTAAATAAAGAATGAATTGCCAGATCAAAATAAAAATTTTTATGTGTTCAAATGAAAGATGAAATATTAAAATGGCGTGTAAATTTTGATTCCTCTACTGGTTAATAGGTGTCACTTGCAATACTTTTTAACCAACCTTTAAGAATTTACAAATAAATTTTCTGAATATTTTTCACAGTATGAAAAAATTATTTGTTGCCATGATTTTAAATTTAAAGTGTTTTGTAGCGTGTGTTTAATACTATATGTTTAATAAGTATTGCTTTACTTTACATAATTTATTTTATTTACCTTATAAATCGACTAGATTGGATAGCAGCCTGTTGGATTTAATAATTTTGTGTGAGCCAGTTAAGCATAATATTATTTCTTTTGGGCGGCTTGCTGTTCCTGCTACTTCTGATCATGACTCGATTTTTGCCTACTACACGACAGTCGTTACATAGAAAAAATTTCTTATACTATTGTTCCTAATTATAAAGCATCATGAGTATTTTATAAATTGTTTCTTTCCGTTAGACTGGTTAAATCTTTATTTGTACCCTAATGTTAATGATATACTCGAAGAGCTCAATTTAAATATCTTAAAATTAGATACTATTTGTGTGCCTCGTAAAACAAGTATAAATAAATGTCCCACTGCTCCATGGTTAAATGCACATATTTTGAATTTAATGCAAGGTACAAATTTGGCTTACTAAAAATTTAAAAGATTTGGATTAGAGCTCGATTTTGAACTATTTAAATATTTTGGAAATAAAAACTTTGTTTTGGGAATTTGCACAAACATAAAACAACTGCTTCATTAAATAAAGCTAATTCATTTCTAATTTTAGTCATATTTAGACTTTTCTAAAGCGTTTGATTATATTAATCATATCCTTTTGGTTTGATATTTCGTTATAAGTGATACTTTCTGGCATAAGTGATGTAGTTGCTGGGGTGCCTCAAGGGTCAATTTTAGGTCCGTTACTTTTTTTACTTATGACCTACCTTGTCATATTTTAAATTGTCGATTTCGTTTTTAAGTTGATGATTTGCAATTACATATTGGTGGTGACTTGTTAAAATTGGAGAAGATCGTTATACAACTTAATTCAGTTCTTAAGTATAAACAATATCCACTTAAAATCTCTTTTCAAAAATAATTCACTTTCTCTTACTTCAACTAAAAGTAAAGCTTTATAGCTCACTAGAAATAATTTACATAATATTGTACCTGTGCTCTTTTTAAACAATGATATAATCTCATTTGTTACAACGGTTAATAACCTAGGATTACTATTGCATTCAAAACTTACTTGGAATGATCATGTAAGGTCTATGTGTCGGCGTGTTAATTATGGTATATATTCGCTCAGACTAATAAAAAAGTTTTTTCCAGTTGACTTGGGCATATTATATACATATCTTGTTAAAAGCTTCGTGATGTGATATTTTCTAATTGTGATAGTTCCTCGAAACGGTTACTTGAGGTTACTTTTAATAATTGTGTGAGATATATTGATGACCTTAGAAAGTTTGATCATATGTCCCAATTTAAGGATTCAATCCTTGTATGCGACTTTTTTGAGTGTTACTGTTATAGAACTGCTGTTTTTTGCCGAATTATTAAATCGTACCATTAAACTTGCATGCTAAATTACATTTTTCTATGACATTGAGAACTAGGAATGTTAATTTGCCTGTTAGCAGAACTAATGTTTACAATAGCTCTGGATTAACAAATGCGATTATCACTTGGTACTCAATAGAATTAAAAAATATAAGTTCCGTTAATAAATTTAAAGCGGTTATGTTAAAACTAGTAATTTAAAATCTAAGTTCTTGTGCATATTGTACTTAATTTTTGTTGTTGTATATCGTTATATTGGAATATGTGTGAAGTACAAAAGCCACGGCTTATACATTGAATAAATATTGTTATTATTAAAAAAGGTAAAGAATTTTTTCTAGCCTCATCCAGTGATCTTAAGAGGAGTTTTATTTTCCAATATCGAATTTTATTTAAATCTAAATTAATGTTTATTTACTTCAATTTAGGTCTGTTTTGTTAGATTCATTCTTGTGTATACAGACAATGGATTATTGATCTACATAGCTCTCAATTACAGAATAAAATATGATTTGTAGTTTATAAAAACACTATTGCTACACTAGTTCGAAATAGTTATTTAGGTACCTAATAATTTCTCTATGCAAACCCGTAGAAGTCTAGAAAAAGGAATTGATTATTTATTCCCCAAAAAATATGTAATATCGTTCCTTTAAAATCCCATCAGATGAAACTAAAACAAATAAATTTCCATATTACATTTTCAACAAACATAATATATTTGTAAAACTGTATGTCTACATGTTGCTTATTTATTTTCTTTCTGGGATATTATGTTTTATGATTTCCATTGCTGGGAAAATCATTGTTATATCGGTTGTAGGTAAATATGTTTGTACACACATCGTACATACAAATTTATTCGTAATTTATTCTATATATTTTTCAGTTAACACTAGTAGATTATTTTATTGTGTTATATCCTATTTGCTGAATAAAAATTCAATTTATGGGATTTTATTGTAAATATAAATATTTTTCCAGTATATTCTTGTTATTATTTTGGGTGTAGTAATATTCATGTCTTCAAATCTTACTTTTCTGTTTCAGAATGTGAAAAACAAAATTAAAACAATTGTCCCATTTCCCAATAGCAGAGACACTTAGGTACACAGCAGAAAGTCATCAGCACGTAACAATTGACAATATGTTATATTTAATGCATTTAACTTTTTCCTACAATATATGTATTTAAATAAGAATAAATTATTTTTTGGTATCGTCAATTAAATAATATTAATGTGACTAGGAATAAAAATACATACCTATAATTTTAAATGAAAATCATTTTACCATTTCAATGATTTTCTTCAAAAGAAGGAGAGAGTCTAAGAAGCATACCAAAACAAAAAAAAAATAATAAAATCAAAAAGTTACAAGCAAAGTTATGTAGAAATAATATATTTCACATATATCTTTTTCTGTGTAACATAATTTTAATAAACCAAGCAGAAAGCTCATGTTGAACAAAAAAAGCTCCTTTCAAATTTTTTGTTTCATTTTGTGATATTTCTCTTACATACATATTTATTCAGGTTCAGCAATTTATATAGAGTTGTTTTGGTTTATCAAAGTTATTTAACCGAAAGTGTAAATTAAATGCCTTTGTAATACACATTTTATTTTCCATTGCCGAAAGCTTATTATATTGGATTTTCCATTAAGAGCTACATGTTTTATGAGGTTACGTTTCATACATTTAACTTTGTATGTGGTTAGGTTTTTGACATTTGAATCTGATGTTATTGGCAATTGAAAAAATACGCCGTAACTTTGTGAATTATCGAAAAAAAATCATCTTCATATCAAAATTGACGTTGTTTAGACAAACAGAATTTTCCCATTTGCGGCAATAAAATCCAAGGACTTTCATAGGAACCATTATTTTACCAATGAATCACTTTGTGGGTGCATTTTGGTCTGAGATGCGAATGGTCGAATCAGAAAATGGGACCGCTGTTCTATACGTTCACCAGCAGTGTCCCAATCCGAACTAAAGAATGCGCTAACGCCTCGCTTTCCGTCTTTAATTGGTTCTAAAATAATTATACGCTAATTATTCGCTACTTGAAACTGAGCCGAAACAACGATTTAAATAAAGTTACCAATGGTACCATTAAATTAATCCTTTGCAAATTAATTTTAAAAAAAAATTGAAATTTATTACATTTTTGAAATAAAAATATTGTCTTAAAGTTGTCATTTTCTAGAATAAAGCCTCTACCAGTTCAACAGTTCCATGAACTAAGCCCCTAGCCATTAAAACAACCAAAAAATTAGGCCTTTGTTCGCAATATCAAAGCGCATTTATCGCCGAAATGTTTTTCGGGCAAATTTTTATTTTTATAAAGCAAAATAAGCTCCTAGAGCTTTATTTCTCTTTCAAAATTTTATAACGAGTAAAAAATTCAAAATTTTAAGTTACGTAGTACCGGAAGCTTAACTCCTTTATAGCACAAAAGAAAAACACATATTATAGAGAACTATTTGTAGATCTGACGGGAAAACATTGAAACAGATTGGGACTATAAAAATATGACATTTGTGTTTTGTTTGGAAAGCTTAGTGCAAATTCTACAAAAAATGTCGGTAAATATTAATTATTTTTATATTAAATTCAATTTCAAATGATAAAAAGTGTTAAGTATATATGTGATTTAAAACACTAAAATGATATTAGTTATACAAGCGTAATACTAGTATTTCTCAAAAACAGGTCAAAAGTTTAACCAAAAAGTTTTCTGTAGATATTTCTTTTTGTAAACATTATCGTTTGTTTACTAATGACCTACGACTGACTATCAAGAAATGTAAATAAATATAAACTTTTTAATTTTAAATTGTTTGTTTGTTTTAGATTGCAATAACGTCTCAAAGCGAAATAAGAAGTGATTTCAAATTCTTAAGACACTGCGGGGTACCGCAATGTAATAATTACCAATCGAGTGAAAGATCTATGCATCGGATTCCAAAAACCGTATTAAATTCACCATTGGAACTGGCCAAGTGGGCAGCTATTTTGAAGATGGGGAAAAAATTTCCTAAACATTTTCGTATTTTTAGCGATCATTTTGAAAAAAAAATCTAATTATAACGGCGCTAACGAGTGGCTACAAAATCCTAGTCAACGGGGCTTTGCCAAGTAAGAAATTACCGGTATCATCGATTACGTTCACTAAAAAAACAATCGAACCCGTAAAATGGCCTAGAAGCTCGTTCGACAGCATCAGCTCAAGCTGATCTAATGAGTATAAAATTTGTTATATTTTTTGTATTTTATAATTAAATTACATATCTTTTTAGGTTAATCGACAACAACGGATCGTTTCCAGCAAACGTAGGCGAAATCGGGCCAAAGCAATATTCTTCGGTTGCTATTCAGTGTACCGAAATTACTGCTGAAAAATCTGTCCAAGCAAATATATGCACTCTATTTGACATTGCTTCGTTGTGGGATAACAATATCAAACTATTTACCATGACTGGTATACCTAGTATGAGCGTACTCAATGCCATGACCAATATGTGTGGCACGATTAAACCGAAAGATGTGCCCAAACTGTGACTTCTAACTGTTTAACGTGCAGAATATGTACATATTCGCATTATAAAGGCGGGCACACATTAAAGTGTTAATTGGTGTATCTCCGTCTGGGGCCGTGAAATATATAAGCAAAGTAGCAACCGGAAAGTCTTCCGACAAAGCTATGTTTAATCTGACGGATTTGGTAACAAAATTAGAACTAGGCGATGCAGTAATGGTCGATAAAGGTTTTTTGACCGCTGATGATCTTGCTAGTTGTGGAATAGAGATGATTAGACCAGATTTTTTGTTCGAAAAATTTTTGAAATCCCAGGTTGAAAGATCAACAAAACTTGCGTCTGCCAGAGTACATGTAGAGCGAAGAATTGCTCGACTGAAGCAGATGAAGGTGTTATCTGAAAGAATATGTTCCAGCCTTAGGTTAGGTTGGAGTGGCTGCTTATGCACACTTAGACCGGTGACGGTCCATTGTGATACCACAGAATGTATCCCCTTTTACCCCTATTGGAACCATTTCGAGCTCCTTATGTAGCGTAAGACGTTCCGCACTTTTGCGGTTTTCGAGATCTGAGAGGCAGTCCATCCTGAACTTACCCAAGTGTTTGTGCCTTCTGATAGCCAATGCTGGACACGAGCAAAGGAAGTGGACCAACGTCCTTCCTCCTCTTCGTCCAAGCAGCTTCTGCAGAAGTCATTTGCCTCCAGACCCAGCCTTCTTGCATGTTCTCCAGAAAGGCAGTGTCCCGTGAGAATTCCTACGACCGTTTTTAATTCACGTCTGCGTAGGGATATTAATGCCCTAGTGCGCCCCAAGTCCAGCTTTGGCCAAACTTGTCTTGCAACTCTACAGGTGAGGGTATTAGACCACCTTTCCCTCGCTGAGGATAGCGCCTGCTTCCCAAGTACTTGTCTCAGCGCTATGATAGGCCTCCCCAGACTGGCCCTTTGCGGTTGCAGCAGGAGAGTCGTACCATGGCTAGCAAGTTCATCCGCCCTGCAGTTCCCCAAGACGCCCGAGTGACCTGGGACCCAGATTACCTGGATATTAAAATGCTCACCCATCTCGTTTAGAAATGAGTGACAACTCAACGCCACCCGTGACGCCAAAGACACCGATTCTAACGACCGGATAGCCGCTTGACTGTCCACATAGATTATGATATCATCTGAGGATAACACATTATGCTTCAACCACGTCATGACCTCCTCAATCGCTACGACTTTAGCTTGGTACATGCTGCAGTAATCGGGGAGACGAATAGAAATGTTTACATTTAATTTGTCACAGAATACTCTAGCTCCCACTTTGCCGTCTAGCTTGGAGCCATTTGTGAAGAATTGCAATGCTTCGGTTACCGATAACGGTCTATCCCTCCAGGATTCCCTTGAAGGGAAGGAGGTCCGAAATCGCTTCTCGAAGCGTAGAGTAGGTTTAATGTAGTCAAGATTCGCCAGCTCATCCGTCAACGATCTAACAATAGTAGAGTGTCCTATACTAAGACACCTCCACCGACAGACGGCTGCAAGTCGTACAGCCGTATTTGCCGCAATCTGTTTGCCAAAAATGTCGACCGGAAGAAGGTGCAACATAACCTCTAAGGCACTTGTCGGTGTCGACCTCAATGCCCCGCTAACAAGCATACAGGCCGTTCTTTGCACTCTCTCAATCTTACTTTTATAAGTTACCTTGTCCAGAGCTGGCCACCAAACAACCACCCCGTACATGAGTACAGGTTTCACTACAGCGGTTTCTTATTGACTGCGAATGACTTATTGATTTTTTGGCATGCTATTATAGGAAGAATTAGATCTAGATAAAAATTGATAACCTGTTCTACATTTGTTTTGCTTTAGTTCCGAAACGTTGGTGATAATAACACTTAAAATCATTAGAAGCGGACGGATCACCAGAATTTTGATAATAAAACTTTTGAAAATTTAGTGAATTTTGTCTTGCATTATTTGAACCATGTTGCACCTGAGAATTATAGTTACGATTAGAATTTGACGATAATAGTGTTTTGCTGGTTGATCGAACGAGTGGAATTTTCACTGGAGCCAGAAGCAGACGTCTCAATGACATTAATCTATACCTAAATCATCGTCTCATGCACGGTGTCAGCCGGTTCCGCCATGACCGGCAAGGAGACGTCATTTTTGAATGGTGTGAGCACGATTTGAACCTGCCCTGGCAATCTCTTTCATCCAAAATTGAAGAATGGTTGCTTCATTTAAATTGTTGTCCGCGTTCAATTTTATGCTGCTAAACAACTGCGACGGCTTCTTGTCTCCAAGTGTCAAGCAATGTAACAGGTTGTTAAGCTTCGCTTTCTCTGATTCGCCGAGCACCCGGATCACTTCTGTTTTATATGTTGTATACGGATGTATATCCTTCGCACTAGTAATCAAATACGCGGGAGTGTCATGGAGTCGTGCATCCAGAGCAACCACCGCATGTGCATACATCGTTGTTTCTATGTTAATTCCAGCAACTAAGAATTATTGCTCTAAAATGTCAAAGCACACGCTTGGGTTTTGAGTGTGAAGCGGCTGCGGAGGTTTAAAAGTCACACGAGCAAGTAGAGAGAAGGACTTGTGTTCAACTGTGGGAACTCATGTGTCATATTGTTATCGTTGCTTTTACCGACGGCCTTGGCAACAGCATCTTTAATGATTGCTGCTAATTGTACGGGGGTTACAGCAATAACGGCAGAAGCTGCTCCAGCATTGACCGATGTTAATTTCCCGTCATCGCCACTCGGTGTGAGAAGAGTATACATAGTTGTATCCATAACGAAGGATAAGGTAACCACGAAACATAAAAAAAAATCAACCTTTTTGTTTTATTAATCATTGAAAAGGAAGAATGAAACGGAAAACAATATCGCGAGTATATTTTGGTTTAATTTTTACGCGAGAGAGAAAGTTACCCTGCACCAATAAAAATAATTGTGTACTTACAATTTAATTTAGATAGCCGGTGCAGAGACGCTCGCTACGAATAGAGTCACCTCGGTCTCTGTTGTTGATAATATTGGTGATGAGGCTGGATGAGAATTGTCAAAATATGGCTTAAACGGATTAGCTTGATATGTATTATTGTCCGCTCTCTATCGTTGAATTTCAAAATTTGTACGTTTTGATGATAATGAGGCGGATCGCGTCGGGTGTGTGAAACGACACCACAATCACGTCTTGTGTATGACAACGATCACGTCGGGGTTACCACTTTATGAGCGCGCCCGTTTGGTTATGCCCATAATCGTTATCTAATTGGACCCTTCTAGCGTGGCAGCAGTGGTATCATGGGCACAATTTATAATTAATTCTAAGGCTGTAATTTTTATGTAACTTTATTTAAATATAAGAACGTACAAATAGTATAATATGTTGTTTAGTCGTTCCTCGCGATGGATTTCGGGGGTTAATAATCCCCCAGTATCAATTAGCCCGAGTATTGGCTTATGTATTTCGGCACAACACCAACTTTTTCAGTTTTCCCTTTTTTTTTTAAGAAAAAATCGTTGGCTGGTTGTTTTGATCGTTGTGTTGATTATTTTATTTTTTCTCAAACAAAAACTTTTTTTTGTTTGCTTGCTGAGTTTTTTGTATCTATCGTTAGTGAGTTCTACTCACACTATATAATAGATTTAAACGCGAATTTTATACTGAACTATTCTTAAAGGTGCCTGTAATTTTATCGTTTTGGAATGATTTTATTTTTAAAGGACGCCACATACTAATACTATTTATCATTGGTTTCGGACACCGTCTTAGTTAACGTATAACAATATTAAAAAATGGAGGTGTGGCCAACACACGGCTTTCCTTTACTTTAATTTTTTTAATTTTTTGTTTTTTATGCTTCTGTAGCTTTTGTGTGTGTTTTTTTTTTTTTTTTTTTTTTTTTGAAACACTTTGTACACAATAGTTTTTCTGTTAACCTTATACTTTTTAAGATATTTGCAAAATAAATTTTTTGACCCAAGGGAGTGGCCCTTTCAGTTAGCCGATTTGGAGTAAAATTCACTGTAACCTCAAAATTTATGAAAAAAGCTTAACAGTGGACATAGACTGACAGCCCGACAGACAGACAGACAATATTTCGAAAACCTCTTTTTTGACTCAGAGGACCTCAAAACAGATAAATATCCAACAATTTCATGATTTACTTAGGTAAAAGGAAGTAACAATATTTATAATCGTACATAAGATTTGTGAATTTTTTGTTTGTTTTGATATTATGTAGCTCTAAAATGTGTCATTTCTTAACAGTGCAGAAATGTTCACATTTGTGTCATCCGAGTACATATTTAGATTAAAATGGTTCACTGTCAGCTCACAGAGTTTTCTCTAGGATATGGCTTTACAAGTAGCTTGAATAACGAGGGTACTTTGAAATAAAAATAGTTGGATTAAAAAATTAGGGGCAATTGTAAGTTGTTATTGGACCCGAAAAGTTCACATTTCTGTGATATATAAATGGGTTTTAGTGGTTCACTGTACCTTCCAGGGTTACCGCTTTAGAATTCCCACCGTATAAACCGATATGGTATAGTCATCATAAAAGTCAGCGGAATTTCGAGAACGGATTATGTGTTGACCTTCATTTCCTCATGACGTGAAAGTATATTAACCGTGTGGATTACAGTGTCGTTTGTTGTGAAAAAAAACCTAGAATCTATAGTGTTCTAGTAAAATCTTATAGTTAAATTGCTCTTATATTTATTTATTGTTGTTCTTAAATTTTCTGAAAATTAGTGTTTTTGTGAGTGGGTGAGCGGACAGGATAAGGAGTAAAATTATTTAGGGATACACAAAATAATAATATTTAACAAAAATATTTCCTTATTTTCCGTTTATAATACCGGCGAATTCATTTTGCTTTTATTTATATTTTGGCAAAATTATTATACTATAGTTTGTGATTAACAATTTTTAGTGTTCTGTAACTTTTTCTCGAAAGCAATTTTGGTACCCACGTTAATTTTATCTTACAGTTATTTATTTGATCCACAAGCATTCAATACTCGTTTTGATCGTTGCTAGGTAAATATTTATGCAAGTAGTTAGATAAAAGGAAATTATTTAATTTATTGATTAAATTTTGTTTTACATTATCAACTAGGCAAACAATTAAATACAAATTTAGATTTAGAGAAAACAACAACACTTGTCAAGACTTGTTATAAAAATACATGAAAAATAACTTTTCATTTGATAATCATGTTATTGTCACATTTTATTTATCTTGATACCTTCTCAATATTGCTGTTTTGTATTATTTTTGTGTTATATACATATTACATGAAATGAATTGAATTTAGATTGAGATGGATCGATTTAAGTTCTACAATAAACCGTATATATGTATATGTATATGCTCGTATATATTAATATGGCTGAGGGTTACAACAAAAGTACTCGTACATACAAATGTATACTCGTATCTACAATAAAAATGATGAAACTTTTCATATCGAGCAAAAAAAAGGATACAATAAATAAAAATTTTATAAACAATATTGTATTCAATATCATATACATATGGATACATAATATATGGGAACATGTGGTCTTTACAATTGGAGCACGTCTGCTAAGTATACGTCGCATTCATATCCCGAAATCTATACTAAATCATAAAGCACTGTATTTATAAAATAATACATAAAACAAGATAAAATAACAAATCGATTACAATAACATATTTTGATATCAAGATAATGGCAAAATATATCTAAGATACAATGTAATTGGAATGGTAAAGTAGATTTGAATATACATATATTCTATAAGTATAAAATTATATATACATATGTAGATACATCTATGTATTATGTATATCAATTGATACGTCGAAAATGATTCCAATTCTATTGGAAAATCGAAAACAGAAATAGGTGATAAATGAATAAAAAACCATCAATACCGAGAGAATAATGCTTCGATTTGTTGTATGCTTCTATTGTTGTATTATGTTGGATTTTCTAATAAGGATTGAGAATATTTGTACGTGTCTCAGAGTTATCTGACTGACAAGAAATACAGAATCTCTAAATCAGATGAAAACGGAATAAATAAATCTCAAACAATGTAAAATTTGATGAATTGTCTCTGGCATTTAGTGAAAAATCGAATGCATTCGTATGACAAAATTTAAATTTGAAAATTTATTGGGAAATTGCTTTTGTAGAATAGATGGTCTGCGCTCCACTCCGCGAAATTTTCTTTCAGTGAGGAGACAATTCTAAACGGTTGTCTTACAAGGCTGTCGTCTTAGAAAAGGAATACTGGGTTACGCTCGATTTGATAAAGAAAAAAATTCCAAAAAGCAAGTTTATAAATAAACAAATTTTTGAAAGGTTACCTTAATTCATTTCAAAGAGGATAGTCTAACTAGTATCTGTTATTTCTTCAATTTCAATTAAACGACTACAGCGGATTACACTCGATACCGAAAAAACTTGATTTTTTGGGATTTTTTATTTTGGATAACGCTACCAACCCAATGACATTTGGTCGATTTGACAAACAAAAAGATCCTTCAAAAAAATTAATCCCAAAAAATCAAGTTTTTTAATTATAACCTGCACCTCCGATTTAACGATTTATTAAAATTTAAATATTAATAGCAACTAGAACGTTTTTCCAAAATTTTTGTTTTGAATAATTATTCACATACTAAAATAGAGAACTCCTCAAAGCCGCTTCCCCTCCCTTTTAGTAGCGGCTTTTGCGCTCTGATTCCGGAATGGTTTGTAGAGCCTCCGCTGCTTCGCCTTTTAGAGCCACTATTAAAGCTTCGACACGATGTTTATCGTTTCATTGATTTTGATTGGCCGCCGTTTCAAATTGAAATTTGAAAATGCCAACACCTGTTGTCCCGTCGAATGTTGGTGGCTTTAACTTCATCGATTGAACTGTCTGTACCACTTGCGTCATCGTTTCACTTGCCTTGACGTATATTAGCTTTTCCTCGGCTCTCGTAAGCTCTTCCTAAAGAAGTTGCCGATCCTTGCTGTTTCTCTCTTGCTTCCCAACAATTTCGTGAGATGTGACGAATCTTGTTACATACCCAATACCAGAGCTCGCTGTCTCTAGGCCTTTTTCGTACCGTTCGACGTCTGGATAAAAGCTGGCGATCTTTTTCAACCTTGTATTATGTTTCGACAGTCCCTTGAGATGTGACCCAATTTCTCACATTCCCATCACCTTAGCTCGTCGCTTCCGAATTACGGTACCGAAACTTCCAGAAGGCTCTTTTTTCCTTTCAACCAACGGTTGTTTATCCTCTGATTTCTGTTCTATGCTTTCCGCAACCATTATTTCCTTTTCAAACTCATGATGATCCGCGTCTAACAGTCTCCATGGTGTCACGTAGTCGCGCTTGTAAAGCTGCTTTACTACCATCAATGAGCAAACCTCGTTTCTCAAGTTCCTTCTTTAATTCTGGAACTCTTAATTCGAAGAGAATCATTTTCTTTGTTTAACTATTCACAATCCCACCGCTGTTACCAATTGTTACGTTTTTGCCTTTTCAATCGAGGTTCGTATTCCTGGATTGTGAATAAAACAAATCACCTCAATTAATCACAAACGAAATTATTTATTGAACAACAAAAATTAATTCAACAAAATTTATCAATAAAAATTCCCAAAATCACTTTTTATAGTTTTCGCACAATTTTACTAATCACTAATCATTTTTATATCGCACCAAAACACTTTTTAAATCACTTTCATATTCCATCGCTTACCGGATACTAATCATTCTAATTCGATCTCGTTCGCCTTTTTATATACACAAACCAAACTTATAGAAATTTCATGACTTTTCGAGTAAGAATAGTGTAGAAACATTTAGAACAGTTTTATCAAGGAAAATTCTAGCAAACTTTTGATAGGCATAATATGTCTTTCGCCGCACATAGTTAAACCATATAGAGTAAAATAGTTCCGTTAGTAGGATTGATAAGAAAACTTTCTTATTGTGTACCGAGCTAAGTACTGAGATTGATATATTTTACATTTATTCACACCAGAATTGGTTATGGAATTATTGTGTAGGGAACTGCAAGTTACAGCAGATTGAAATCTTGTCAAATCATGCAAAACAAATGTTTAAATATCTGTCTTAAAACTGCCTTCACGTTTTTCATGTATAAATATAATGATTTCAAAGGACCATAAATCCATTACGAAATTGACATTGTAAAGTTTTATTGTATTGTAGTGATTCACTCATTAAATAAGTCAAATTCAATTCGCATATCACCACAAATAAACTAACGAATAACAATACATAAATTCTCCAATGTCTATGTTATTACGCCAGTGTCTTAAATAGACACAGACATTCCATAAAATTGTTATTATACTCGTAGTTTGTTTTGTTCGTATCATCGGTATCCACTCGGTATTCACTCTGTGTTTCTGTTTATCGACATCATTTTTGACACTCTCATTACTCTTGTCATTCCCTTCAAACTCTGAACAAATAGTGAATACAAAAATTTGTGTTATAAAATTTTTGTATTGTATTAATAAAAATTTAATGAATATTTGAAAAAATAACTAAACACAAATTAATAAAATAGATAAAAATTAAAATAAACCCAAAAATCGGGCTAATTGAAATAAAGTGGTGGTGGAAATTCTAAAAATAAAATTGTAATTTTGGTGACGCGCAGAAAATAAATGTCGGCCACATATGTATAATTGTAATTGTGGGGCCGAAAATATATGTGCATCGTTTAATTGCGTAGCAGTGAATTATTAGAATAAATCTCATCCCCTATAACACACACCCATTACGATAACTGGTGACAACCGGCGACTGTTTTTACGGTTTATAATATAAAAAAATATAAAAACGAACGAACAACGCCACAGGACATCGCATCAATTTTGGAATATTTTTATCTAAACGGTCGGGTGCAAAATTAAGCACCGACCACTTGGTAAGTGCCAATCTATTATAACAAAATAACTATTTTTCTAACATACAAAACTTATACGTGGCATTTAATTTCCATTTACATACGCCACATTACGGCACACCACATTGCGGACGGCAACTAAAATGAGATTACGGGGATAACACATGAACGGAGTATAACAAAGTAATACAAAATGGAGTCATACAAAAAAATCAAAGGAATATACACATCCGAATTATTAAAGAATTAAATATAAGACGCAAACAAACAACGCAACAAAATATCAACATTTTGGGAAATTTAAACATATAAAAGCGAAATTATAAACAAGGAAGACACAATTGAAAAAAAAAAAATAAAACAACAATTGAGGGTCAAATCACCTACACTCGTGGTGCAACGGGACAAAAAAAAAATTTATTGAGGAACCGCAAGTTTTTTTATTATTGAAAATTTTTTTTTTTTTACAAATTTTTGTTTGAAACAGCCAAGGTCAATTAACATTCAATTTTTATTTTTTTTTTGCATTAACTGAATATTTTTTTTTAAAAAAAAATTCTATTTCTGTGACTTGGCTGTAACTAGAGTAAATCAATCAATCAATTATTATTATATTTTATATCAACATTCCTGTAAAATATCCACCACCACCCATTGACGTCATTACTTTTCATATCGGTCCCAACATTTAAAAATACGAGTTTTAAACGGGTTATTTCGGACTTATTTATTTAGTTTGTGTTTTCAATTACTTCAACGTTTTTCGCACTTCCCATCGATTGCTTTCTACAATACTTAAATATACGGTAACAATTCCGATTGTTTTTTCAAAATACTCATCGCAAATACGAATTTTCTTAAACTTAAATACACGGTAACCATTTCGATATAAATTGCATCAACTTAACATTTTCTTGATTTTTTTATTCTTTTTTTACTGTTCAAATTTGAACCTGTCGAGGCGACGACCCAAGACGTAGGTGACGGCTCGTCCCGTACTTGGGGGGGTCTCGACAGCCAATAAATACTATTCGTATTCGCTTTTCAATTAAAAATAAATTTGTGATCTAGATTCGAAGGTAGATCACACAAATATGTCATTACACGGTGCCACGGGCGAACAACAAAAACCTACGGGCTCACAAATGTCGGAACAACAGCCAACCCCGCTTGGTTCAAAAACCACGGGTGAAAATCAGGACGAACCCATGGAGATCGCGGGTCAAACTAAATTGAACCTGCCTCCATTTTGGCATAACCAACCGACAAGCTGGTTTCAATTAGCTGAAATCCAGTTCGAGCTACGTAACATCACTTCACAAAAATCAAAGTACGGTTATATATTAAGTACCAATTCCCCAGAAACATTCACAGTAATATCAGATATACTCCAAAGACCGCCACAAGATAACCAGTATAGCGTGCTAAAGCAAACGTTATTGGCGCGTCTAGAACCGTCAGACGAACGGAAGCTGGAGATTATCTTATCTGAACTAAATCTGGGTGACCATCGTCCATCGGAGGCATTGCGGCAGATACGCACACTCACAGGCACAAACAAATTGGTGAGCGAACAGTTCATAAAATCTATTTGGATTCGAAAGATGCCCGAGTTGATAAAAATCGCGCTTGCCGCACAACAAGAATCAACTCCGATCGACGAATTATCTAAGACAGCAGACCGCATGTTCGACATCATGAACATCGGACAACCACATCGCCAGGTACATGAAACACAAGTTAAAACACACTATAACGACATAAACAAAAATAGGCAGTCGAGAGCCAGAGTGCAGACATATCACAATCAGGATAGACAACATCGTTCTCCTTCGAATAGCGGCACGTTCGCAGATCGTTTGGCGCGGCTCGAACCCAAAATAGACGGCTTATATCGAGAAAAATCACAAGGGCGTCGATCAATATCGCGCTCACGTTCTAACAGCAGTAATACCAATAACTACCATCGAGGTTTATGTTGGTATCACCATAAATTCGGAAAAGCTGCTAAGAAATGCACGAATCCATGCAATTGGCAAAAACCAACAACAACAGACAACGTAAATATTAGCGACAACCAAAAAAAACAATAAATCAGCGGGTCCCGACTTCCTCGTCGCACACCCTTATTTTAACTACAACGTCAAACACCTCTCTCTCGACTCGTCTACATTTATACGACAACATTACAAAATTCACATATTTAATTGACACTGGCGCTGACCTGTCGGTTATTCCAGTTGCGAATTGCAAAAACCTATTTTCGGTTCATCAACGAAACCCCGATCTAGTCCTTTCGGCCGCCAATGGCACAACCATCCACACTTACGGCACAAAATTGCTGCAGGTGGATCTTGGACTGAAATGAACCTTCACTCACGCTTTTATCATAGCTGCTGTGAATCGTCCGATCATTGGCGCCGATTTTCTATGCAAATTCGGACTTCTTGTTGACCTAAAAAACAAACGGCTGGTTGATTCAGCGACTAAGCTGTCAATCAATGCCACCATGGTTCGCGTCGACACACCGACACCGATCCATTTCACGGTCAACAATGATTACGGCACTCTGCTTAAACAATTTCCTTCTTTAACAGAAGAGCCGGACTATAACTTACCAGTCCGACATAACGTGGTCCATCATATTGTCACCGCAGGCCATCTGCCCGTGTCAAGACCACGTAGGATAGATCCAATCCGCCACAAAGCTGCTTTCACTGAATTTCAACACATGGTGGAATTAGGGATTTGTCGGCCATCGGCATCTCCCGTCTCATGCCCTTTGCACATGGTCAAAAAGAAAGATCAAGATTGGAGACCATGTGGGGATTATCGGCGATTAAACACGGTCACAACACCGGATCGCTACCCGATACCCCACATCCAAAATTTCTCCATGCATTTACATGGTTGCAAAATTTTCTCCAAAATTGATCTAGTCAGAGCGTACCATTTAATTCCCGTAGCGCCTGAAGATGTTCACAAAACGGCAATAACGACCCCATTTGGCCTCTTCGAGTTTACTCGAATGCCATTCGGTCTACGAAACGCCGCACAAACATTTCAGCGCTTCATGAACGAAGTTGTTCGTGACTTAGAATTCGTTTTCGTCTACATTGACGATATACTTGTTGCTTCGCACACTGAAGAACAGCACAAACTACACTTAGAACAATTGTTCAAAAAGTTAGCACAGTTTGGTGTCCATATCAAGAGCGCGAAATGTGTCTTTGGCGCAACTACTCTTGATTTCCTCAGCCACAAGATCACACCTGATGGTATTTTGCCATCAGACGAACGAATTAACGCAATCAGAGAATTTCCAGCTCCAACATCAATTAAAACAATTCAACGATTTGTCGGTATGGTAAATTACTACCACCGTTTTATACCAAAACTCGCACAAACACTCGCACCAATTCACGGCCACTTGGCAACCTTACTCAAGAAACCCAAGACCGCCAAGAACTTCTCTTGGACCGACGAATGCCAACAAGCATTCACGTCGTTGAAAAATGAATTGGAACAGATAACACTTCTGGCACATCCACTAAGCGACTCAAAGCTTAGTTTGACTACTGGTGCATCAAACACTGCCGTCGGGGCAGTACTGCAACAGTACCATAACGAGTGTTGGGAGCCTCTGGGATTCTTCTCAAAAAAACTCTCGGATGCCGAGAAGAAATATTCAGCATTCGATAGGGAATTACTCGCAATTTATCTGGCAGTCAAACACTTCAGATATTTTGTTGAAGGTCGAGATTTTACTATCTACATCGACCACAAACCCCTGACACGAGCGATTCAGTCAAAAACTGAACGTAATCCGAGGCAATCACGCCACTTGGATTACATTACTCAATTTACTTCGGACATACAACATGTTTCTGGACATGACAACGTTGTCGCGGACACATTATCCCGCACTACCGACAGCGAAACGGCCACAGTCGAAACAAATTTCAACTTGAGCAAAATTGCAAACACTCAAAAAGTTGACCTAGAACTTCAGAATTTACTTTCTGGTTCCGAATGTCACACTAGTTCATCATGGAAACTAGAAACTTTTAAACTTCCTGGCCTTGAAATTGTATGCGAAACTTCTACGGGTAACAATTGCCCTTACATTGCAGAATCATTACGTCGAATCATCTTCGACACACTGCACAATATTTCGCATCCTGCTGTCCGAGCATCTCGTAAATTAATCGCTGCTCGTTACTTTTGGCCCAGTATAAACAAAGACGTAGGCAATTGGGCTCAGTCTTGTTTATCTTGCCAACGTGCAAAAGTACAACGCCATACAAAATCACCGCATGGAAAATTTGAAATTCCACATGGTCGATTCGAACACATTCATATAGATATAGTAGGTCCACTTCCTCCATCTAATGCATACACATATTTACTTACCTGTGTCGACCGCTTCACTCGCTGGCCCGAAGCGTACTGCATGACCAATATGTCTGCTGCAACCATTGCCATTACCTTCGTCAATAATTACGTATCTCGTTTCGGCGTACCCCTTACGATCACAACTGATCAAGGAACGCAATTTGAGTCCAAGCTTTTTACCGAGTTAACAAAACTCCTTGGCTCAAACCGAATACGTACAACGGCTTATCATCCGCAAGCCAATGGCATGGTTGAACGTTTTCATCGGCAACTCAAAGCCGCACTTATGGCCAGAAGCAATACAACTCATTGGAGCTCGGAAATCCCAATCATTTTACTTGGCATCCGAGCAACAGTGAAAGAAGATCTAAAATGCTCACCGGCAGAATTAGTTTATGGTCAAACCATTAAACTACCTGGTCAGTTCTTTATCGAAAATCCTCTTTCACCAATTCCAACTACCGACACAGTCATCGACCAATTACGTGAAACAATGCAAAACCTTGTACCAAAATCCACTCGTCAGTCCAAACAAGACGACGTTTTCATTTCTAAATCACTGAATAATTGTGATTTTGTGTTCATAAGAACAGACAAGGTGCGCACCGGGTTATCACCTCCATACGAAGGTCCATATAAAGTCATTCGACGCCTTCGCAAACAATTCACCGTGTTGATTAATGGTAAAAATCAAACCATTTCAATTGACCGGCTCAAACCGGCTTACGGCATACTGTGTTCCACTGACCAAAGATCAGTTGGTAAGACACCTAAAACTGTCCGCATTTCAGCCGAATAATTTTTTTTGGTGGGATTTTACTTGCGGGGGAGTCATGTAGTGATTCACTCATTAAATAAGTCAAATTCAATTCGCATATCATTACAAATAAACTAACGAATAACAATACATAAATTCTCTAATGTCTATGTTATTACGCCAGTGTCTTAAATAGACACAGACATTCCATAAAATTGTTATTATACTCGTAGTTTGTTTTGTTCGTATCATCGGTATCCACTCGGTATTCACTCTGTGTTTCTGTTTTTCGACATCATTTTTGACACTCTCATTACTCTTGTCATTGCCTTCAAACTCTGAACAAATAGTGAATACAAAAATTTGTGTTATAAAATTTTTGTATTGTATTAATAAAAATTTAATGAATATTTGAAAAAATAACTAAACACAAATTAATAAAATAGATAAAAATTAAAATAAACCAAAACCAACAAAAATGTTTATACTATATATATAGTATAAACATTTTTGTTGGTTTTGAATAAACCCAAAAATCGGGCTAATTGAAATAAAGTGGTGGTGGAAATTCTAAAAATAAAATTGTAATTTTGGTGACGCGCAGAAAATAAATGTCGGCCACATATGTATAATTGTAATTGTGGGGCCGAAAATATATGTGCATCGTTTAATTGCGTAGCAGTGAATTATTAGAATAAATCTCATCCCCTATAACACGCACCCATTACGATAGTATCGTTTATGAATAATAAATAAATTTCCAAAAAAAAAATATTTAAAGCATTAAATGATTTACCCAAGAATTCGATCGCAGCCATTGTTGTATTATATAGATCGTATAAAATAAACGTTATTTTTTTAGATCTCATTCTATCGCGCATCTCACACGTTATTTTAGACTATAATGCTACAAACATTTTTACTTTAAATTTGGTTGACGCAAGATTTTCAAAAATGAAAAATTGAAAATAAAAAAACAAAATGAATTTGATAGTATCGAAAAGAAAAGTATTTTTCAATAGGGCACAGTAGCATAACGACGTACATATACATACGAGTATGTGAGTTATTTAAAAATGTAAGTTTTCAAATCCTGACTGAGGCCATCAATAAAATAAGTAAAACAAAAAAATATAAACTTTAATAACAGTATAATAATAATTATAACTAAAAAAAAAAAAATCAAATTATTTTTATTAATAAATAAAAACAAATAAAACCTACAATTTTATAATTGTTTTTTGAATGTCATATTTCGGACGGATATAGGTCATGATGTAGAAAGTAATGTCGTTTTCGATTCACCAAAAAAAAAAGAACAATCTTTGACGCAATCGATTGATTTTTCTGCTGTAAAGTTGTTCGATTCATCCAATAAAATCAATCTGTCGAGCAAAATTTTTGCTCGGTTACAAATCTCGATTTTTTGTCAGATTTACCCCTCATTTACTAATACCAACAACAAATACTGTTATTTTGTTGTTATTTGTACTCGAATATTATGTTCAATAATATTTTTCGAGAAGTCAAAAATACACACATACATACATAACAATAAAGAGCTGGAAAAAGCGAATCAAAAACGACATAAAACTAATCAATCATATAAACATCATAGAACAATTTATTATATGATATGGCTTTCATCGAGCATTAATTAGTCACAATAAAATTAATAGAATGCCGAAACGGTCTTACAGAAGTCGTACAGATGTGATTCTTATCAGACCATTGTATGTGTTCATTTTGATCACACAAACATTAAAAATTCGTAAACGGTGATTATTTTATTAAACGACTATGTTATATATACAAATCATAGAAAATTCACGATCGAACTATACACTCCTTATATGATTTGTGGTTTGCTGGGTAATAGTGTTCGGAAAATTAAAAAAGCTTAAGAGATTAGGAGACCCGCAAAAAAAGAAACGAGATTGTGCCGTTAGGCAAATTAACTGCAAGAGGGATCTCGCTTGAGATATTTTAAGCTAACCAAATACTTTCCTATAGAGTTTTTAAGTTTTTAATTAATTGTCGGCTACACCATTTTACACCCTTTTACATACAGAAAGACCGAAGGAAGGGAAGGGAGTATTAGTATTAGAAATTCGACACGGTTTCAGCAACCTATGCAGTCAATAGTAACATAGTTAAATTTTTTATTTTTTTATGATAAATTGTGTAAGGACAAGACAACATAACCTCCTAATACAGCGTCCCCGTTAGAGTCGCAAGTTTCCATTCGTAGAGCCGCAGAGATTTCGTTCCATCACCATGTTCCATCAGGCCACCCAAATTTGTATCAACCATAACAAATGTTGCTTGACATTGTTGTTATAGTTGTTGCGTCTTTTCTGTCTCGTCTACTCCCCTCCCGAATTTTCAATAAAGTTGTGAATGTAACAAAATTATTGTGTGCTTAGGTTAAATTTTCAGAAATTAAAATAAATAACCGAAACAAATTTTTTGTTCACAATCGCAAGACCCAGCTATTTTTGATTTGTTTCTGAGCACGGAACTTCGTATTCCACTAAATTTACTGTGAGTTTGACAATTAGTTATTTAAAAAATGATTGAAACTCTTCCACATATCTATCCTATGGATATTTATTCCAACCTCTTGCATGGGGCTGGTAAGTTGGGGAGGAGATGGCGCGATTAATAGTATACGGTGCCTGTGAGGCAATATATGCGGCCTCGTAGTTAGTTGCGAAAGATATCTCTAACATAACAGCTACCTATACAGAAGCCGAGGCATATGGCTCACAGAGTGATAGAAGTCATGTACCAATATATATATATATATATATATATATATATATATATATATATATATATATATATATATATATATATATATATATATATATATATATATATATATATATATATATATATATATATATATATATATATATATATATATATATATATATATATATATATATATATATATATATATATATATATATATATATATATATATATATATATATATATATATATATATATATATATATATATATATATATATATATATATATATATATATATATATATATATATATATATATATATATATATATATATATATATATATATATATATATATATATATATATAAATATATATTTTTGAATATTAATATTTTGTTGGACCGCCATTTGCTTTTATTACAGCGATACACCTCTAATTCATTGAATTTGATAAATTTTTTGAGATTTTAGAATTTTTAATATTACAATGTCGTCGAAACCGTTTTAAAACTTCATCGGGCCTAAAAGAGGATCTTGAGCGAGCAACAGGAAAACAAATTTCAGCCAGCTTTGTGAGAAAAAGACTTATTAAAGCTGGTTTGAAAGCACTTAAACCAGTCCAGAAGCCTGAATTCACATAACAAGTGAAAAAAAAAACTTTTGCTTTGGGCGCAGGAGCATGTTTCTTGGACTCAGAAGATGTGGAATGATGTGATTTTCTCCGATGAATCAATCTCGAGAGAGAATCTCGCGAGAGGCTTGGCAACGAATGTCTTTTAAGACTTCCACCGAAAATTGAAGGAGTTGTAGTGACTCACTCATGCAATCAATTAATTCCATTCGTTTATCCCTACAATTATTCGAAATGCAACTCATTTCGATTATAAAATATAACTGTAGTTGAACAGCCTTTTTCAGTAGTAGTGACAACTATAGAGTGGATTTTCAACTTACTCTATGGTTATGGTTAGAATCCGTACTTAATATCCCACATATATTAGTACCGATAAATCACTACCTACCTTGTACTAAATATTTCGGACACCTTAGTACAACACTAAACAGTTGCATCACCATCTATTGTCGTTTTCTGAAACCAATCCGCAAATTATATTTTTAGCTGATTCGAATTTTTATTTTCAGTGCGTTCTTTTTATGTAAACAGAGGAATTCAGCTCGGATTGTTTTTCTTTGGTTCATCGTTTTCTATATAAAATATACACTCACTGGATAGCGTTCATGTTGACAACTCGTCAACATTTCTTTTTTTTTGGTGAACAAGAAACAAATTTAATTAAAGTGGTGGTAGTAATTAAGTTAATTAATTACCCTGTATAATAAATTTTTGTGAATTTAATCTTAATATATAGATAAAAATATTAAAAACAAATAATAAATCCAGTGTTTTATATTGGTGACCACGACGATTCTTCCACATAGGCAGCCACACATAGCAAGAAAACCGCTAAGGACAGCAACGGAATATTGGGGACGCATATAAAATTAAAACGGTCGAGTGCGAATAACGCACCGACCACTTGGTAAGATCGCTTTTCATATTATTTCAAAATACATTAGCAGTGAATAAGCATTACTATTAAAATTATTATTTTTTTATTTCGGCTATTATCATCACCCCAATTTGCAACGGCGGAGCTGCAATTAATTCAACGGAGTAACATCATACAGTTACATACTCGTAATATAGAATTTGGAGTCATATACAGTCGGACTAAACAACAAACAGCGGAGCTGCTATAAAATTAATAAAGTAAAATCATAAAATTTGGAGTCATACGTAAACAACGAAGCCGTTATCCAACAATTAAAAGATCAAAGTATTACTGTTGTACGAATACGATACAGCGGAATTTATTTACATACAATACATAGAAATACATTACAACGTAAATAAAAATAAATATAAGACACATATAACTCGAGAGGATTTACACAAGGAAACAAACAACACCGAAGAGACAGCCAATCACCAACGTGGTGCAACGTCACGAAGACAACAACAAAATCTAAAAAAAAAAACCGCAGGTTATGAATAAGCGTTATTTTTATATTTTTTTTTTTTTGTTGCGCAGCCAGGGTAAATTAAATATAGTTACTTATTGTTCATTAATTATTATTATTTTTATTTTAATTATTTGAAAAACTTGGGCGCAAATTAACGTAAATTCAAATTATTATTAATATTATTAGGGGTACAAATTGAAAATGCGGGATTGATAACAGATGGCGTTACTAACGCTATACGCATCAGGCAGTACTGTTACTATGTTCATGTCAAAGCTACGTCTTATAGCTTTAATTTTCAGTATGTGTCAATTTGTCGCAGTGTCAAATTCATAGTTTTTTTGAGCTCTCAATATGTCGAGTTTCGTGCCAACAAAACAGCATTTGCGGGAAGTTTTAATACATACCTACAAACGCTGAAATGGGAAGTCTTACCCCACCCGCCGTATAGCCCAGATATTGCTCCTTCCGATTACCACCTTTTCCGATCGATGACACATGGCCTAGCTTACCAGCGCTTCCATTCTTACGAAGAAGCCCAAAAATGGGTCGATGACTGGATAGCAGCCAAGCCGGCCGAATTTTTTCGCGACGGTATCCGTAAATTGCCAGAAAGATGGGAAAAAGTTGTGGCTAGCGATGGATAATTCATTTGTTACCATTTTTTCAGAATAAACGTTCAAAAATAGAAAAAAATCCCGCATTTTCAATTTGTACTCCTAATATATTATATTTCACTATATTTTGTAAAATTTCTACCACCACTTCGCGTCATTTTTCTTTCTTGGTATCTTTCTAATTTTCTAATTTTCTGATTTTGGTCCGGGGATGCTTTTCTGGAAATGAATCCGGTCGATTGTGCTTCCTTAGTTCCTTAGTTTAGTAAATTACAGCAGCTGTTTATCTGCATGTATATATATATATATATATATATATATATATATATATATATATATATATATAATATTATATATATATATATATATATATATATAAATCAAAAAATTCTCAATATTTTTTCAAATTTATTTTTTCATTGTAAAGAAACAATCCTTCCGATTAATTATGGAATACTATTTCATTCATATGATTGCCTCGGCTGGCCTTGACGTACCCCATACCGTCGGTTCAATTTTTGAGCACATTTTCGATGGTATGCGGCATTATGTCTTCAATGGCAATGCGAATATTGTTTTTGAGAGCGTCAATCGTTGCTGGTTTATCGGCGTAACACTTATCTTTGACGGCACCCCAAAGATAATAGTCCAACGGCGTCAAGTCACAGCTCCGAGGCGCCCAAATCACACTAGCATTTCGGCTGATAATTCGATCTTCGAAGACAGTGCGCAAAAGAGCAATTGAAACGTGTGCTGTGTGGCACGGAGCGCCGTCTTGTTGATACCAAATGTTGCCTATGTCCTCCTCTTCAAGTGCCGGGAACAAAAAATCGTTTATCAGGGCGCGGTAGCGCTCACCATTGACAGTAACGGCGGCTCCTGGCTCATTTTCAAAGAAAAATGGCCCAATGATGCCACCGGACCAAAATCCACACCAAACAGTCACTCGTTGAGGATGCATCGGCTTCTCTACGATCACGTGCGGGTTCTCCGTGCCCAAATGCGACAATTCTGCTTGTTTACATAGCCGCCAAGATGGAAAAGCGTCTCATCCGAAAAAATGATTTTATGGCCAAGATTTTCGAAGTAATGTTTCAATATAAATTGAATATGCTAGCTATTTTGTAAATTTATTTTTTCCCTTCTTTTATTTGTTGTACCCAACAACAAACATTAACTATTATCTAAACTTATGATAGGGGGTTTCCAATACTGATCGTTTATGATCACGGAATCTACCTAGCCCCACCCATTTTAATTTAACATTATTAGTACTTTTTAGTTATTTTGTCAATAATTTCTGACTTTTATACTATACTATATTTTAAATTAATTATTAATTTACTATTGTGTAATATATTTTAGTTTTTATAAATAGTGTACTGATTTTTTTGTAATTTAATGTTATGTAATTAATGGTTGAATGAATAAAAAATAAAAAAATAAATAAAAAATATATTTCCCAGCGTTGTTCAAGCGAATATACAACCATTTTCGTTCAGCGGAAGGATAAAACTAACTTTCTGTCAAATCAAAAGTGACATAACCCTTACCATACTCAAAATAACCGCTAGTTCAAAAAAAAATAGTTAGATGTCCCACCCTATATATATGTGTAGGAATTTTCAAGAAAATATGTTTTTGGAAGCAACTTTGTGCTGGTAATCTAAGATTTTCCAGCCGTATTACAAGGCACACAAAATATGGTACAACATTTTTTTTGGGGGGGGGGGGATTGTTGGGGCGGACGGAATACAGCATTCACTTTGACAAACTTAATTAATGAAACCATACCCCGGTGTAGGTCTCCCAAAGGTAAAGGATATATTCAATAGATGTCTATCCAGCGACAGACGTATAATTGAAAAAGCTTCTTGAACCTTGGTATGTATATGGCAAATACTTTTAACCACACTAAATATATAGCCTGATAACGCTTAAAAAATGTGCTCGTATTTTCTGAGACTTAATAACATAAATTAAGACTTTATAAGCACCGTCATAATTAATATATGGACTGGGAAGATGATAACCGCAATAACACCGAGGGTCATATGGCGAAAAGAAATAGTTCAGAATCTCCCTTCTATTAAAGCGTCTCTTCGTTTCTTGCAATCATCTTCTCTGAATATAATAAAAAAATTGTTATTGGAATGTTTGAATTCACCTTTGTAGCCTTTGAACCTACTTGATATTCCGATGACTTCTGTAATTTTGATCCAGTTATTCCCTTTGAATATAAAATTTTTAGAATGTTTATCGCTTTTATCATAAAGGCATTTATGGCTTTCCACAGACAGCACTAATTAAAGAAGAATATTCCATTAATGGTATCTAAATCAAAAATACAATATGAAAATCTTAAAAATGTGTAGAAATCTTTTTTAAACGTTTTAAATTTTCACATCCAGAGGCCATCAGATGCCTCATTTCCAGACAGCGCCACTCCCTTGTATTCCTATCTAAGCCCCATCTTCCGTTTTCGATCCATCTGTAAACCATACCATGAACCCTCGCTCAAAGGATGGTCCACCTGCACTCCACACACCCCGGTCAGGTAACCTAACACAAAATGGTTTGTGGAAGTCCAGTTTAGCTGGCATACAGTCGGAAGGCATTTCTAAGGTAAGGTCTGTCTGAAATTCCTTAAGGATTTCCAGATGGCACACCATACTCCCTAATTTGATATTTCCTTCCGCCTGCATTTTCTGGGCCATAATTTCAGCATCCTTTTTGACATGCAGGTGTCAGTCTTAGAAGTGACTCCATCGCAGCGGTTAGACAAGTTTTCATTGAGCCCGTAACACCGATGCAGGCTGTACGCTGAACCTTATTCAATAAAGTTTCCGTTGCCTTCTGCCCATTTTTAGGCTACCATACAACCGATGCGTAGGTGACCACAGGCCTAATGATTGTAAGAAATGACCAGTAGATGATTAATATTTAGTCTTTTTGTTGCATCTTATACAATGTTAGTTATTTAAGTCATGCTTTCAATAGCTAACTAATATTTTTTTTTTCATTTTCATTTACTTTGAGACATTTCATTAACAACCTGCCGTATCGAGTTCGTGGGAAGCGCTTTCTTCGTCTTCGATTACATCAAGGTAACACGCATTTTCTTTTGGTAAACATTTTTTCTTGTTTTTAAAATCTGTTAATCGTATTAATATTATTTAGCTGCAAATTCTTATAACACGATCTAAATTTTAATAAGATGTTGCAAATTGTTTTTTTTTCTTTTCTAATTGTTAACGTATTTTAAACGGTTGTAACTAAATGATAACTTTGTATTTTTGTTTTCTTTTTGAATTGATAAAATAACTTCACAATAAATGTTTAAAACCCTTTAAAATTACATTACAATTTTCTTTATCAAGAGCGGCTAAAATCAGATAATGGATATGGAGTGACATAAGTTGAAGGTGAGCTGATGTGAGTGTGAGTAATCCTTGTCGTATTATGCCATAGTTGTGATGTAAGTGCCATAATACAAACCCCACGACTAATTTACCTCTCCGTTCGAGCTAGCGGAAGAAATATGGCGTATTCTGGAATCACATGATTTTCTTGAAAACATTTTCTTGTAACGTGATTCTGCTAAATGGAGAGCGTAACAAAGTGAACCTCCGATCTTGCTTGTGGAGAAGTCCTAAACGATTTGAATGATCCCTGTAAAGAACTTTCTGGAGACGAGCTACAGAGAGCAATTCATTGATTCCCTCACAGAAATTCCTCCAGGTAGCCCTTTTTTATCTTCTTAATTTGAAATTTTATTCCGTCAAGGTCATCTTATACTCGCCTTATTCACCGGTGCGTTTAGCCTTGTTGAATAATCTTCTCGGTTCTTTCCTCAGTTTAAAGAGCGTCCCGTTCTACCAAGGGACCATCTTTGTGGACTCTCTTCGCTTAACAGGGCAGCTGTTCTCGTAAGCCAAGTGTGTAGAATTATGCAGCTGGTTTGAACAGATCTTCAAACCCTCTTTATTCCGCACAACCGAGGACATTTCTGATTCGAGTGAGACTCTATAAGGGTCCCAGTCGGTCAGTTTTGGAATTGTAATTTCCTGCCGCTGCATGGTCTCGACCGCCAATATCGAACTGATGTGCCAGTGATCCGATAATGAGGCCTCTTCAGACACATGCCAGTTTTTGACCAGGTCGCTGAAATGCGGACTAGCAAGTATCAAATCTAGGACCTCTTGCCTAATCACATTTATAAAAGTAAGTTTCCTTCCCCTATTGACAATGTCAACATTATTTGAGATCAGAAATTTAAAAAGGTACTCACCTCTGTTATTGGTGTCCGTGCTACCGCACACCGTGTGCGGTTGCATTGCATCCTACCAGGTAGGCCAGCCTATTGCGTTTGCAATGAGCTATGAGCCGCCTAACTTCAAGTGAAGGTATCAACTCTGAGTCTCCAGGAAAGTAGGCGGAGGCAATTATAGGCTCCTGTTTGCCTTTTTCACCCATAACCTCCACCATTACTGCAACCAAGTCCCTGGAGATGAACTCTAAAATGGGAATAAAATTAATTTGCAAACTAGGCCAAAATAACCGCTCTTGGACTCTCAGTTCCGTTATGATAAATAAACTTACCCACTTGATTTAGCATACCTCTAACCTGGTTACCTGTCACCCATGGCTCCTGGATTAGCGCCATGCCAGTGTAATAGCAGATAAACCTACGACAAAAGACGTCCGAAGACGCCTTTGAATGATGCAGGTTTATCTGCAGGCTGGCGATATATGCCTTCATTTTTCCGAAAGCCTCTTCAGAAGGTCTTGCTCAGCCTCCTTTTCCGCACCGCCACCACCCTCATTCTTTTTTTGCCCGGCCGATGGCTAAGTAATGTCCTCCATCGTCGTTCTGCTGGTACCCACTTCCTGAGAGCCTCCAGGCCTGACCAGTGGCTTGCGCGGGGGAGCTCTTGCGGGAACTTTCCCCGTGGAACCCTTGACGCCTTTTCTCTTTCCCGCCTTCTCCTCAGCTGCCTCCTGGAGAGGGCCGCCACCCCAGTGGTGTTGGCTACAGGTGCTGATCACCCTTGGGATGCAGTTTGACAGTCCCAAACTTATAGTTGACTTTAAAGCCAACCCGCTTGAACTTCTCAACTGAAGAATGGTCCATGATCACTCTCCCAGTTGATCGCCTGAATCCCCTCGTTTTGGCTTTTGATAAATCCAAAAAGCTTATCCGTGGGCAATTCAGCACTATTTGGGGAGGTGAAAAATACAATCCTGGCTCGAGGCAGGTTTTCCGCCTTGGCCACGATCAGCTGTGCACCCTCACATAGCTTCATAATCCCTATGGCCTCCCTGAGCCACTGAACAGTGGCGCGATCAGCGCAGGTTACTACTACTAGTCAACCAGGCCGAAGCTGACTGCCAAGGAACTTAGGTTTAAGCTCCTTGGGCTCTTGCTCTAGCACCTTATCTAGGATGCCCTCCTGGACAGCCTTAAGCTGCTCTTCAGTGAGGACAGCCTCAGGAAAACCAGAGGACAAGATCCCAACGATCTCCGATTTCACGGCCTGCCTGAAGGTAACACCAAACCGGACCGCAGAACACGAGACCGCCGGGACAGATCCCCACCCCCCCGGCATTTTTTTGTGCCGGTGAAGTACTCTCATCCGAGCGGATTCTCCTCGAAGATGGGACCTCAGCAAGAAGCCTCTTATACCGCTTTTTCGCGGCACCACACATTTTGTGGTGACCTTACTTTTCGGGTCCTCCCCGACGTCCATGCCACCACTTCACAGAGGAGATACCCCCACTTACACGGGGCCGAGTCCTCATCTCCTTAGGTGTCCATGACGGAGTAGAGAACTAATTTCTCAAGCACTGAACGGAGCTCCCCATCCAATAGACCACCCATCGAGAGCCCCGCAGCGGTAATGTAGCAAACGGCCTTAGTTACTGGTGGTTGCCACAAGGAGGCAGTACGTACACTTGCGAATTGTGAACAGGTTACCCATTAAACAATTGTACCCATCACGCTAGCTGCCTCAAACATGACCAGAACAGCTCGCGTGATGCGCACCCTACCGAAAGGCTACGGGCTGGTAGATTACTCTACTCAACTTTGCCCCCCCCCCCCCCCCCCCTAGAAATTTTATTATGAAAATTAATTTTAATTACTCGTAAAAAATAAAATCAATAAAGAGAATAATAAAATGAGTATTTACTAAATGCACGATGTATTTGACGTTTCCTTCAGTTTGGAAATTTTTCGGTCTGCTGCGTGACAGATATACTTAATGAAATAGAATGAAACGTTGTTAACGTTTCGCCAGCCGGTAACAAGAAAAGACCATTTTTCGCATTATTATCTTTTATTTGGAATTAATAGGCTACTTAATTTTCGTGAATTAAAAAATTATGTAGCTCAAAAAAATCCGCATCACTAACAACATACATAAATAAAATAATTTAAGATGTTAAAGGGGAAAATAGTATACAATCCAAGGTTGAGAGCTACTATTACAGCCTCACATCATATCAAGCAAGAAATAATTTTCGTTTTGAAATTAAATATTATAATTTAATTGAAATTATAAAATTACAGCATTAAAAAACTGCAGTATATAGTGTTTTGTATATACGCTTGTGATTTATATTTATATGGTTTACAATTTTGTAAGCAAAATAAAAACGAATAACGAAAAAAATTCGTGAGTGTCCATTTTTAACGTTTAGTGGAAAGTAAACAAATTTTCAAGAAGAAATTATAAATTTTGAAAGAATTCATTGAAACGACAATAGACAATAATTATGACAAAGACTTGTGTCAAGTGCAACAACACCAAAAGGTGCAAAGAGCTTCTACACTGTTTTGGGCCTTGCAGCAAGTTCTTCCACGTTGACTGTCTGGATTGGAAGTTCCCTTCGAATGACGGTTGGATCAAAGCCGTTAATGACTGTCCTTATGCTGTTTTCATGTGCATGGAGTGTCAGCGTTTATTAAAAGATGAAAATTGTATGGCGTTGGACGAGATCAAATCATCGCTGGATAAAATCGACTCGAAGATATCATTAATTGCTGACACCACTCTTCTAACCGTTAATACTATAATTAGCCAGGCCGCCGAGTCTTTGGCAAATTCGTGTGCTTCGAGCCTTTCATCTGTTTGCAGTAAAATTGGGGACCAGATCGCTGAACAAATCCGCGATTGTTTCGCTCAGGCGTCGATCCTAACCGCTCACGCTGGCACCCCTTGTTCCGAGACATCGACTACAACTATCCCGGTTATTTCATCAGCAGCAGAAACCGCGCGTCGTGCGTCGTACGCGTCAATAAGTGGAACCAAACCATGTTCTCTGCCTAACAGTATCCGGATGATTAAACCGAAGTTTTGGTTTCATTTGTCGCAGTTCGATACCACTGTTGAGGATGCTGCGATTGCCGAATTTGTGAATGTCAACTTTGGTATTTCTAATGCTGTGGCTACCAAGTTGATACCTAACGGGCGTAAACTTACTGATATGGAGTATGTCTGTTTTAAAGTGGGAGTTGATGCAGATTTAACAGCAAAAGTTATGTCCACGGTGAATTGGCCAAATGATGTGTGTATCAGACCTTTTATTAATACAAATTTTCGGCAGCGTCAATCACACCGTATGCCAGAAACGAGACAAGGTGTCTTTCTGAACCAGAAAATATCGACCCTGAAGCCTCCAGTGGTTATTACGCAACAAACTGTGCCGGATTCCGGCAAGTAAGTTCTGATCGCTCTAGCTTTACCTCAATTTATTACCACAACGCCTCTAGCATCCGAGGTAAAGCTAAGTCTTTTCGCCTAGGCGTTTTGGACAACGATTATGATATCATAATAATCTGTGAGACCTGGCTTACTATCAATATGTATTCTGGAGAATATTTTCCACCGGACTATGTCGTTCACAGGAAGGATAGATATGATTTTGACACCAGGCTTAGAGGGGGCGGGGTATTGATTGCGGTTAAAGTTTCTATTCCTAATGAGTTGGTTGCCTGTCATCCTAGTCTCGATGTTATTGCTGTTCGAGTCAAAGTGGCCAATTCCTCTATCGTTGTCATCGCAGTGTATGCTCTCTACGGATCGAACTTGGACTATTTTGTAATGTTAATCAATTTCATCGACTCAGTTGTGATGCCATCAGTGCATCCTAATGATCAACTTGTCATTGTGGGTGACTTTAATCTGCCCGATATTGCTTGGATTGATGTTGATGGTGTCTTTACATCGCTTTCCACTGACGAAAGGGCATTACACATTATCGACTATTTTGCTAGCATCTCAACCAAGCAGCTAAACCGTACTAGCAACAGTCTAGGGAAATACTTGGACCTGTTATTTGCCAATGACGTCATGCATTCCGAGGTTTCGTCATGTCTGGATTTCACCGGCTCCCAGAGCATCTACCACACACCGATTATGATAAATATTTTTCATGTGAATTGTACAACTGATTCTATTTCTAACAAGTTCTATTTTAATTTCAGAATTGCCGACTACGCTTCCTTAAACGAGTTCCTCAGGAATTCTGATTGGGACTTTTTGCAACGTGGCGGTAATTTAAATGACATTGTTTTAATGTTTAACGTCCTTCTCAGGAGTGGTATTGAAAGACACGTTCCGTTGGTTAAAAAACAACCCGGCTTTCGGGAGCCATGGTACAACAATAGGTTGTTAAATCTGGAGAAACGCCGCAATAAGTTCCATTCATTATACAGACGGTACGGAGTACAATTTTATCCCAATTTTGATAAAGCTCGCAAAGAGTTTAAAAGTTTAAATTGGTTTTTATATAACCAATATGTTGTGCGAATTGAGGAGGAATTAACATCAAGTCCAAAGGAGTTCTGGAGTTTTATGAATAGTAAGAGGAAAGTGGTTGGTTTCCCTTCTCCTATGTCTTACCAGAACGCCGTCGCTAGTCAACCCTCGGAGATCTGTAATTTATTTGCTAGCTTTTTTGCCTCAGTATACGAGCCAGCCACGATGCCTCCTACCATGTCCACAAGAGGTCACAGTTCCGTGGACTTTAATTATTTTAAATTTACTGAGCAGGAAGTTCGTGATTGCTTGCTTAATCTGGATGTTAAAAAGGGCGCTGGTCACGATGGTATTCCGCCGATCCTTATTAAGCATTGTGCCGATAGTTTGTCCCGCCCAATTACCTTCATGTTTAATGAAAGTTTACGTAGTGGGTTTTTTCCAGAGCCTTGCAAAATTTCCTGCCTTCATCCCATTTTCAAGGCGGGTAGAAGAAACGAAGTAAGTAACTATCGGGGGATTGCCATTCTTTCTGTCATACCCAAGCTATTTGAGTCTATGGTTCACAGGGTCTTGGTTTTCCATACTAAATCATTAATTTCTTCTGCTCAGCACGGGTTTTATCCAGGCAGATCCACAGTGACTAATCTGGTTTCTTTCTGTGGCAAATTATTTAGCAGTTTAAACTCCAGGCAGCAACTGGACGTTGTTTATACTGATTTTGCGAAAGCTTTCGATAAGATCGACCACTCGCTCCTGATCACTAAATTAAAGAACTTAAATTGTCAGTGCATCCCAATTGATTGGTTGTGTTCTTACCTTTCCGACCGCTGGCAATCCGTTAGGATTTTTGATTCTAGTTCCCAGCTATTTCGCGCGACATCCGGCGTACCGCAAGGAAGTCATATTGGCCCTTTATTATTTACATTGTTTATCAACGATATTGTTGACTGCTTTGAGTTTGCCAGTTGCCTCCTGTTTGCCGATGACATGAAAATTTTCGCCCGGGTCAACAGCGTGTCCGATTGCGTGAAGCTGCAGGATGATTTGGACAGATTTTGTAGTTGGTCTATTAGCAATAGACTGGGTCTCAATGTGAGTAAGTGTAAGACTCTTTCATTTTATCGCATCCAGTCACCTCTGTTTCATCAGTATCGTTTGTGCAATGAGGAAGTCGACAGAGTGGAGTTTATATCCGATCTGGGTGTAATTTTTTCAACTGATGCCACCTTTACCAAACATATTAACACCATTATACCTAAGGCATACATTATGTTGGGCTTTATTAAGCGGAACTGTAAGGACTTTATCGACCCGATTACTCTAACATCACTGTATGGTTCCTTTGTCCGTTCTATTTTGGAATATGCATCGCCGGTGTGGTCACCGTCTTATCACTGTTATTCGAATAGAATAGAGAGTGTTCAGAAGCAGTTTGTTTTATACGCACTTCGAGGTCTACCATCTGCACGGTCTGTTGAATATGTTCTTCCACCCTACCAAGATCGCTGCAACCTGTTGAAACTGCACCGGTTAGATTGTCGACGTGTTGTAGCATCGGCATTGTTCATTTGCGATATTTTCAGTCAAATGCGTCCAGTGATGGACTGTTACTCGTCAACCGGGTATCAACAAATTACGGCCTTTCGGAACCACTTTTGAGAGCTTCGCGAGATTTTAATTCAGTGTATGGTGTTTTCGATTTTAATATGTCCAGAGAGTCGTTTAAGAAAGCTTTATTTAAATTTTTATAAAAACTAAATAGTCGGCGTTTTCTATCTATATTTTATTCCTTTTGTGTTTTTTTTTTTAACATGTTTGTATAGCTGATTGTTATCACTGTAGGCTATACATGATATATATAAATAAATAAAAATAAATTTGCAATCTAAAAATTGTATTTTTCGTTCCAAAAGTAAAATAAAGATTTGTAAAAAAAAAAAAAAAAAAAAAATCTACTGAGAAAATGAATGGTGTAGCAAAATTGAATTTCTAACATCTAAATAGCTTATTACCATTACCGTCGAATATGGCCCTGGTTTAGATTACAAAGAAAACAGTGCCAAGTATCTCACCTTTCTTTTCGCATTGGTTTGTGAGATGGCCAGCTGCATATTTTCGAATCAGTCCATATTTTAACAAGTAGATTTCACTGCTTCCTGCATTTGAATTGAGCAACATTTTATTTTGGCAAGATGGTTAATTTAAAGTTCATGTTTGTACAACAAAAAATAAGCGATTCACCTTTAACTTCATTTCCGAAGTATTTCTCCAGAGTTCAAGAAATTCTACCTTAGCAAGTTTAGAAATTATGCAGTAGCAATTGTAGGGTCAATATAAATTCAGGCACAAAGACCAACTTTTACGTACATAAAACGAAAAGTAATATGAAAATGTCACATCCCATAAAAAAACTATTTTAAAACTATGTGATAATCACTTTAACGACCAGTCGATCCGATATGAGGAACATTTGAAACTTTTTGAATATTTTCTGTTTTTAATACTTTTATGTGCTTTTGGTCAAGAAAATTTTACAAAAAAAATTCTCTGAATTTATAATTTTTCACAGCACTAAAAACAAACAAGCATCTCTAAACATTAAAAAAAGTTTTGAAAGTAAAAAAAAGTTTGTTTTATCTGATGATTTAGCATGCAAATTTCTTTGGCTTTTTCGGTTTATATACTACAGAATACCACCACATTACAAACACAAACACATACACACACACACACACTTACAAAACATAATTTGCATAAACAACAAATCATTAAATAATTGAATAGCATTGTAATCAAATCAACATAAACAAAACATAAATCTCATGAGCTTTTTGGTACTTTTGGCTTCGTGTTTTTGTTAATGTTAATTTAGCAATTTTTTGCTTTATTCCTGGAAACTTTAAAACGAATAAAAAAAATTGTTTTCTAAAATTTTTGGATAATTACTTAGTTTGTTGTTTGTAATTGATTTCCTCACAGCTCTTACTTTTTCACTTTTTTTTTTTGCTTTTTGTGAGTACTCGTATTTCAAGTTAATTTTTGTGAATGTGTTTGTTAATCGTTTCCGAAACACGCCACAAACATAAGAAGGTTTATTAACCTGAAAGTTTCTTGCAAAGTGTACGGCTCTGATTTTGTCTGCCTGGGTTTCAGATGATCAACGGACGACTTCTGGTAGTTTTTAAGAGGGGTTGCGACGTCGGATTAAGGTCACAGGTGAAGTATAATGTAGAAAACTTGTAAATCGAGAAATCTTATGTAGTTGTTTATCATAAAATTTCTAGCGATTAAATTCTGATAAAATATTCCCATACCACCAAAAAATTTACAATAAGCGTATACTGCCAGAGGACTCACCTGCGTTTGACTTTTACACCGCTGGCGACCACATTTTTGGATTCCAAATAGCAACAGGCATTACTTGAAACAATTCCGAATCCTAAGGCGTAGGCATAAAATAAGTAAATGGAAATGCAATAAAATATAATCGGCGGGAAAATAAAAAACAGAATGAAAATAAGAATATGCAAAACGGGAAATGTTAAAATATTTCAAACGGGATAATTCGAGTGTGCAGGTAGTCAATAAGTGGTCGAGATCAAGAACTGATCTCAATAAAAAAAGGAAATCCATATATTTTTTTTGTTATTAATGTTAATTTGTTAAATGCAATGAAGAAAAAAATGTGAATTTTTGTGAGCACGAATACAAGCAAAAAAAAATTAAATTATTAAACATTAAAAACAAACAAACGTTAATATAAATGTAAAGTTAATATAAAGCAAGTACTTGCAAGTGAATAAAATAATAAATAATAAATCGTAAAAATAATATATTCAAGTGACATGAACAGGGACACTGAAATGCTACATAGTGCCAGATAGTGTCGAAAAGCAGGCCATTTGCCTTGCATCACCATCGAGAAAAACGTAGATATACAATTTTTTTAATCATTATATTTCTTGTTGCCAAGTAATATTTTTTTCTTCTTACCGTCGTTCTGTTTGGATTTTATTATGCGCACATTTTTTTCTCTTCTCTTTGTCGAAGCTCAAGTATGAATATGATAACGCCATAATGGCGGAAAAGAAGTTTTGTTAGTGGGAAGATGAGCGCAGCTGGTGGATGACCTAAATTTGCCTATTTCTTTTTCTTTCGCTTGATAAAGTACAATACAATTAGTACACTTAATAAGTAAAGTATCATTGTAAGATGTCTTCCTAAACCATATGTCCCGATAAAACCCTCTACAGCCACTGACTGCTACCGGAGCAGGAAGTGTGCCATGTGGTATCATATCGGCCCAAATCCATGGGTTACAAACGTTATAACGAAACGAGAAATTATTTTGATAACAAGTTCGTCACCATAACAGCTGTTGTTAGTTCAATCATACTTACTCACATGCGCACATTTTTATAATATCGGGCAATTAGCAAATATACAATAGCAAACAATTTAAGCTACTTCGGAATTCCGCTGATTTCCATTATTACAATAAACGAGACAGTCAGTTCAACTGAGTTCAAATAAAAAATAAAACAGGCAATAAGTAAAAAAATACAAAATTTGAATTAAGTAAAAAATAAAACCACCTGTGCAAACATAATGATCACAACTTTCACCTTTATAATTTAATTAAAGAAAGTCAGTGCAAACCTAACGGTCACTTTCCAAGTTTAGGTAAACAATGCTTGTAGATATATTGCGACCGCAACGTCCCAAAATAAAAAAAAATATAAAGAACTGAAACCTCACGAGGAGATCAGAGTTACGGTCCTGAAAATAACCTATCTAACTAAACCTCTTAACTCAATCTTCAGCTCTACCGCCGTCTCAATTTAAAACTCAATCTCCAACACAATTGCGGCGAAAAACAAATTTCAAATCGTATAAGTCGTCGAGAAAAGGATACATCGAAATATTAATAAAAGATAGAAAGAAAGAAAATAAAGTAAGAAATTTGTTTCTCTTGTTTAAATCTAAATAGCTCACTATACAATGTGTTTCGTCGGCAAATGACTGGCCGCAAAATTTGAAATATTTATGTAAAATTATCGTAAACAATCCTGTAAAGTTGGAGTCCAACTATAGTATAAAACTTTGCAAGTTATTACGTTTTCAATTTTTTGAGTAATGTTCGTGACGCCTTTTTACATTTTGCATCATATCTCCCAAGTGGGCTCGATTTTAATTCTGTTTGCGTTTTTTGAAAGCTTATGAGTCACTTTATTGGTTAATTTGCACACTTAGCCAGGTTTTTTTAAAAATAATGAAACAAATTATGGGAAAATAACATTTTCTTTTTCTTAAAAAAACCTCAACTTTTTAAAAAAATGAACTGAAAGTCGAGAAAATGTCCTATTAACATGGTTATTTTATTTATTATTATTAATCTACAGTATAATATCTACAAATACAATACATAAATATTTAATAAGTTTAGAGGTTTACAGTTTCATCAGTCCGAGTGAATCTGTTCTTCTCGGTTGCCTAAATCGCGGATCAGTGTATCCCTGGTAAATTCGTTGGGATGCGCTTCAATAAACCTCAATACTCAATTTTTGAGTAATATTTTGAATTGAATTTTTAATTGTTTCGTTAATGGTTTTAATTCCAAATTCGTCATGTATATTACTATTTCGAATGAACTACGGAGCATCGGTAATACTGTGAAGTCTTTTTGCTTGAGTTCGTTGCAGGAGTTCTCTGATTGAAGCGCTAGTGGATCCCCATAACTGAATACCATACATACATATGTCGATATGGGTTTCATTGTCGTTTTGTACAGTAAAACTTTATTGGCTAATAACAACTGAGATTTTCTGCCCATCAGCTAATAAATTTTGGAAAATGTAATTTTTATTTGGTTGCGCGGTACGATACGATTTTTCTACGTTAACCTTCTATCCAGGTGCAAACCTAGGTATTTGACCTTCGTTTGTTGAGGAATATTTGTATCGTTTAATTTCACTGCTGGGCAGGTGTGTTTGTTCAGTGTGAATGTGACGTGAGTTGATTTGTTTTTGTTCACTTTTATTAGGTATGTCTTCGGCCAGTCCGCGATTTTTTTTAAATGATTCTGTAACTCTTTTGGGGCAATATCGGGCTTATTGTGTTACACAAGGATGGCTGCATCGTCGGCAAATGTTGATATTATTACTTTGTTGGTTGCAGGTAAATCGGCTGTGTATAATAAGTATAATATTGGTGCTAGAACGCTGCTTTGCGGAACACCTGCATTAAAATCATTTAAGCAGATAGTTGCGCTATTTTGTTTGACCATGTATTTCCTTTGAAAATGATAGTTTCCCAAAACTGAGTGAAACTTCTTCGGTAGAAGCTCTTTAATTTTGTATATTAGTACATCATGATAAACTATCCTTGAATTGTGCGATATCTAAGAAGGCAGAAGAACATTATTTCTTTTCCTCGAATGTGATTTTGATTGCATTGACAATTCTGTGTATTGGCTCTTTGGTACCAAATTGATGATCTGGAATAACGCGCTGTGGTTCTAATATTGGTTTCAATTTTGTTAGTAACATTTTTGCATTTTTTTTGTGGGCAGCATGCTTATTGGACAATATGATGATTATTAGTTATTAGTTTTATGCATTTTTCTGGCAATTCGCTTATCATTTTTCCGGTAATGAGATCATATCCTGGTGTCCATTTCAGTCTTGTGCAATTTTAAAGTGTATTCTTAACATTCTTCGAGCTATACTCTATAGGTTTGTAGGATAAACCATCATATATTTGCTGCGGTAGAACGAAATAATTATTTTTTTCGTGTGGTACGAATACTGTTGTTAGATGAGCAGCAAAAGCATTGGCTTTTCCTTCATCGCTTCTCGTCCTATTTCCATTTGATAGTCTAATCAGTTGATTCGCATTTGTTGGCTTTTTCAAATTTTTTGTTGCCTTCCACAAAGAATAATCTGTCCTCTCGGTTGCCGAGAGCACTTAAATAGTTGTGAATGCTTAGGTTTTCTTCTTTCCGTAAATTAAATCTTAGGGCCTTAATAGCTCGATTTAATTTCAGCTTCAATAACGGTGATTTTGTTTGTTGCCCATCAATATCAGCTGGTGTGATCAGAAGAATATTTGATCCCAATTAGTTCGCTTGTTTATGAGTCGGATCGGGATTTCGTTCCTTAGGACATCAGTACTCATTGTTACTATTACCGGTGTGTGATCAGAAGACAGATCATAGCAATCGGTGGCCTTAGCATATGTATGCGGAATGCCCTTAGTTACACAAGAGTCAATTAAATCAGGAATTTTCTTTTTATCGGTAGGCCAGTAAGTTGGGTTACCGGCAGATAAATAATTCAGGGACTGTTCCTCTATAGCATCATAAAGTTGTTTGGCTTTCGGCGATGTTAATCTGGAGTCCCAATGAGTATGTTTGTACAACGCCAGCATCCGGGAACTGAAGTTTTTTATGGCATGTTTTTGGGGACAGTCCACTGGCGATATACTACAGTTTCCAGACCATTCCTGCAGACAGATGGTCGTTGATTGTAAATGTTCTTTCTCATATTTCGCATTCTTTTCTAGATGAAGCACAAAGATTAAGCATTCGTTGCTCTGCTCGCTGCTTTGCATTGATTCTTCTTTTCAGTTCTAGATAAATTGGACACCACCCTGTATAATTAGCTGTGTGATTTCCATCGCTGCATTTTCACACTCATGCTTCCTTTTTTGCTTTATTGCAAACCTCTGAGTTATGGAGTTCACCGCATATAACACAAACATCGTTGAAAGTGCAATATGCTCTAGTGTGTCCATATTCTTAGCACTTAACATACTGTTCGGCTTCATCATTAACAAACATCGCTTAGTAGCTAAAATGAAGAGACAATTTTTAGTTAATCACAACACCATACACTGCATACACTGTAACTTATTTTAGTCGTTGATTCATCATTACTGGCTAGTGGCTATCATCAATGCTGAAAATTATATCAATAAACAAATTAATATTCCATTAAAAAAATCATCATTAAGAAAAAACAACATTGACATTTATTTTGGAAACGTCAAATTATATTAGTTTGTTTATATAATCAATAGTACCAGATGTACATTTTTTAATTGTTGATCGATGCGCGACCTATCACAAAATCTGTGGCAACAAATCATAGTGGCTTATGTGCAAAACAGCGAGTTTTCAATACAACAGTTTAAACATTTTAAACTCAAAATAAGAAAATTGGGAATAAAGTTGAATTTGTTTTTAATTGAATAACTTGCATAATAGTAATATAGATGGATTGGATTAATTATGATCGTAAAAAATGTTCATTCTTAGAAAATATAGGCCTAAGAAACTTCTAAGCCACTAGTATAAATGTTGAATAAAATTTAAGAGTGGCTTAAGTAACTTAAGCCATTATTCAGCATTTTAAATTTATGTTTAATAAATTTAAGCTTATTTAAGTCAATTTGACAAATTACAAACCAATTTTTCGTAATGGTTAAGACAAAAACATATAAGAATTCCAGAGTTCAATTTTATTATTAAAAAACAAAATAAATCGTACAAAAAATTCAGCTGTAATGTCCAAGTTAATTAAAAATCAAATGATACGATCTTAGAAAATAATTCAGATAAAATATAATAAAAAGTTATCAAAATTATAAAAAGGTACATTCATACAGTATACATCTTAGGTAGACTCTTCATTGTCATCCTCTGTTAAATCAGGATGGAAGTCGGGCATGTCTTCACCACATAGTTCCATATAAAAAGCATGAACATTTGTATCAATCAAATGTAGCATACTCAATAAGTCTTTTTTCTTCGCCTCGTTTATTTTTATTGGCCCTTCATAGCAGTGTGGAATATCTGTATATGTCAGTTGGTTAAAACCTCTTTTGCGAATATTCATAACTTTAAATGGTTCGTCAACTTCGTGACAATTTTTATAATAAATTTTACCAAACGTTTTCGTATAACGCAACCATTTTATATCCTGCCAGATTACTCGTTCGCCATCCTCGTTAACTTTCCGAAAAGTACATTTCGTTTTTGATGTGAGACCGTAGTTTTTGAATGAACTCTGTTGCATTTCATGTACCTGAAAAGTTTTTCTCTCGCCAGCACTTCTAATAAACTGGTACCAGTCCCGCGGGTGATGAATCGGTACGCTTGTTCGTTTTTTTTTTCGCTCAATTAAAGAGTGATCACTATCGCACTCCATGTGCGTATGGCCCGGTTCCAAAAATTTATGGTCAATCGTATTTATTTCGTTTGTTACCGATGCACAAAATATAGCAAACATCAGCGCTACATATGAGTTCTTATTTTGCCCCGTACATGAGTCACTGTAAAAAGTTAGGTTCCTAACAGTTGCAGGTAATGCCTTAAGATGTTCGTAGAGACAGGAAGCAATTTCATTACCACCTCGATTTGCAATAGCCTCATGCCACATGTAACAATAAGGAGTACCTGAAGATAATATGTTAATTAATATCTATTAAAATAGTTATATACACCTTAAGAATTCAAGTTTACCTGAACCGCAATCATGGATTGTTAAATTAAATGTATAAAGCTGTCGTTTATAATAGCATATTGATGACCGTAAATAAGGTGTAGGTAAGCATTGCTGAAGATCAAATGCAAGAGATCGAAGCAATATCATTTTTTTTACTGTTGTATGCTCGTTCTGCCATTTCATGGTGATGTTTCTGCTCTTTTAGTAGTATCTCCAACTCTGTACCTGTGGATGCCTTAATTTTTATACTAAATACATCGCATTTTGTACAAGTATCAATCTGGGGTTTCTTAAATTTCAACCCAAGTGTTCTGAAGATCTCTGAATACTTCGATAATGAAACAGGCTTTGCATTGGCCTTCAAGTACAACCTGTACATTTTTGACAAGCTTAAATCCGAGTTTAGGTACATTTTTGAGGTGTGTCTCCGACTATAATGGCTTTCATAGGCCGGGAAGCTCTTAATGTGGCCTACCACTTCTTCAAATTTTTCTGAAGAGATTTTCTTTTTAGAGGGACCCGTTCCCCTTAAATCCTGAGCAGTGGTGGTTCCAGGAGACTCAATTTTCTTTGCAATTACTGTTTTAAGGAATCGATCTGTTTCACCTAAAGACGCTTTGAAGCATTTTTGACAAACCTGTGTACGTAATCCTTTAACGTTTAAGAAATAACAGTAGGAAAATTGTCGGTTTCGTGGTGCAGTGGAACTTTTGATATTAGATGTAGTTTTCTTATCTTGAATATCTATTAATCCTGCAACAAAAGCCACTCGAAGGCTCCAGTATTGGGTAAAAATCGCCTCTTGTATTTCAGGTGATACTTTATTTCGGCAATTTCTTATACATGGATGGAGCAACTGAACTTCTTTAGCCTTAATTTGTTTCCCAGCAAGAGTTGTATATGCTTTTCCCAAATTTCGTTTCATTTTACGAGTTTTTGGAGTTTCTTTAGTTACTAGCACCTGTTCAGTTCTTACAGGTGATAATATTTGATCATTCGATTGATTATTTTCAGATGACAGCATCAAATCACGATCATCCATATTATTACTGTTACACAGCTGATTATTTTCGAAGAGTGCTGTAGAATCACGTTTAGCCATAGTCCCAGTGTCGTTATCTGAATCTGTTTCGGAAGTTGAAGTTGAATCACTAAGCTCGAAATTGGGATCTGCAAGACTGTCGTCACATGAAACATCCATTTCATCGTCTGTATTTAACAGCGGCATATCTGGAAAAGACATTAAAAAAATTTACATAAATTTGGCAATATTAATACTAAAATACAGAAATTCTTACCAGTGAAACGGTTTTCTTGTAGGAATGTTTCATTATGAAAATGGGTAACGCATGAACCACCATCCACAACACTTGAATCTGCTTCATTTCGTATAGCCATTGTACTAGATTCACTAATTACAGGTGTAATAACTTCTGCTTGTGATGTTTGAAATAATTCGCCTATCGTACCTTTAAGAGCAGTATTATTTATCTCGCCTCTTTTATTTCCACTTGCCTTAGCCTGCAATGCAAGCGCAACCATTTTACTGGCTCTACTTTCACTCATTTTACATGAAATAGTTAATTTTCTTATTAACAGTGGACACTATGATTGTAATTAATGTATTCACTGACGAGATAACAATTTTTATTACGGGCGCGTTTCGTCTTAAGTTTAACTATAAAACAATTTTTGAACTATAGATAATAATATGCACACACGTAAAAATGTATTATTTACATTTAAATACAGTATTTCAATATTTTCACTTCGTAAAACAGACTTATCAAACTTAAAACACTATGACGTATTACACAAAATGAACTTCAAAATTCACAATAGTTTGAATTAACGGCTTAATATCAAATAGGTCTCAGTATTGCATCCAAATTAATTTGAAATAACGTCTAAATTATCGTTACACAATTCTAGTTAAAAAATGTATTTTGATAAAATGGCTTATAAACCTTTAAGCCGTTTTCGAATTTACAATAAATGACAAAAAAAAAATTTATAAAAGCGACTTGAGAATACTTAAACTAAGGTATAAAACGAAATATGAGATTGGTATGTAGGATTAAATTTTTTGTGAAAATAAGACATTATAACGAATGCAATAATACATCTAAAGCAGTTAAGCCGTTTGATCGTTACGTTTATTTTTGACAAAAGTAGTAGGAGCGAAAAACGGAAAAGAGAGAAATATCCGTTAGAGCGATGAGAATTAGATTATGTGTTAAACATATTTTTGGCTTAATTACACATAAGCCACTATGATTTGTTGCCACAGAAATTATGCAACTTTATTTTAGCACACTTTTTGTTCAGTGGCGAAAAAAGAGTACCAATTGAAAAGTCAGCGTGATAGCACACAAAAAAAAACATCAAGTCGGAATAAAAGATTAAATTAATTAATTAAAACCAAAAATACAATTGAAGTGTTTTATTTGCTAATTAAACCCAACATTTTCTGGTCCTTCGAGCCGGATTCGAAGCTTACCGGCAATATCATACCATAAGCTTCATAATATTAGTAATAAAAACCACAAAACCGCGTGTGTCAGATAGCTGCCATTAATTAAGTTTTTTTTTTGTTTCGTGTTTGAGTAAAATGGAAAAGTTGAACAAAAGGAAAGGCTCATTCGCCTTAAAAATTATATTGATGCAAATGGTGTAAGTTTAGCTTATGATGACCTAAAAACTCGATGTGATAACGCGCATAAATTGTACACAGAATTTATTTCGACCGAAGACGCCATATTTGAGATCGATGCAACCGCACCATCTGAAATGGATACCGTTGATGATCACTATTACGCGATCATTCCGCAATTACAGGCGCTAATTCGGGCGAAATCCGGAAGTCATCAGCCTTCTAGTCATGAGCAGTCGTTCGATGCTACCAGTAATGTCAACCCAACGTCAGATTTTAAGTTGCCGTCCCTTACTATGCCAACATTTGATGGAGATCTAAAAAACTGGCAATCATTCTACGACATATTTTCATCTACCGTCCATGAAAATGTGTCATTGTCACCAGTACAAAAATTCAAGTACCTTAAGGGACTCCTGAAGGGCAACGCTTATAACCTAATCAGCCATCTACGGGTAGACGATGCTAGCTACATCGAAGCAGTTCAAACGTTACGACAAAAAGAAACGGATAGTCGAGGCTCACATCAAGGCATTTTTGGACCAAGCAAGGATTACCAAGGCTACCGCTGTTCACCTTACGGCTTTTCATGACAATTTGGACGAAGTAGTACGAGGTCTCAAGGCGCTGGGCAAGGACGCAGAATCACGCGACCCGTGGCTCATTTTCATGGCAATGGAGCGACTTGACGACGAAACGAGAAAGGCATGGAGATACAAATCTGCTGAAGAGGATTTCCCGACGCTGCAGAGCTTTCTAGATTTTTTATTAAATCGTGTCGACGCACTTACAGAAGTTAAGTCATCTCAAAGGAAACCTGAAACCAAATCGCAACCAGTTAGTAAGATCTTCTACACTGAATCATTACCAGTACCCTGCAAATTATGCAACGGAGATCGCCATCGTCTTTTCGAATGTACGCGTTTCAAATCTATGGCATTACTTGAGCGCAGGAATTTTCTAAAGGAAAATCAGAGATGCTTCAACTGTCTTGGAGGAAATCATGCCGTCTACCAATGTCGGTCAAGAGGAACATGTCAAATTTGCAGAAGAAGACATCACACTCTTGTTCATTCCGATCCTGATGACAGTAAAGGGCTCAATCAACAGAAGTCTACTGAAGGTGCTTCCTACAGTAATCCAAAAGCATCAACCAGCGAAACCTATACATCAGCTGTTATCAAGGATGCAAATATCGCTATCGAAAATGCGATGTTACCAACAGTGTTAGTCGAAGTGAAGGATAGTTTTAACAACTGGCATATTATTCGAGGATTACTAGATTCTGGTTCAACCAGATCATTTCTCAAGGAATCGTGTGCTAATAAACTGCACCTAATCAAGTCGAATGCCAGAGTTGTCGTAAGTGGTATCGGTGGAACCAAGGCAGGAACATCCAAGGGACTAACACACCTCATAATAAGATCGAGAGTTCATCGTGATGTTATTTACCAAATTGCAGCTCTAATCGTGCCCAAACTTACCTCACATCTACCAACTCACCCGGTAGATGTTGACATACCAACGAATGACAAAGTTAGTCTAGCCGACCCTACATTTAATAATCCGGGTCCAATTGATCTATTAATAGGCAGCGATTATTTCTTCAAAATGTTACGCGAGGGTAAAATACCAGTAGGCAATCCAACGTTGATGGCGCAAAACACTACACTGAGGTGGATAATCGGAGGCAGATACCTTTCAGAGCCCAAGACTTCAAATGAAAGGGAATACCTAGCAGAACATCAGGAGGTTGATATCGATAAAACCCATCGATCATTTTGGGAGACGGAAGCTATACCAGACACGCTACAGCATACGCCAGACGAATCCGCATGCATTGAACGCTTTGAAGCTACAGTTGAAGTGAGCAAAAAAGGAAGAATAATTGTAGGCTTACCGTTTAAACGAATTTCACCTTTATTAGGTCATTCATATTCGGCAGCTTTGCGTCAGTTTTACGCGTTAGAGAAACGGTTATGTACCAACGAAAGATTGCGTTTGGGATACATTAAGTTCATGCAGGATTATCAACGGTTGGGCCACATGGCTGAAATTCCACAAAATAAAATTTCCAGACCTGATCATCAGATGTTTTATTTGTCTCACCATGGTGTATTCAAGAGAGCAGATACCTCAAAATTGCGGGTTGTATTCAATGGATCGCAGAAGACGTCAACAGGGCAGTCGTTGAATGATGAGTTGCTTATTGGACCAACTGTTCAACAAGGGCTGTTTGAAATTTTAGTGCGATACCGAAAACATGCTTTCGTATTCAGCGCCGACATTGAGAAAATGTATTGGCAGGTGAGGATCCGTGCAGAAGACACCGATTACCAGCGGATACTATGGCGAGAATCTCCTGATCATCCATTAAACCACTACCGCTTGCTGACCGTCACGTATGGAACGTCGTCTGCACCGTTTTTGGCAACTAATTCGTTAAATTATATCGCCAACCAGTTTCAACATAAATACCCAATCACAGCTGAAAGGGTAAAATCAGATATATATGTCGACGATGTGCTCACAGGAGCTTGCTCACTATCTGATGCACTAACGTTACGCGGCGAATTAATGACAATAATGAACTTGGCAGGCTTTATTCTCAAAAAATGGTCAGCGAATCATCCCAAATTATTGGACAATATCGAGGAAGCAGATCTACAAATTATCGACCGGGAATTTGCAACCAGTGAAGCAATAATATCAGTGCTAGGTTTATATTACCAACCATCACGAGATTCTTTCAAATTTCGAGTGTGCCTACCACAACATAGCACAACCACGAAGCGCGGACTACTTTCTGAGTCATCCAAGATATTCGACCCGATGGGGTGGTTGTTTCCACTCATGATAACCATCAAGGTACTTTTTCAAGCGTTATGGCTTCAAAAACTCGGATGGGACGATGAATTACCCGAGTCATGTCGAAAAAGTTGGGTTAAGGTACGAAACGAGTTTGCGTTAATTGAAGAAATAGAAATCAAGAGATGGCTATACACAACTGACGACACATTTGAAATACATGGGTTTGCTGATGCATCCAAAGACGCTTACGCTGCTGTCCTGTATTCGCGGGTGACATCAACCTCGCAAGAGGCCAACATCAATATCATCGCCACAAAGACAAAGGTAGCACCCATAAAAACGCTATATATTCCCAGATTAGAGCTTTGTGCAGCCACATTACTAGTGAAGTTGATGAGAAAGGTCACAACTGCACTAACTTGTAAAACCCAACCGAAGCAGTTTTTTTATACTGATTCCTCAATAGTGTTGGATTGGCTCTCCAAACCACCGAAATTATGGCCAACCTACATTGCCAATCGTACTGGCCTAATATTATCGCACACCAACCGAAATCAATGGCACCACGTTCAATCAAAGCAGAACCCAGCTGATCGAGCCACTCGAGGAGTAACACCAAACGAATTCAAACATGATGTCTTGTGGAGGAAAGGTCCCCTTTGGCTTTCAACCAACCCACTAATCATTCCAGAAGCAATGATGAACTTCTCGTTTGAACCCGAAGCAGAAACGCAGGCTTATTTCGTTCAAAGCTTCAATGAGTTTGAGTGTCAATTAGAGGAGATGATGTGTCGAGTCTCCAGTTATCCGATGGTAGTGACAATTGTGGCCCGAATGCAAAGATTGTTCCGAAATGCGAAACAACCAAACTCTTCCACAACAACTGGAAATATTACCGTAGATGAATACAACAATGCTGAGACCTACGTTATTAAACACATTCAGCGTCAATCGTACCAAACTGATATCGAATCCATCCAATCAGGTAAAACATCGAATAAACACAAATTAAAATTATATCCATTTCTTGACAGCCAAGGTATACTACGGGTTACCGGACGATTGTCAAATTCTTCACTACACTACGATACGCAGCACCCGATTATTCTTCCATCATCGCACATAGTAGTAAAGAGAATGATTCAATATTTTCACCGCAAATTGTGTCATGCCGGCACGTCTCACATGATGGCTTATGTCAAACAGAGGTTCCATATTGTGCGCGCAAAGCATCTCATAAAAGGCACAATTAATCAATGCTTAAAGTGCCACCGATTTAGAAAGAAGGTTCAACAGCAAATGATGGGGCAACTACCCGCACCACGGGTTAATCTCGTCAGACCATTCATTCAAAGTGGCATTGATTATGCGGGTCCATACTTAATCAAGGCCCACCAACTAAGGAATTCGAAAATCATAAAGGGTTATATTTGTATTTTTACGTGTATGTCGACAAAGGCAATACACATCGAGTTAGTGACGAATTTAAGCACTGATTCATTTATAGCTGCGCTAAAGAGGTTCCAGTCGTCTAGAGGGATCTGTTCGGATCTGTTCTCAGATAACGCTACCAACTTCATCGGCGCTATTAATCAACTTCAAGAGATGAGGGATCTACTACGGTCGGAAAGTTTCTCGAACAAGGTGATCGATTGGACAGTCGACCAGGGTACTAAGTGGCATCTTATACCACCAGCTGCTCCAAGCTTTGGTGGCTTATGGGAAGCTGCCATGAAGTCGACGAAATTCCACATTAAACGTGTCATAGTAGAGACCATACTAAATTACGAAGAATTCCTTACGTTCTTAAAGCAGGTGGTAGCAATTCTTAATTCAAGACCGTTGTGTCGGAACGATGATAGCGATGATCCATTGACCCCAGCACACTTTATATTGGGGCATCCACTTACACTTGCTCCAGAGTCGACATTGATCCACAGCAGACTAAACACACTATCGAGGTGGCAGATGCTCCAAAAATTAATCCAGCATTTTTGGCGTCGTTGGCACGACGAATATCTCACAACGTTAAATCAACTAAACAAGCCATGTCAGTCAGCCAAACAAATAAAAATTGACGACGTAGTCATATTGAAGGATGAAAACATATCACCAGCGAGATGGCCACTAGCAAAAGTAGTCGAAGTACATCCAGGACGAGATAACTTGATACGAGTAGTTACCGTAAAAACAGCAACGAGCACCTTCAAAAGACCTATCACCAAAATTTGTCTGATTCCAACAATTGACTCATACGAGTCAAGGGCGGGGGAATGTTCGGCTTCATCATCAACAAACATCGCTTAGTAGCTAAAATGAAGAGACAATTTTTAGTTAATCACAACACCATACACTGCATACACTGTAACTTATTTTAGTCGTTGATTCATCATTACTGGCTAGTGGCTATCATCAATGCTGAAAATTATATCAATAAACAAATTAATATTCCATTAAAAAAATCATCATTAAGAAAAAACAACATTGACATTTATTTTGGAAATTTCAAATTATATTAGTTTGTTTATATAATCAATGGTACCAGATGGAGAAAAAAGAGTACCAATTGAAAAGTCAGCGTGATAGCACACAAAAAAAACATCAAGTCGGAATAAAAAATTAAATTAATTAATTAAAACCAAAAATAAAATTGAAGTGTTTTATTTGCTAATTAAACCCAACACATACCATACCGACCCATCTCTTTTCCTGGGTTCTTCGATGGTAACCCATTTATGCAGTACATATTTAAGGTCAAATATTGCATGTTTCCCTTTGACCTTTCTATTGTCTGGTTCTAATTCCAGACGGAAGAATGGCTCGGGTGCCTCCCGATTAATACATAGTATTGGTAATAGATTTGCTTTGGAAACCTTTTTCAGCGAGAGCAGCTGTATTTCGTTTGACCAATCCTTTTTGGCTCTTTAGTTGATAAGTGTAGTAATGTTTACCAACTTGGTCAAAATGTTTAATTAACACTCTTGTAAGCTTCAATATTGAGCGATTGAATTTGTGTTTCTTTTATATTTTATTTATTTATTTATTTCAATTAATGATGTACAACACTTAATATAATAATATTACAATAAAAAATTACATAATGTTAACAAGTATCTAAATTTAATAAGAACTATATCTCTTCTTTTGATCCCAGAAATGTAAAGTACACCTTTCTTAATAAACTCGATCGTTTTTGCAAGTTCTTTATTTGATTATTTCCTCAAATAGATTGGTGGCGGCTTATCAGTTTTTGGAGTTTTTTCGGGCGGCGGGTCTTCAACAACCAAAGAAGAATACCTATTAACTTGTGGTTATTAAACGGCCGCTGATCTAGGGCTTCGCCTTCGTCTTGATCGGATAGTAATATACCAGTCTATTCCCTGATGTTGAAGCTCTTTCATTGTTTTTTTTACTGTCAACATTTGGCAACTATTTATTTTCTTTATGGCTCAATACACCCATGTTATTTAAATTAATTTGTAGTTCACTTTGATTTAAATTGCCTGATAAAGCAATTTATTGTCCATTAAAAATTAGTTGTCGCTTTGGACTAAACTGCACATTTTTATTTTTATTGATAATAATTGAGGTCGTGACGTTCGGTGGCAAATCGCTTTCGGACATCACTATCTGCTGATTTGACCCAGGCGTTTTTACTTGCGCGGAGATAAGAAAATAAAATTAAAGCAAGAAAATTAAAACTGCTGATTCAACTTTTCACACAGGTAATAAGTAAATTATTTTAAATGTTTACTCGGTTGTAGTAAAATTGCAACAATTAAAAAATTAAAGGTTTTTAAAAGTTTTTTTTAAACATTAAAATTTATTTGTTGCATGTATTTTTGTCCTGTGGCACACAGAAGAATTCCCGAATTTTGTATAAGCTAATGAAGTAGATTAGTTATTTTATGAAACAAATGTGTTATTTTAAAGACAAAATGTAGAATAATTGAAAATGCTAGTAAATTGTGTTATTCTCTACACTTTATAAATACCATACTGTTGTTATACTTTTTACCATAATTGAAATAGTTGCAAATGTTTTGTCCAATGCTATATATGTACAACATTGGACACAATTATTACGCACCCGCACCCCCTATTTTTTCGCATTTTTACCATTATTAATGACATTTTTTTTAAATATTTATATATATTACCGATGCAACTTTAATATGTTAATTGAGGGGATATCTGTTAATTGCCCTTTATTTTTTGGTTCTTGTATTAATATCCGTCACAGAATTGTTAGGTACGCCAGTAGGAAATTTGAAGGATGTCCTGCTCTTTAGGAACGAGCTTCTCGTTTGTGTTTGGCAATAGTTGTCCCCCTCTGGTTATTCCTGCAAGGCATGCCTGATACCTGGAGTAATAATCCCTGTTGTTTTATCAATTGCCGTTGACGTATCTCGACAAAAATTGTTGTACATTTTTGCCGGTGACACAGCCACCGCCCATCTGGGGTCAGATGCAGACCAGAAAGCCACTCAATTTTAGGAAAGACGCTTCTGGGGTTTTTGTGCCCAATAAGGATAGAGTGCACTCAATGCTATTGGAGGTCTATAGATTATTATACACCACCCGCCCCCCCCCTCTCCTTTCTCAACCGGGCTTGGAACCGTGTTTAGATACACTTGATTATTTTTTTATTAGTTCAAAATAACAAAATGGTTAGTTATTACTTTTAGATACGATGTCATTTAGCATTTAACACTTTTATTCATTTTGTTAATTTTGATTATTGACGGAGAATTTTTTTTCTTATTAAATAATTTTTTTCGGTCTGAATTATTTTTGGTTCGTTTTTGATCCAAGACTGTACCATTATTCGATTCCCTGATCCAACTTGTCAATATTTATTGAAAGTAATGAGGAGTTAGTTGCTATAAATTGTGGGTAGTGTGAGTTAGGTGTATGTCTTGGCGAGGTTAGTAATAGATTACATCCCTTTCTTGTCTTATAGCATTCCCTTATTTCTTCCTTATTCCTCTTGCGGCCTAGATAGATACTTTGATGCTTTTTAAATGTTACCCTGTTTCTCCTGAGTTCTATTCCGGCTAAGGATGACTATGCCAAAGCCTCTGGAAGTGTATTTTTCTGATAACACCCAATAATAAAAAAATAGGTAATGCCCCAAATTAAAAGTATCTTTCAGTGTACATTACGATAAACGACCCTTCATTATACACCAAAGAAGGCAGGTTATATAATACATCTATGCTGTGCTTGCTTTATCTCCGGGAGATATTGCTTATAGCTTGGTTGAACAGTCCAATCAATTAAACCAATCAATCAATATACTAAATATCTATTTATAAATTATAAATACATAGTTAAAATAAACTAACATGTTTTTTTTATCATAAGAATTTAAAATTCATTAATATATAAGCGTGTGTTTCATTGTCAAATCTAACCTAGGAAAGACTTTAAAACTGCAATAATTTTAGAGTTGCCATCTTTCTCTCAAAGAATTGCTTATTTCTTTCAGCGTGCGGTTCAAATCACTGCGGGCTAAGGATCTTTCTTCTTTCGCTTTTTCTGCAAATTCCATGAATATTTAATTTCAGTGATTAATTGTTTAAGAACCAGCACGGAAATAAATACCTAGAATAAAAATATACCTTGCGAATCAACTATGAGTGGTTTGATTGTTTAAAAAGGTCGGAAAAATAGCCTACAGGGTAAAACGCCAACCTCGTGATCAATCAACATTTTTTAAGCTTTCTAATGTATTGTTTGCGGTCATTAGTCTTTTCACATATTCAAAGGAAGTGATATTCCTGTTTGTCCGATAATTCACAGTGTTTGCAAATTGCTCGGTATTATTATTAACATTTCAAACTTTGTTGAATTTTATGGTTTGTCTCTTAAATATTGTACTGTATGTAACCGTATTTCGTTAAATGGTTTAGACGTTGTATGTTTAAAAAATGTTTCATGAATCTCAACCGATATCTTTGAAATACTTAAATTAAATTTTTGAAATGAAATATAACAAATAAACTGAACAAGTAAACTACCCTAACGAATTAGGTATTTTTAGATAAATCCTCTCGAGATTTTTACTTTAAGTAATGAATAATAATGATATACAAATATTTAATTCGACTTTTTCTTAGAATATTTATGATGAAATAAAGTACACCAATTCAAATAATGCAGATAATTTTACAGCAAGTCTGGAAATCTGTAACATACCATTATATATATTATTATTCACTCCCTGGTTTTAAGTTTAATAACAACACTATTTATTAAAAGAAGCTGCAAAATGAAAATTTTATTTTCCTTCGGTTTTTCGAAAAATTAGACATTGAAATTAAATTAGACATTGATTGATGATCGAATATTATTTTGTAGAGTTTTTTCTTACAAAATATAATAAAATTTATGAATATAAAATGTGTTATTATTCTGCGTGATTTTCATACGAAGGAAAGCATACCCAAACATCCACGCAAAAAAAGAGTTAAATTTGATTAGGTAAATCAAATCTCGGAATTTGTACATAAACAAAATTATATTTTCAATTTATTTTATTTTTTTTTTTCAATAAAAAGAAATAAATGACAATTTTTCGAAATAAAACAAAATAAGTACATAACTTAAAAATACCAAACCAAACCACCCCAGATAAAATTCTATGTGGAAAAATATACACATAACGACGTACTCGTACATATTTCTATAATTTCCATATAAATTAAAGGAAATTTATTTAATTTTTATTTATTTTTATTTTATGGAGTATTTCTAAAAAAATTATACAAAAAACAGAAAAATAAAGTAAATAAATTCCCGCTTGAATTAATTAAAATTACAAAATAGAGAATACTCGTATATTTTGCGTTTCATTGTTGCTTGTACAAACCCAGTACTCGATACATATTTATTTTAATGAGCTTTTACTAATCAAATTATACAAATTTCCAGGTTAATTTGATTCCTCAGAAAGTTGAGCTGCTCTGTTTCTTTTATTGTAAATTATCATATAAATTAATACTTTTAGTTGGCAAATTCAAGAAATGTATTACAATTTAAATTTCGCTACTTTCTACAGGGTTTTACGATTAGAGGGATATTACTTAACGGTAGTAACGGTAAAATATTGGTAGCCTTAAATAAACCTCAAAATGATTCGGTTCTTTTCTTGCGCAATATGGTTGATACGCAAAATCATTTTTTGTTGCACATACAATGGTTTTTAAATAGTTTGAAAACAGAGCAAGATAAACCTTATTCCATTTTAGCCATTACCAGTCCATGATACGTCTTTTCCAGCAGGGAAACGGGATACACATCGCGAAGAAGGTAAAAAATTCTAGATGCGGACGTAAGATAATCTTTTAAATTAATGTTTGAAATTGGTGACGTAAGTTTTCTAATTAAGGTGTAAGGTGTTTCAGTGCCCAGATGAATTCCAAGATTCTTAAACGAGTTGACTAGTTCAATATTATGTGGAGTTATGATTCAATAGTTCCCTAGTTCAATATTATGTGGAGTTTGAAAATTGAATTAGTGTAAATTAAAAACAGTAAGGACCCAAAACTGTTCCTTGGGGAATGGTAACATCCACGGATTTCCACGGAAAGTACTGTTAATTCTAGCTCTCACAGTTCTATTCTCCAAGTACGAAGCAAACCATATGTTTGCTACCTATCTAAAATCAATATCACGACTTGGAAGCATCAACAAACAAACCAGCACAAATACACTCATAGAAATAAATATACTTCCACAAAGATAAAATGAAATACACACAAACTCATATCCACAAAAACAAAAGTGCGCATTTTGTTTTGTTTATCTGATCATGCATAACACCGTAAGCACGTACTTCGTTTCATTTGTTGGTTACATTTGTTGCAGTCGCAGTTTGTTTTCTTGTTGGAAAGGAAATAAATATACTTCCATTGGTTCATTAAATTAAAATTCTTAAGATTACTCAATATATCCTTTGTGAATTTTTAAGCAGATCTTCAGTAAGCATTCTAATAGTTATCTATTATAAACATAATTAGTAATTTTGATAATAATTATTTTTTAAAGAAATGCCACGTGGGAAAACATTTTCAAGTGAAGAAATTGGAAAAATTATGGCCTATAAAGAGTGTGGATATCGAGCTATTGCCACTAAAATCAACAGATCTCATGTTGGTGTTGCAAATGTTATTAAACTAGGGCCACTTTATGGAAAAACAACTAGATCGGGACGACCTCCGATTATAACTGTCCGCCAAAAACGAGAAATAATTAGAGAAGCAAGTTCAAAAAAACTTAGTGCCTCCGAAATTCGGCGTAAATTAGATTTGAATGTTACCACGAGACGTGTTGGGCAAATTCTACACAACTCAGGTACCCTTACATGGGTCAAAAATAAAGGTAAACCGGAATTAAAAAAACATCACAAAGATGCACGACTTGAATTTGCGATGTCACATTTAACGTGGGCCAACCAATGGCAAAAAATTATTTTCAGTGATGAAAAGAAATTCACATTGGATGGTCCAGATGGTTATAAACGATATTGGCATGATAATAGGACGAAGAAAGAGGTCAGTTTGCATAGAAACTTTCAGGGAGGAAATATCATGGTTTGGGCTGGTTTCTGTTATACAGACAGAACACCAATTTGCTTCATCACAAATAAAATGAATGGTGCTGGATATATTAAACTTTTGGATGAAGTGCTTCTTAATTTTTTAGACGAAATTCATGATGATCATCTAATTTTTCAACAAGATAATGCACCCGTTCATCGTGCTCGTGTCGTTTCAAATTGGTTTGATGAAAAGAATATTGGCGTAATGCAATGGCCTGCGCTAAGTCCAGATCTGAACCCAATCGAAAATCTTTGGGGGATCATCTCGAATCGGATTTATTCAAATGGTCGACAGTATACTAGTTTAAAAGAGCTTAGATCTGAAATAAAAAAATAAAGTATTAATAAAAATATTTTTGTCGGAAGCTAATAATATACATATCTATCAAAAATATCGCAGCTTAAATATTTGGCAGACAGAAAAATGTACGACGAAATATAGTCACATGTTTCTCTCATGCAACCATCATCGCAAACAAAAATTCTCACTGGAAAAAATATCGCATACCAATATTTCGTCATAAATATAACCGCATTTACAATGTGAGCAATAATTTGAGCTGTAATAAGGATTTGCTAATTTCAGAGTACGATACAGAGTAAGAAGATTTTGTTGAGTATTTAGGACAATTGTAAAAATTGGCAGTTTAATATTTGCGATATGTACAGCTACATATATCATTTTATTTAATGTTAGATTCTGGTAAAATCTTTTTTATTTTGTAAAATTTTTAATTATGACTGTGACGGATTTACTTAAGTTTATCTTAAATATTTTTTAATATATTTCTCTCTTCTAAAACTGTTGCCAAGCTAAAAATTTTGCATATGTCATCAAAAATGCATGTTTTGTATGTTTGGCGCGCGAATTATAAGCTCGAAACTTGCAGTTGTGCTTAAAATAAAACAGGTTCACTTTTTTTCGTTTATAATACATTTTTTTTATGATCGTACTCGACGCTAGCTGCAATAATTCTGATTTTTAAATTTTATTTTTGTTATATCTTTTGTTTTTATCTTTGTTACATCAAAACTACTTACTAATAAAAAAGAAAATTTATTATGGGTGCGGTCAAGAATTCAGTCGCTGCTCAGTTTTTAATGCAAGTCGAACAAGAATTAAGATTTGTAAAAAAAAACTGCGCAGCTTTTGCAGCCACTTTAAATAGGATGCAAAAACAGCAGAATATCATTTTCCATTTCTTAACCCTAATTTATTTTCCAATTCAAATAAAATCAAGATGGAGGATGATCTTGATGATGGTCAATATCAATTGTAAGCTATCACAATACATTTTAAATGGTAATTTAAAATGAAAAAATTATTATTTTTTTCAAACTTCTTCGTAGCATAGGATTGGAATACTTACTGGAATCGGAGGATGGAGTGTTGCCCCCCAAGTGAAACCTCTGTAACGAAAAAGTGAAAAAAAAATTTCATGCAAATTATTATTTTTATAATATTATTTCATTTGTGCAGAGACATATGGAGTTCAGAAGCGACAACCCTTCTTATTGTACAAGACTAGGGATGGAAAATGATTTTATTCAAGGAAAAAAGAATAAAAATACGTTATGGAGCAAATGTAACCAGAAAATTCGAAAAAGCCTATAAGATTTTCCGAATTCTCCTGAGGACGCAAAGAAAAAATTTAGTAACTAAACGAGAGACTGGACGAGGGCCGTTGTTTTGGAAACACTACGAAATATTTGATGTGGTTTATGGAGTTTGCCATAATATTGTGCCACCAAAAAGGTTGGTGTTCGATTCCTCTAACAACAGTACGGTAGTTGAACAAGAAACTGACGACAGTGTTGTATCAATTCGTAAATGTTCAAGCGTTCCAAAAACCAATAAACGAAAGAAGAAAAATAACCATACATCCGAGTTATTGCTGTATTTATAACAAGAAGGTAAAAAGGAACAGAAAAGACACGAAGAGCCGATGCAGAATGAAAAAGAAAAAAATGAACTTGAAAAGGAAAGACTTAAATATTTAACGGAAATGGTATACATGATCAAGAATTCTGGATGATGTTGTTATTTAATAAAATTAATATTATGCTATAGTAATAATATAATGCTATGAATTAAGGTTTGTTGAAATTTTATTATTTTTAAGAAATTGAAATAATTTATTTTTTAATAAAGAAAAAAAGTATAAAACCCATTTGGTTGGTCTTTTACATATTGCAATATTTAATTACATTATTTCAGTTAAATATTTTTTTTTTTTAACTTAGCAAAAGAAAAGTATAAAACTCATTTGGTTGGTCTTTTACATATTACAATATTTAATTACATTATTTCAGTTAAATATTTTTTTTTTTAACTTATCAGCGTTGTCCAGGTTTGATGCTTCATTACTTTCTAGTTTATAGTTCTCAATCTTAAGTTCAGCTTCAAAACAATTGTCATTAGGCTCATTTTCACGAAGTATAAAATTGTGTAGAACAACGGCTGCTAGAACAAAATATTTGGCATTACTGACCTTTGAATATTTTTATGTTTTGGATAGTTTGGTCTTCTAAGCCTAGACTTCAACATGCTGCATGCCTGTTCGAGTGGAACTGAGCCTTGTATTAAATATGTGCTGCTTTGAAGTTAGTAGCCCATCATCCTTATAAGGTACCATCAGATATTTTTTGGGCGGGTAGGCTGAAGCGCCGAATATATCTGGCAACATCTGGCAAGTTAATAGTTTCGTTAGACTTGTAGTATTAGAGAATAAAATCCCTTTATATTATAGGAGATGGCAGCATCCACAGACGGTGCAGGGATGGGAATGTGCATTCCGTCAATATACCCGATAACATTAGGGAAACTACGGGTTCCTCGTAATCTATTAAATTTCTCTACAACAGATTTTGCATCGCCTTGAAGGCCAATAAATAAGGTTGGACAATATTTGTGTGAGTCGTTTGCAGATAAATAATACCAAACCTGTCAGCTATGTCTCGGTAGCTGCTTAAATTGCAAAGAGTCCATAGAGTCATTAGAACAGATATTTCTAAAGTCACGCATGGACGTCTCGATGGTGGTAGTATACAGTTCTCCAGTAATAGTAAAATTTTCTAAAAGTAAAAGAAAATGGTTTCAATATTCAATTGAAGATATTTTGCACAACCTGTAAGCTCTATCGAAACGTGTCATCATCGTACTATCTACGTAGTTCGTTATTTTATTAACATTCCTGGTTATTACGAAACGTTGTTGTGAAATTAATTTAATTAAAAGTGTCCTTCTTCTTTTTCGAGAATTTATTGTTCGAGCGTTATGCGAACACATAAAATTCCTTTTTTTTTTTTTTTTGAAAAACTAATTCAATAATTCAATTAATTATAATTTTCTCCATTTTTGATCCAAATTTTTGATCCACCCAACAACTAATTATAAAATCTTCTGTCACATAAAATAAAGTGAAAAAGTTACTCTCAAAATGCTACCTTGCAAGTTGGCTGCAAGTCGGTTTAAAACAGCACAAATTTTGTGTATACTGGCTGCCTGTCAATTTTATTGTGCAGCACAGACTGCGCAGCGGCTGAATTCTTGGCCACACAATCTTTTATTTTAAAGAAAGAAATGTTATGATGGTTAGATTAGCGTCATGGAGGTCAATGTTCGTTTAAGGACATCAGGTGATTTTGTGTCTGGTTTTGGTATTGCCATTTCTATGTGAATCTCCTTTTCGGATTTTTTGTCGAGCCACGTCTTTACTGAAAAATATATGAAACTAATTATGGTTAATACGATAATGCTGCTGATGAAGATATCCCTCTGAAATGAGTGTTTTACTGTGGCTGAATGTAATATATGTATCTTTTTATTATTGTGGATTGTCCAGTTTCGTAGTGTTGTTAATTTTATTTCTTCCTAGATATCAGTGATAATGATTTCGTTATATGGTTGTAAAGTTATAATATATTCGTACGTTATTGGCAGTGTATTACTGTATTGTTCTTGATTGAGATTAATCGTACAATATTTGAAAAATATTAGCTTTATTCCTTTTAATGATTTCTGTTTTTGACGACATGTTAATGATAGATGTAGGTATTTCCTCTTTGGTTGAGACAAGTACATACTCGGGTGATAATTGTTCTATTTCATTTTGAAATCTTCATTCAGTTAAGCTGCTTAGTGCTGGATCTTGTTTTTCGCAATATTAGATGCTTCCTACATCATTGCTAACTTTGGTTGGGTACTGATAGATATGTTCATTTAGGATAACGTATGGGTTAGGTGGAATGATGGTATGTATTTCGTACAATGTTATTGATTTAATTTTGTATTGAAATAAGCTATCAGGGTGGAAATTGGGTATTTGAATAGAGAATATAATCTGAGATTGGTTGTAGTACGCTTGTAACCATAGTAAACTATAAATACTTTATTCTCTTTTAAGGTTATCATTAAATTTTGAAAAATGGTTTTGGATGTAATCTAATTTCTTGTGATTTAAAATTTGTCTTGATATGATTTTTAGTTTTGCCATAGTAATTGCTGCAATGATGTCTGATAGGTGGTCGTTTAATAGTTCTATGTTATATACTGATCTACGGAAACTTTGATCTAATTTCAGGATATTACCCAAACTTTGAGTGGTATTTTTTTTTATTATTAATTTATTTTATTATTAATAAAATTATATCTTAAGGAGTCCTATCTAATAAATTACGTATTAATTTAAAAAAGATAGATATCTGGTAAACTTGTACTCCTTTCTTTCTTTTCCAGGTACTTGGAAGTTTTGATATGCGCCTTTTGACTTCATTGAGTGCCAGGTTCTTACCCAACTCGATATCCACGTCTGCTCAATTGCTTAATTTATTTTTATGATCTTTGTAATTTTTCGACTGCATGTTCCATAAAAATTCTCTTTTCCGAACTGCTTCGATTGTTTTTTTCTATAACACAAAACAGAGTTGATATAAATTGGTATATAAAATAAAATTTTCCCTGACCTTATTACAAAATTACTCCAAATGTTATTGTAATTTTTTGGTTTTTATTGTCCGACATTATAAAATGGGATGTTGAACAATTTTGTGTACAGCAGCTTTTTTAAGGTTATGTAAATTTACATTATTTTTATTTTTTTTTCAAGATGGCCGTTTCTTTATTCAATCAGTGCGCTGTATTTTTTTAACTAAAAGGAATTTTTTTGCATGTAGCACTGCCTTTATTATAAATGTTAAGGTGTGTGTTAAGGCTTTATTTATACATGTACATTTTTTCACTTTAAGGCAATAAAAATATTCGCATCAAAAAGTTGATATTAAATGCCTTTAAGGAAAAAATTGAAAATTGAATATGGTTCAATTTCGTCTACGGCAAATTTTTTTCCCTTTCAGGCCAAATTACATAACCTTAAAAAAAGTGACGGCTATTTCAACCGATCAGCTTTCTAGTAAAATGTGTATGTAATTTCTAGCGAAAATTTAAATTGCTTTATACTAAAGTCAGTGGCGGTTTTTTTCTGAGAATTTCAGAAATAAAGGTCCTGTTTAAATTCTGGTTTTGGTATTACGTTTATTATTCTGGCAAAAAAGAGTTTAGTTGATCAGGCAGATTTAAAATTGTCCAGAGCAATTGGCCTATATTGATTATAGTATTTATTTTTGTTTGATGTGTTTCAGCTTCACTACTAGTAGCGCGTATCATAACTAAAGATCTGTGTTGTTATGTTGTGACCATTTGTCTTCTGCTTCGATGTTTTTTTGACAGAACCACGGTAATTTAGTACTAAGTTATTTAAACTGTTATATTTTGATCATAGATATATACAGCAATTCTTTGCTGCTACGCTGTTCCGTGTACGAGGAGGTTTTGGTTGCAAGTTGGCCACATGTTTTACCGTTCATTTAATTTACGTAAATCTAACTTTTTTCGATTTATCTGTGATTTTTATTTTTATTTATACAATGCATCTCTGTAGGTCAAATCGTATAATTCCTTGTTTTCTGTGTTAATGTGTTTGCAAGTAGTTCAGATTGCTGTAATTTAACACTATTTTCGTGCGACGATAAAATAAATGAAAAACATCGCGTTTAGACAAGAATAACAAAAATGTATAGCAAAAAAAATAGCATGATGTAATCGCTAATATAATTTCATGAATCAGAAAATGTATTTTTCAATCATCTAAAAAAATACAAAATTTACAGGCAAACAAAATATTAAAAATTAAAAAAAAAAAACAATAAAAGTAGTAAAGTACAAAAAAAAATAAATAATAAATTTTTAAAAAATTTGCTTAAAACTCCCCGTTTGTAAAATAAAGTGCATACATATTTTATTGGCTACACCTCAATTTTTTCAAATCGTAAGGCAGTAGTGTATAATTGATAGTTATAGGATCATTTACAGCAAATATAATATTAATGTGATTTTACAATATTAAATTCAGATTCTTGATAAATACGACTGTTTATTTTGTTATAATATATAAAATTAGGCTTATCAGTCAAAGGAAAACTACTTAGGATTAGTTTTCATTATTTTTGTTTTCACCCAACGTTTCGACCAAATTTTTTTGGCAACCTCAGGGGCTAAAATGTGCATACATATAACATTACGAGAAATATACAAATTACTAAACTCCGTATATACTAGAGTTACTAGACTCCGTATATAGTGAGAGTTAAACTAGGATTAAACTCGACTCGACTCTCAGCATATACAATATAAAAATCATACAAATATTCCTGTTCTATGTATCAATATTCAGGAATATATTTGTGTCGATTGTACATTAAATAAATACAAAAATACGTTCAAGTATGCGAAAAAATAAAATAAGACATGAACATTAACTGCGTACATCAAATTGAGTCAATTTCAATTTTTATTCGATCTGAATATGAGATTTTGTATTTAAATTTTATGTACAATCACACAGAAACTAAAATCATGCACTTAATCGCGAAATCAAGAAATTTGATTTCTTTCGCTATAAATATAAAACATTGCCTGACAAATGCATCCCGGTAGATTGCATTTTCCAAATTTAAATTAAGTTAAGTTACTTCACTTATTACGCAAAAATTTCCACGACACTAAAATTATATCTACAGAACAAATTTTTACCATATATGTATGTATATTCACAAAAATTTCACACAACACAAAAAAAAAGTAAAATAAAAATAAATAAAAATTAAATTAAATTAAATTTTCAAAGAGGACGACAAAAACATGTCTATTCTCCTTGAGCGTCAACGATAGACCACCAAATAAGATGATATCCATTTTATAGGAATACAATTAGAATTCACTTTAATCAATTTATCAATTAATAATTTGTGATTAATCTTGTCAAAGGCCTTGCTAAAATCTGTGTAGATAGTGTCTACTTGGGCACATTTTTCTATATAGGATACAGTATCATTAACAAATACCGCAGGATTGGTTGTCGTTGATCTACCAGAAAAAAAACCGTGTTGTTGGGAACAATTAAGTTTTTGATATTAAAATAAATACAATCTTTAACCAGTTTTTCAAAAAGTTTAGGGATAACAGATAAAATAGCTATTCCTCTATATCTCTCAACTGAATTGTTTGGCCCAGATTTAAATACTGAGATTACATACGAGGGTTTCCAGCACTGGGGAAAAATACCTTGCCTAATGCTTTAATTAAATAAATGAGCTAAATGGCCACTTAAAGCTTAGGCGTAATTACTTGAGAGTGATGAGGGAATACCATTGAATAGAATTATTGACCATGTTTTGGACAGAGAGAGATATTAAAACACTATCGACTGAATAAACGGATTTGAAAAATGTTGCAAATAATTCGCAAACAGAATTTAGATCAAGAGGTGGGTAAATGATAATCAACAGACTTTCTTTTAGAGTTAATATAATGCCAAAATCACATGCCAGTCCGTTACAGTTGATGAAAACAATGTAGGAAACCCTTGTAACCCTCGTGTTATTTGGGCTTGTACTCAAATTTAAAGAACATTATCACTAAAATAAAAGGTTGAACATTTTTTTTTTTTAGTTTTAAAGTCGTACATTTTGTTATTTTGTTGGGAAGTACCAAGAAAATGCATTTTTTTTATTGTTACATGGGAATAAATCCACGCCAGAATTTAAATAAATACACGAAATATTTTTATGAAATTATATTTTTTTTAATATTTAAGTTTATTTATTTATAATAATAAATTTTTTATTTATTTTAATAATGAGTGCTGCCTCCATTCTTTGAAATAAGCTCAAATATTCTATTGGGCATTGAATCGTATAGTGACTTCAAATAATTCAAAGAAATGTCGGCTGTAGCAGCTTTGATGACTTCAATAAGCGACTTCTTATCATTATACTGCTTATCCCCTTCATAAACCTTGCTGAAAGTCATCCCCAAACGTTTTCCATAATATTTAAATTAGGAGAGACGGTGGCCATTTAAGTAAATCGATGTTTTTCTTGGAAATCCAGCCTTTTACAATCCTTGCCATATGTAAAGGAGCGTTATCTTGCTGATTTCAATGGTCCGAACAGCTGTTGGATTTTTGAAAATGTTGAATCCAAAATAGACAGATATGACTTAGCTATCATTTTTTGATTTTGGAAAGCTAGCTCAATCCCACCGTAGTATAAAATACCTCCCCAGACCATAACCCCTCCTTCCCTGCTATGTTGTCGATTAAGAACTAGCTCTTCTTTGCGTAGGTCATGGAAATAATAGTTATAAGATAACCATCGGGCCCGTCTAAATTAATTTTTTTCTCATCCGAAAACACGACTTTATACCACTGGTTATTCCATGTCATATGCTCTTTCCCAAATTAAAGTGGCTTTTTCTTAATTTTCATCCGTTTAAAATGTTTAGCTTTCTGTATGGCGTGATGAACAGTTTGTACACAGACATTAACACCGGATTTCTCCTTGATTCTGCGAGCAGATAGAGCAGAATTTGAGGCAATACGAACTATTTTACGCTTATCTACCGGTTTTAATTTCGAAACAGAACAGCCTTTCATGTTTTTTCCATAGTTTTAAGGTTTTTTAAATAATTTAGCACAACAGTGTGACTTCGGCCTAGTTTTTCGGCTATAAATCGGCACGAATCTCTTTGATCGTGGTAAGCATCAATTTTTCTCTTTTCAACATCGTTTAGGCTTTTGTTTTTCCCCATTTTTTTTAAAAACAATTTACAATACTAATTTAATTTTTATTTAATATTTTAATAAATCTAAACAAAAGAAAGGAAAATGAACTGGATTTATTCACGTGTAACAATAAAAATGAACTTTTTTGTTACCGTGTTTAAATGAAAAACAAAAAAAGGAATTTCCAAAGCCAACTAGAAAACAAATTTTTAGTCATTTGATTAGTGATGAAATCATCTACCTTTCAGTATAGAAAAAACAACAGCGATAGAATCCAAAAGAGATGATTTCGGGAATTCCCATTTTTTTATTTAGTGGATTTAATCTGCTGTAACTAACTGTAAATTGATTCAAAACCTTAAACTCATACCGAAGGTAAGAATACAATGCATAATCAGCTGATTCCATATCAAGTAGGTTGTGGGGAAACAGGTGATCGGTTATCTTGTGGCGGCCGCCATATTGGATTTATTATGACGTCACTCACATTATCGTTTCTTGCGGCGGCAATTTTGAACATATTACAATATTGAGTATACTTTATTGTATTGTCAGCAGAACCAAAGGTGAGTGCAAAATTTCAGCTCAATTAGGCATTTGGAAGTGGGATAAATATCGATTATAAACTAAACACACCAACAAACGGGGGTGCAATTCTCGTTCTGTGAAAAGTATAATGAAAAGTACTTTCTGTGAGAAATACAGATTTCCGATTCATGTTCCTAAGAAGGAAAAAATTACGTCAAAATCTTCTCATATGAAAAAAGCTTTCTCACCGATTATTTTGGTCGTGAGAATATAACTGATTATGGAAATTCAGTTTTATGAGAAATGAGAATTTTAATATTAACTAGACAACCAAACTATAATATCATTCACTTTAAATTTAATTTATAAGTAAATTTATTTAAAAAATTTCAAATTATTTAAGAAAAATTACTAAATATGTAATTAGTTTCCTTTAGTTTTAATAAAATTAGGCCATTTTAATAATTTATTTTATATTTTTGTTTTAGGTTTTTGGCAAAATATAAGAAAGAAATACTAATGAAGTTTCTTTAATTGTAATTTTATTTCATTGTTACTGGTTTGTTGATAATTAATTAAATCTATTTTGACATGTTAGGGCTTACGCAATTAAAACAAAAGTTATATATGAAGTAGATTATATTTTATTACTAGTTCGTGATTATTTATTTTAATTTATTTAAAATTAGGTTCGTAGAATATCAGAAAATAAATGAATGGGTCGACCCAGAATGACAACCAAGAGACTGGACCTAAGAATCCAAAACATTTCTTCCAACGACCCAACGTTATCAGCTTTAAAAATCCGGGCTGTAATTAAAAACGAAAGCTAAAAATCCACCTTCTAAACAAACAATTAGGAGAAGAATTCGAGGTGAGCAAACATGGTCGAGTGGCACGTACAGTACCCTTCATAAGTAAAGTCAACAAAGCAAAAAGGATGCAATTTTATTAGGAGCACATTTTAAAAGCTTTGGAATTTTGGAGCCGTGTGTTATGGACAGATGAATCCATGGTCCGATTAAAATACAGCCATGGAAGAATGTACGTGTGGCAAAAGAATTCAGAAATATTGTTGAAAAATACAGCCCAATTTCAAGACATTAGACAAAGGTCTAATTGGGGTTGCATGTGTCTATCAGGCGTCGGCAAAATTCTTATTATAGAAGGTAAGATGAATGCTGCTGTCTATTTAAATCTTCTGAAAGAAACAGCAATACCAGAAGGAAAGCGAGTCATAGGTGGGAATTTCATACTACAACAGGAAATGCGTCTATACACCGAGCCAAAGTAGTTGACAGATACTTAAGAGAATGTTATACTATAACGTTTTACAATGGCCATCTCAAAGACCAGACCTGTCACGAATAGAAAATCTATGGGACGTACTAAAAACGCGAATAGCAGAGAAGGCATTGAGGAACTTTGTAGAATTGAAGAGTTTAATTAGTGAAAAATGGTACAGTATAACAGCTACAGAGAATCAGAAATACGATCATTCGATACCTAAACGCTTGGCTAAATTATCGCATAATAATGGCGGTCACTGCGGTTATTAAAAAATTGTTAACTTACTTTTGGAAGATCTAATTTTGCTCATTTTCAATGAAGTTAAATTTTGCTTAAGAATTATGTAATTTATTTGTTTTGTTATAAAATATTTCTATGCATTGTACTTTCGTAATGAATTAGGTTTTTTTAATTTAAGAAGAAAATGTTAATAAAATTGAACTAATAAAAAAATATAAAAAGTGTTAACTTACTTCTGGAACCATCTGTATGTATATGAAACTTGATACAATTGTAGTGTTTTTTTATTCGCTCCGAATAGCTGCTATCGAGAGCCGTCATATGAAAAGTGGCTCCGGATAGCGCTCCATATAAATAGGTAGAGCCAAATATTTTTTATATCAAGTTTTCGCTAAACAATTGAAATAAAAATGATAGTTTGATGTTAAATAAGTTTAGTTTACCAATAAATAGCACATCAAATTTAAATTTAGGGGTAGAAAAATGACGGCTCTCGATAGCAGCTATCCGGAGCGAATAAAAAAACGCGCTTAATATGTATTGCTGTGTAGCGTATTATGAAAACTTTTTATTCAGCGTTCTTTTTCATTTGGACAACGAGATTCGCATATTGTTGTTGCGTGGAAAGATATAAATAAAAAAGACGTGATGGAAAGAAACCAAATGGAAAGATTTTTTCATAGAACGAGAATTGACAGCAATTATTCCCAGATACATATTTCCAACTTTTTATTCCCCATTTTCCAAAAGTGGATTCTGTCAATTGGGGAATAAATATACAGGGGAAATAAGTTAATTTATATCAAAATTACTATAATAACCCTTATTTATTACAATACTATCTTTAAAATTATTAGGCAATTTTTAACCCTTACAAACAATATTAATATTATTAATTATTAATATCAACTACATATAAATAAACATTTTCGTTAAAATCTATTACCCATCAATTCTTTCAAAACTGCTGTAATTGGGAATACTTTTTTCCCAATAAAAAATCTTTCCGAACACCAGAATACACTTTGGGGAAAAGGGAATAATACTGCAACAAAATTTAAAATTTTTATTTCCCGGCAATTACCAGGGTAATAAAATCTTGTTTTTGAAACGATTTTTATTTTGTTTAATTGTTGAATTTTATTTATTATACAGTTGTTCAATCACCTTTGATCGGTAAGCAAGCAGCGATAAAACTAAATTTGATTCAATTAAATTGATTTGAAAATAGGATTAAATATTTTTAATCTAATAAATGAAACTAATATTCAGAAGTTACCATTGTTCAAGCTTATCAAGCTAAATGAAAAGAATTCTATATGAAATTTGTTTTATAATTTGAATTATATAATTTATACTTTATAATGAAAAATTTGTTACGGTTTTCTAAAATGAATTAAAGGAATATTGTAAATTATTATCATAACAAAACGCAACATACATATTTACCCTGTATAATTTCGGTCGACATTGTTTACGCAGATTAATTTGACATTTATTTGTTTTTGTATTAATCTGTAGTATCGACAAAGCTCTTTAATTTGATCGAACGGCCATCTGCTGTTAAATATTAGTTAATTCAGCAGCGTTGTAAAATAATGTTACCGCGGAACTTTCGTTTATATTCTTTATGGTTAAAAAAGTTTGTTCTCGTTCACTTCAATTTTGGACACGAGAGCGAAGACATTAATAATATTAATAAATAAAACAATAATTTGAATTAATTACAATTAATTATTACCTTTATTATATTCATATATACGAATAAAACATTGTAACGTTTTTGAAATAAAACGAGTGTGATTTCATTTGGAGCAAAATTGGAGCAACATATCCGCACAAACATCTCAAAAAGGTGGTGAGGTCAACATATGGTATATAAAAAAAAATAAACATTTATTAGCCTCTTTGTCCTCAGTTAAATACATTAACTGATGACAATGAACGGGGTGATACCTCAAAGGCCTGACTCGGTAGACACAACTACAACTTTGAGTTACAATCACTCTTTTTTCGAAATTATTGTTCAAACATCGTATTTTTAAATCAGGATAAAATAGAAAATTTAATCAGGAATCTAGTACAATTTTCAAAGAATAAATTTTTTCAATTAAATTCTAGCTTTTTAATGGTCGAAATTATAATATAAATAATCTTATTTATTTATTGCTAAATATAGGTTTTGTTTATCATTATTTATTATGACCTTAAATAAATAAATTTACATCAAAATTAGAAATGACAAATTCGATTTTAAACGTCAATGGTATTCACTGATATTAGTCGCCGATATCCACGACTAAAACCTCAATCTACACTTTAATCTGTGGTTTTAAAATAAGTTCAATTTAGTTCCTCCAAAAGAGACAATTTAGTTGCAGTTGCGAATTAATTATGGTCTGTCGATTTAGCCCTAAGTAATTTTTGCTCTTGCGTTATATTTTATGTTATACAAATGGTATTGAACCATTTTTATTTTGGTTTTGCGTCTTTTATCACTTTTTTATATATAGTATACGAAAAAAAACAATATAAAGTTCACTTTTTTACAAATGTTTTTCACTACTTTTTATTAACATAAAACCACTTTTCAACACATAAAAATAAATTAGAAAACTATACAAAAATTATGCAGATTTTAAAAAAATATAAAAACATATTAAAAAACAATTTTAAAAATGTAGATACTTTCTATATAGTGATAATATTTTTTTAAAAAATAATAAATTATACCGGTTTCGAAAATTCTTCCTTCGTCAGTATATTATCAATGCCGACTAGAATATACAAGCCATACTGCTAAAAGCAAAACTTATTATTTTTTATTTCATCGACATAACCTAGATGGCAATTAACATTCGAAAAATGAAAGAGTTGAGAGAAATAGAGCATAAAACATTTCAAAAATAAAAAAATTATTTACTTATTTAGTATTATCTCATGCGTACGAAAGGAATGTTGTACATATTTTTATCTCTGCTAATTTTCTGCATAATTTAAAACTAATGAAATTATTAATAAAATAATGATTTAAATATATATAAATATTAACTAAAAATGTAATATGAGTTGGAAAAATTTATATGAACTATTTTTATTAATAATTTTAAATTATGAAAAAACACACGACGTACAACCTCCCTTTCTTGCGCTTGGATTAATTAATTTAATACTAATTTATTATTTTTATTTTTCATATGTTTTAATCTCTTCATTTTCAAGTTTTGTTCTCTTTCATTTTTCTAGCATTAATGCCATCTACAGAATATTAATGCAACTGTCGACATAAATTGAGTGACTTAAGTTGTAACCATACTTGGAATACGAAAAATAAAAAAAATAAGAATTTGAGCTTTTCTTATTTCACTTTGACATTTCGACTATAGATAACTTAAAAATGTTTAAGTTCAAAGCGAAATATTTTGTTTGATTTTTCAGTTATTTTAGGAGAAATTATACTAAATTCATTTATGTCGTAAAAAATTATTAATTTACATTTACTAGTTCTAATTAGTGATTCAGAAATACTATATAACATTTTTTGTTTTAAAAAAATTGTATATGTATCTCAATTTAACTTTTTTAGGTTATGTTTCAATTTTTGTTTGGGTTTTAAATGTATGTACAATAAAATTGCTCAATTATTTATTGTCTAATTTAATGCTCAAATATTCCCGTTCTGATTTATTTATTAATAATTAAACAAAATGTTATAATTTTTACCAAACCAGTTGTTTACTTTCTACAGTAAAAAGTTGTGCAACCTTTTTCAAATTTTATAAGCTGAAAATCATATTAAATTCATTTATATCATAAAAAATTAATTAATTTACATTAACTGTTTCTAATTAGTGATACAGAAGCACTATGCAATGTTTTTTGTTTTAAAAAAATGTAATATCTCAATTAAATATTTTTAGGTTATGTTTCAGTTTTTGTTTGATATTTTAAATGTATATACATTATAAATACTCAATTATTATAGTCTAATTTAATGTTCAAATACTCTCGTTTTAATTTATTTATTAATAATTAATGAAAATGTTATAATTTCTATTTACAAACTAGTTTTTTATTTCCCGCGTTAAAAATTTGTGCAACCTTTTTTAAGTTTCTTAAGTTTACACGAAAAATTTCGCTCCTTTTAAGTTTTTTAAGTGACAGCTGAAGTTTACATTTCCCCTCCAAAAAAATTTTAAGTTTCTTATTTTAAGTATGGTCGAATACACATAAATCCCCTTTCTCGCTCTCTTACGTTATTTTTTTTATTTTTCTTATTCTAACTATGGTTCTCGCTTTAGACAGTAGTATGGCTTGTATATTCTAGACGGCATTGATATTATTTGCAATGAATTTGATTTGGATTTTATCGTTCTTTTATACATTTTCTTTTTTCGTCATAATTGTGTTATTAATTCGTAAATTTTGTTTGTTTTTGTATTTATTTTATCGTTCAACATCATCGGGTTTTTGCGTTCTCTGTAGATTTCATATTCTTCCGTTCCGTCCATTAAGTTGCCTTTTATCATCCTGTGTAGAACTTGTAAATTTGTGTGAATGTCGGTATATGTGTGTTCTTCGTTGTTCAAATGTTGGGCATAGTTTGATTTAACATTGTTTTGTTTTTGATTAGATTTGTTTACATCTTGAATGTGTTCGTGGAAGCGTTGTGTGAACGATCGGCCTGTTTGACCAATATAAAATTTTGAACACTCGTTGCAATTTAGTTTACTCGTATATATCCCACTATCCAAAATTTCTCTTTGTTGTGGTCTTAAATATTTTTGTAATTTGTGATTGGTTTTGTGTGCAATGGTACACGGGTATATATTTTTTGTGAATTTCATCTGTTGTGTATAGTGTCGTCATATTGTGTTGATGTATTTTATTTTTAATTTTGGAATTGAGGCGATGTATTAAATTTTCAGTATACCCGTTTTCTATGGCAATGTGTACGATGATGTTCAATTCATCTATGTAATTTATTTCTGTCATTGGTATGTGATTTAAACGTTCGATCATGTGATTGAATGCGGAAATTTTATGTTGAAAAGGGTGATTGGATGTACTGTGTATGGTGTGGTTTGTTTGCGTATCTTTTCTATATATTTTAAAATGGTGTTGGTTGTTGATGTTCTGTATTATTAAATCCAAAAAATTAATCTGTTTATCTATTTCAATTTCCAGCGTGAAATTAATGTTACTATGTATTTTATTAATGTATTGGTGGAAAATATCAAGTTGTCTATTGGAACCATTGAATAATACCAGTATGTCATCGACATACCTGTACCAGTATAAGATGTTATTACCAGTATGTCATCGACATACCTGTACCAGTATAAGATGTTATTACCAGTATGTCATCGACATAGCTGTACCAGTATAAGATGTTATCCTTATACTTATTTTGTTATATTTTACATGTTAATTTTGAATTTTCAGCTACTGAACTACAACTTAACACTGAAAATCTTACCTTCATCAAACCAAGGTTAAAAAAATGGGTCCACGTTTCTCCATATAATTAAGGCGTTATGTCGCTTCTGGCTATTCTGTGGTTAGGGTAAATTGCAATACGCGATATGAAACACAACTTAAGTAGATGTCTCTTTTGTTACTCTGCGGGAAGAATGTCAAAACAATAAAAAAACAAATTAAATTAACTGAGAATTATAAAAATTGTGCACAGATACTCAAACTAAATATAAATTTTCAAATTTCTAATAATAGTGACAGTTATCATTTGTAAAAAAAAAAAATTGATTTGGCTTACATATTTGGTTATGTGGTTCCGTCTATCCATAAAATATAATTTTTATGAAGAAAAAAAAACGGATGAACTCGTCCGTCTCTTTCCGCCTTATTATAATTAACCATTCCGTTTATCCATACAAATTTTATAGAAAAATAACTTTGAAGCCTGTCTCATGAAAATAGGTAAGCGACCCTTGTACAACATAACAAAGTTAAAGAAGTTTAAAATTTTTGATCTCTTGACAGTAATACCAATTCAATTTCTATAAAGAACAAAAAATATTTGAAACAATAAAGAACAAGCCAAAAAAAAAAGGAATTGGTTTTCTGTCATGAGATCACACATTTTTAACTTTTTTAACTTTGTTATGTTGTACATGGGTCGCTCACCTATTTGCATGAGACAGTAATAGGCAAACATTTTTTTTTTTTTTTAAACAAAGAGGTACATGCTCGAATTTTATTTTATTATTTCGATCGAAGATAAAGGTTACAGAAAATTTCAGTCAAAAATCTGGTCGACTATCGCCTCAAAAGTCGACTTCTAACAATTTTTTAATTTCGATATTCTGAATCAATGGCTGATTTTGAGAATTCATAATCCTTGTGTTCAATCGGGCAAAAATGATAAAAAAATCATGATATTTTATCCCACCCTAACTTCATTTCGTAATACTGTACGTCAAACCCAATTGAACAACCAAAATTGAAAAAAAAATGATAAATTGATTTTAAATGTTACATTTTGTTTTAAATCGCTTTGTAAAATTCAATAAACTCGTTTTATCGTCAGGTTTTTAATTAAATGTTATATTTTTTAATTATTTCTTTTTTATAAATTATTTTGATATTGCACCTATTTGGTTTTTATCCAAATATTGGAGACACAAATAATTTTAGTTTGAGTTTCGTTGTGTTTGTGTTCTCAGACAAAACTTCGAAATATAAATTTTATATATATTTAAATAAATAGGTGACGGTGTAAATACCATATAAATATCTGAAAAAATCAAATTTAATTTAATTTAAATAATAAACTATCTTAAAGAAAATAAATTCAAAATTGACAGCTGGAACCAAGAAAAAAGTTGGTTTTTTTTGTGTGATAAATGAGTGCGTTTAATGCCAAAGGTGATAAAAAATATCATGATATTTTTTATCATTTGTGACCGATTGAACACAAGGAATTTAGTCGTGTGCCGTCGTCATTTGTGTTTTGTTCTGTCAAATTATAAATGTATTAATAATTTGGACTCAAGTACCCTATTAAAAATAATATTTAATTAATTTTCCGAGTTATTATAATTTTAAGTTTAACAAAAAATCGGAATTACATTATTAAATCAGAAAACCAAAAGTTTAGATATCATTTTGACATTAACATTTCTATTTATTGCCACAGCTTGCCACATGAACAAAACAGAAACGAACGATGTATATCATAAATAAAAAAAAATTGTTTACAAATTGGCCGTGTTTCCTCGAGTAAATTAGATAAATTATATCATGATATTTTTTATCACCTTTTGCCATAAAACACACTCATTTATCACCATAAAATAAAATTACCTAGAATTTTTTTGGTTTTATCTGTCAAAAAATATTGTTATATATTTTATGAAAAAGAAACTTAACAATTAATTTTAAATAATTTCAATTTCCATAATAAGTACTGAAAATAATTAATAGCTTAAAATACTATAAAGGATAAATGAAATTGTTTGACGTTTAATTTCCACTTTTGTTTTTATTTTTTCATTTTGGTTGTTTCGTCGGGTTTGACCTAAAATTTAACGGAATGAAGGGTCATAAGACTCATAAGTAATTGTCGTGTAGTATTATGATATTTTTTATCACGTTTGACCAAGGAAACACTTTGTAGAACTAGCTACACGCAATACAAAATGATGTACACGCCTTGCCATAATTTTTTGGCAGTATAAAATCGACGGCGATGACACTATACCTTTTCAATTTCAAATTGGAAGTTATCATTTTCAAATTTCAAATAATCATTTTCAAATTGGAAATAATCAATATCAAATTGGAAATAATCATTTCCAAAATGGAAATAATAAATATCAAAATGGAAATAATCAATATCAAATTGGAAATAATCATTTCCAAAATGGAAATAATCATTTCGAAAATGGAAAAAATCAATTTAAAATTGGAAAAAATCATTCTTATATTTAAAAATAAAAAACTCACAGGTACAACAATATTTATGATCAAAACTTTATTAATATATACAGTAAATTAAAAAATCATATCGACTAAATTTAAAACCTCTGGGTATCGATTTTGGTCGCAAAATGAGGATTGAGGATTGAGAATTTTGTATATGTACACGGAGTATAATATACATTTTGCTATTGTGTGCCGTCCAATATTTTTATTGTATTAGTGTGTTTTCTTATGATGGTAAGTATCAAAAATAAGCTAAGCGGGTGAAATCGGTTCAACTTTTTTGTTGCTTCAGCTCGCCTTGAGTTATTTTTCCCTATCTTTTAACATGAGGAATTCATGTTTTTCTATCTATTGTTGTTGTAAACGAGACATTCATTTTACTTCGTTACCAAAAATCCAAAACAATATACGCAATCAAAAAAATTTCTCGTGATGTTCAATATAAAAACCAAAAAGCAGCATAAATAAATGGTTTTTAATCTATACATTCTTCGTCGGCCACATTCATAATAATATTTTTTTTTTTTTTTGAGTTATGTGAGAATAAACATTTGAAAAATAAAAAAAACAATTTAGTGTTATCTCATGCGTACGAAAGAAATGTTGTACATATTTTTATTTCCTGTAATTTTCTGTAAAATTTAAAACTAATAAAATGGTAAATTGAAAAATGATTTAAAGATAAACAAAAATTAGCTAAAAATGGAAAATAAGTCAGAAAAATATTTATAAACTATAATTTTATTAATAATATTAAATGATGAAAAGACACACGACGTACATCCTTTATCTCCGGCGTTTGAATTAACACTAAGTCAAAATAACTAATTTACTTCTTATATTTTCCAGAGTATATTTTATATCCCTCTTTTTCGTATCATTTTATCTCTCTTATTTGCATCATGTTAAACAAAAAACAAAAAAAAACCGCCCATCATTTTTTTAGTTTTTTGTTTAACATCGAATAAGAGGGATAATGTGAAAAATATAAGTAAATTAGTGATTTTGGGATGGACAAGCAGGATGTACGTCGTATGTCTTTTCATCATTTAAAATTATAAATAAAATTACAGTTTTTTTTTTTTTTTTTTTTTTTTTTTTTTTTTATTAGGCTTGGCTCCTACATAAAAAAAGAGCCATATCGCCAAAAATCATATTTATAATTTTCTGTTACATATTTTAATTCAATTTACATTTTTAATAATATTTTCCTCACTCTTAAAAAGAACCAGATTATCCCCTCACATATTCCATCGGCTAGTAAATATTTGTTTCGTATTAAATTGTTATTCCACTCATCCTAATAAATTCATACATTTCCTTGTAAGCCAAAAAATCACCCTCGTTCATTAAATCACTTAGATTTCTTGCATTCCGAAGGATGTTGAACTTTGATCTATATTGGCTATATCTGGGACAAATTACAGTTTATAAATATTTTTCTGACTTATTTTCCATTTTTAGCTAATTTTGATTTATCTTTAAATCATTATTCAATTTACCATTTTATTAGTTTTAAATTTTACAGAAAATTACAGGAAATAAAAATATGTACATTTCTTGCGTACGCATAAGATAACACTGAATTGTTTTTTTATTTTTCAAATGTTTATTCTCTGTTTTTCTCTATTCTTTGGACACCAATACAATTTACCAATACTATTGCCTTCCGGTAATTCTCAACTCAATCCTCAAATTGCGACCAAAATCGCTACCCTTGTGTGAATTTGCCAAATTTATCTGTTGCAAATTGTGCTAAATACATGCAACATATTTAGCACAATTTGCAACAGATAAATTTGGCAAATTCCGTTGTATAATATTTTCCAACCTTTGTAAACGAAATTCGGTTTGGGTCAAATCTATCCTATTTTCACCTGCTGAAATCTGTGGCATTTCAGTTGTTAAATCTCGTTTAATAGAGGCCTTAAGAGCCGACCAAGCAAATTATATGGGGTTTAACATTAGACTGTATGGGCCTAATCTTAATAACCGATGATTGATAAATTCACTTTCAAGAAACACAGCTTCAATAGACGCATGACAGAGCATTATCAATTACCATTACAACTGGTGATACCATTACAACTGGGGCATTGCGTAAACAATTGAATATGAACTCATTCGCTTGCGGGGTTTTAAATGCTCCTCTTCTTACTTCGTGATTAATTAGCTTCACATTACCTATTAAAAATGATTTTTTCCAATTTGATATTGATTATTTCCATTTTGGAATTGATTATTTCCAATTTGATATTGATTATTTCCATTTTGAAAATGATTATTTCCAATTTGAAAATGAAAAGGTATAGTTCATTTGTCAAAATTGTGACTTTTTCTGGTAAAATGGAAAAATTTCGAACGTAAATTTTATTTTATTATTAAAATTTTTTTTAAATAAAATAAAGCGCTATAAAAATTTTACAAATCTCCATTTTTATTGTCTTTGTCAAAAAATCATTTTAGAATCCCATTTCGACCGCCCATGTCAAAATCCATCTCAATCGGTCAAGAAACACGTTCTATCTTAATTGGTCATACTCCAGAGCTTTATCCCAAAATCATTTTAGAATCCCGGTCCATCGCCCATGTCAAATTTCATCATAACCGTTCAAGAAAAAGCGAAGTTCCATCTTAATTGGCAATATTCCAGAACTCTATTCAAAAATCATTTTAGAATCCCATTTCCACCGCTCATGTTAAATTTCATCATAATCGGTCAAGAAACAGAGAAGATCCACTTTAATTGGCCACATGCCAGAAACTCATCCAAAAACCGAGCAAACGGCGCAGTGGTTAAAGCTGCGGCGGTTGGATCGGGAAGTACCGTGTTCGAATCCCTATAGGGGCGGGATGCAAAAGGGATTTTTCATCATCTGATTACGATCAGTGATGAAAATGACCAATCTATGACCCCCTGTTGAGAGTGCAGAATCCATGGGCCGACCCACCTTTCATGTCAGCACTACAGGTTGGCATGAAGCAATGCAATGTGCAGGTGGTTTTCAAAGACGGATCTGTAGCCGCCCGTCCTTGATTTGGCTACTCCAGGCGTAAAGTAGGACGGTAAAAAATAAATCAATAATTCAAACAAACAAACTCATCCAAAAATCATTTTAGAATCCCATTTCCAACCCCAATATCAAATTTCATCATAATCGGTTAAGAAATAGCCAACTTACATCGAAATCCCATATTCTTTTAAATTTAATTATGGTATACTGGCATAAATTTAGTGTATAAATGTTCATTTCTAGAAGAAAATTACATTGACCTATGGGAAATGTACACGTTCACCGGCAAATGCACGAAATACGAGTATTTTGTTCAATTTATACGCACATTTACCACCCACTTTGGGAAATTTGTATATTTACCGGTAAATGTGTATATTTTCCTATTTTGTACATCAGCCGTAACATATATACCAAAAAACAATTATTATGTAAATATACTGTGATAGTAGAATTATTATGTATCATTTATATAAAAATGGAGGTGTGGCCAACACACGACTTTCTTTTACGAACAGAGAATTTTGAGAAATTTTATTTTTTTTTAATTTTTAAATTTTTAAATTTTTTTTTTAATTTTTTATTTTTTATTTTTATTTGTTTTTAATTTTTGGAAACATTTTGTATTATGTAGTTTTTTGTAAACCTTATACTTTAGGGGAGTGGCCACTTCCGGTTAGCCGATTTGGAGTAAAATTCACTGGGACCTCCCAATTTATCAAAAAAGCTTAAATCTGAAGTTTCAGTATGATTGGTTAAACCATCTGGGCTGTAGAGAGGACACAGAGAGACTGACAGACACAATTTCGAAACCCACTTTTTCGGACTCAGGGGACCTCAAAACAAATAAATCTCTAAAAATCTCAAGGTCCAAAATTTTCATGATTACTATATATACTTTATTTTACTAGAGTAAAAGAAAGTAAAACATTGTAAATATAATATTAGTGGTGTCATCTTTGAGTAAATAATTAATTTTTTTTTCAAATAATCTGTATGAAATATGGTTTTCGCAATAAAAACTATTTTACATACATAGTAGATACAAGTGGAGCAAATAATATTATACCATCTATACTAGCCGGTTGATGGAATAGGATTAGACCAAGTTTTAGACAACCGGAAACTGTGGAAAAAATAAAGAACTGTTAGTGCCTCATAAACTATTTTTCTCGGTTTATTCCGTATGTGGCTACATATCACCTATAATCGATTAAAACCAATAAATTTTCCTGGATCAGTAAACAGCGTTGCTACTCAAATGCCTTGAAGCTGTTTTATGTCAAACTGGAGAAAAAGGACATAATTATGAATATAATTAAGAATCACAGCATATGGTCGTAGAGCCTAACCTGACCGAGAACAAAAATATCATATGACCGAATAGTAAATTATAACCTTAGTAGGAAGGGTGCGGTAGAGCATTTTCTAGTAACCTGACAGGAAGCCGCAAAGGTGCATACATGTTTTCGAATAATACAATAAATTAACAATTAGGATAAAATAAAATATTAAACAAAAAGAAATTTATATTTTCCAAACTATACCATCGGTTGTAATATTATTACAAATTTTCACATCATTTATCATTATCCTTTTTCATTTGAAAACTGTACAAAAAAACTAAAATAGTAAAAAAAGAAAATATTTAATTAAAATTTAATAAAACTTCCATTACATTTTTTCAAGATTCTATTTTGTTTCAGTTGTTGCACTTTTTTTTAAGTTTTTAAGTTCAATTAGAGTAATTTTCTTATAATTATTTGATATAAAACATTAATTAATTTGAATTGTTAAAAGTTTCGATTACATATTTTAAAAATGTATTCACCTTTCTGGACAAGAATAAGGTGAGCGTATAAAACCTTTACGTTAAAAAAAACCATGTAAAACCATTGGATGTGGGGCTTTCGATATTGTTTATGTGTATTTAATTCAGTGGAGAGGAAAAGGGGGTTTATTCAGAATCATATTGCGAGAATATCAATAATCCGAATATCAAAAAATAATTGTTCATTCATTTATAAGAAAACCCTTCTTTTCAATTTTAGAGTTCATTTAATTTAAAAACGGCCTTTAAATCAGTTTCTTTTATTTATGCCTAAGTTAAAAGAAAAAGAAAAGTTTTTTATGTATCGCAAAAAAAAACAGGAAGAACGAAAATTTTTTAAAATATTGTTTGATTGATTGAAAAATTGAGTTTTATTATTTGCTATATACTATATTTATGCACATTGTTCTTTGTCCATATTTCAGTTTAATTTTTACTCAATTAATTTATTCAATACATTTTTTAAGCAAATTCAAAGAAAAACGAACCGAAGAAGCAGAGAAAAAAGGTTGAACACAGTATTTAAAAAATATAAATAATAATAATTCTCATCACACGGTCCTCGCCCCAGGCGGTTTTTTTAATTCAGAGAACCACCATACATACTTACATAAATTAATTTTTCAAAAATTATTGTGTACAACATAATTTATATTACATACACGACTTACCTAAAAATAATACTCGTATATGTAACCACAGTGCAAATCATACTGTGGGTGAAATGAAAAATAATTTTTAATTAGAAAATACTTTAAAACAGAATTTTTTCTCTTAAAATGTGTAATACAATCGAAATTATAAAAATAAAAATTTAATCAACCAGCAACAGTGAAATTATACACTTACTCTGAATATAATGTATATATAATATTTAATACAAACATTGTAATTTGCATATATCCTCGTACAATTTAGTTTTAAAAACAGGTATTAACAGAATAGTTTCACGTAGAAATTAAAATTAAATTAAAGTTTTTTTTTGTTCATTTCATTTTTAGTAAGTATTACCTGAAATGTAATTAATCTTCATTTATGTTATGCTTCCAAATATACATACATAATAAAATTAACAAAAGTATTGTATTCTGTAGGGTTAAAGACTGCCGGTTCTATATTTTTCACTTATATTCTTGTAACTAAAACCGTTTTTATTGTCTTCGAGTTTTGAACAATCTGTTTTCAAACCCGATTCCCCCTACCCTATATATCATTTTAGTTTTGTTTTTATCTCTCGAGGAAAAACTACAAGGAGTTACATTTTAAATCCGACTTATTTTTAGTAGGTTAGGTATTTTTAGTAAATCAAAAAGCAACCATTTAAAGATTGAAAATTCATTTTTATTTTGCCACATGAACCGAACTGATCAATTTTTTTCGAATCGTGTTTTCCAATTATTCAAATTTCATGGAGTGTTAACGTACCGAATCTATTAAATTGCCCCACATTATCCGATTAGTCCAAACCACACAGCGCGTGGGCGCGGCCACTATCTTGCATAAAGCAAGTACCTTTAATTAAATTTTCTTCCAATCCTATATGAGTTGGAATGAAGTGTTCTTCAAGCACCATCAAATAACTGGAACATAAGTACAATTCGTTGAAACGCTCCTTGTGTTTCTTCATTCAATTGGGTTTTCACTATTTTGTTTATTTAAAGACATTTTGTTCCGTTTAATCTCTCATTTTATAGTATAATTTAGTTACGTTCTTTATTTTAATAAAAAAAAAAATACCACTGACTTGTACAGGATATGTGAAAAGTTTATACTCTGACAGATAGATGACACTAATATAAACAAAATGATAAGTGAGCTAGAATATTTCATCCTTCATGGGAATGAATGGAAAATTTTATATCGATCTCTTAATTCATTCTGTGTTTACAAGCCATTTGAATTGACGTGTGTGTGTTTTTAAAATGGAAAAAATCAAAAATCGTCGTTTCATTACTGTGGATGAGGTTTGGATTTGTCACCATGACCCTATTGAAACAAAAACATTTATAGTGAACTGAAGCTGGATGTTCAGCCCCGAAATAACTAAAGAGGGAACGATCGGCAAGAAAGGATATGGCATTAGTTTTTTAGGATACAAAAGGGATTTTGTTTATTGTAGTAAGCCCTTTTGCATCTGTTGGATGCAAACATTCGTGAGAAAAGGCCCGGTTTACAGAAGAAACCAATTATTTTACATTAAAACAGTGGAACATCCACCGTATTCGCCAGATTTGGCTCCCAGCGCCTTCTATCTGTTCCGAAATCTAAGACAATTGCAACATGGAAAGCTTTTGTCATCAGACAAAGTAGCTATAGCCACCCGTAAACGGTTATTTTGCAGATAAAGATCTGCAGAAAGCGGAATCGCATTTCGTTCGAGCCGTTGGACAAAGTGTATTTTATTTTATTTTATTCCAAAAAAAATTGGGCAGCGAACAGACAAAAGTTCAATTATGCGCTGCCACTACATAGCATAAAAAACATGTTTTATAATAAACAATAACAGAAAAAAAGAAAAACTTACTCATATATAAATACAATAGTAATAATAATAACGATGGCAAAAGTACATAACCGTCTATCTATATTTTTGATCTTTTTACAGGAGGCGAAAAAAATTGGAAGAACTTGTCATATTGATACACTACAAGGAACTAACCAATTAAAAAAAAATGTTCATGTTTGAACGTTCTGCGTGCACAAATTTAATTAAAAAAGAAAGCAAACACTAGTTTTCTTACCAATAAACCAATTGTTGAAGACGCAATCACTAAATATATCTAAAGAAAAATACACAACAGTTTAATTAGCTTACCTTTAAAATTTGAATTATATTCAAAGATTTTAAATTTCTTCTGATTGTCATTACCTAAAAGCTAAAATTAAATAAGAATTCATATTAATTAAAATTAATTTGAAATCAATATAATAACTTAATACTTATCTTAAAATTAGTGACACACAAAAATTTCTTAATAGTTTGAATCTGAAATAAGAAAATACTATATGTTGAAATAATGAATAATTTAGAATTTAATCATGTAAAAATTAATTGTTTACCTTTTTTTGTATTGCTTACCATTCCACGTAATTTGACAATTAGGTAGGGTTTTACAAATTGTATAATTGTATTGTTTGCTCAATTAACTTATGAGTGCGTTCAATAGCACATAGAATAACTACACATAGGACACCTATTGTTAATTTTAAGAACAAAAGTAATTACCATTTGGTCATAAAATAAAAATTTTATTCTCTCTCTGATACAAACCTTCAAAGCGTTAGCATCTATACAGAAACAAGCAAAATTCATAAATAAAGAAAATCATACATTAACATACAAAGCTAATATTCAATTTGTTATTTTTTTGATTGTGGAACCAACCATTGAATATATTAAATTACCAAAGTATCTTCTTTGTACCAACACCCTTTTTGGTACAAAAATTGATCCTTTGAGCCGGATATTGTAAGCTGTAATTCGACCATTATCATAGCTGGGAATTTAGCCGATCGCAAACCGCATGGAATATCAACCAATTCAACCTGGAATTCAACATTGAGCAGCAGAAAACTTTAAGTATCACTTTTTTATAATTATTAAAATCTAAACTACAAATAAAATAAATCAATTTTTAAACAAAATAAAAAATTTAATATTTGTAATAATTTATTTCTTAAATACGCCTAATATGAAACTTCACCAATAAATTTATTAAGTTCAATAAATATATCTGTCGAGGTCATCCATTTTGTCGCATTAATTGACTGCTTATTTGCTAAATTTCTGAAAATATTTAAAATTGACTGTATGTGAATAAAGTGAATAACTAAAAAAATGTCGCAACTTACATCTTTAAAGAAAAGGCGCGTTACCATTAAGGGTAACGTCACCAAATTGTTGAACTACATAAAAAATATAGACGATGCAACACGAGTAGAAGACATTAAAGCGCGATAAACCACATGGAAAAACTAAGAGAAGAGTTTAAGAATATAGAGGATAGATAGTAGAGTTAGATGTAAATGAAGAACTAGATCCTGACTTCGAGGAAAACTACTACACGGCCGTTCCAGGTTTAAACCATGCGTTAAGAGTGAATTTAGAGCCGCCAATTTCAATGAATGACACAGTTATTGGAAATGCTAGTTTGTCAGGCAACTATAAAGAAGTGAAACCACCCAAAATTACAATACCCGTATTCAATGGAGATTATACAGAATGACAGTCCTTCTTTGATTTGTTCTGCTCTACCATCCATGATAACTCTAAGCTGATACCTTCACAAAATTTACAATATTTATAGGGATCGCTGAAAGGTGAAGCAGCAGGGCTATTAAAGCATTTCAACGTTACCGCCGCGAACTATATTGAGGCATTGAAGAAATTTAAAGAACGATATGATCGCAGGAAACACACTATCTACGCATTTATTAGAAACTTTATGAGTCAATCAGCAGTGAATACACCAAATAGCACAAACGTCCGACGGCTTCTAGAAACCTCCGACGAAATAATACGTGGCCTCAAAGCTTTAGGGGAAGATGCAGAAACGAGAGATCATTGGTTGATGCATATTGTAGTTGGTAAGCTTGACGATGAGACCAATAGTTTATGGGCACAAGTTTCAGCAGACAATAACCTTCCAACGTTGAAACAATTTTTCGAGTTTCGTGTCAAGCGAATCGATGCACTAGAATCCATAAAAACTCCAAACAAACGTCCGCAGTTACAATATAATCAGCCAAAACCCAATATAAAAGGTCATGCCACTGCGATTTCTGAAGCTCCACTATGTACCGTATGTCCTGAACAAAAACACAAGCTATTCAAATGTGACAAATTCAAAAAAATGCCGTTAGACAAAAGAAGAGACTTATTGAAAAAAGAGAATCGATGTTTTAATTGCCTGAACAACAATCATAACGTCTACCATTGTAAATCAAAATTTAGATGTAAATAATGCAACAGGAAACATAACAGTTTAGTTTATGAGAAAGTACCAGTCACAGTGAATTTGTCGCTATACTGTTAAACACCCAAACAGGTACTTCACTTCTACCAACCTCGTTAGTCCATGTACTCGACACAGCAAACGAAAAACAACTGTGCAGATCATTGTTAGACTCAGGATCTCAAGGCTCATTCATCACCGAAAGTTGTGTTTAAAGGTTAAAATTAAAAAAAAAAAAATGCCAAGTTTGCTGTAACTGGCATAGGAGCTACTACCAATGGATATACAAAGGGTTCAGTATCGCTAGCAGTGTCACCGTGGAACAAAAGTGAGCTATGTTTTCAAATTGAAGCATTTATTCTATCAAAACTAACCGGCAAATAAGCAGCCACCTCTGAATTCAGCGATATCAGGTCTCTTCAGGAATATAGTATGAATTAGTAGATCCTTACTTCTATAAAGGAGAAGAGATAGACATTATTATTGGTGTAGACAACTTTTTCGAAGTAGCTAACTGAAGGAAAAATTGTAACGAAGAACAACCTTATCATGCAAAATACATCACTAGGCTGGATAGTGGTGGACAAAACAAATGAAGCTCAACCAAGACAGTCCATTACAGTCAGTCTGTGTGATCCAGAAGACCGCGTAGAAAGCTTATTAAGAAGGTTTTGGGAAATATAAATTGTTGAAGATCGACCTAATGAACTATCTAATGAGGAAGAATTCTGTGAGAAACATTTCGCAACCACAAAAACCACAGACAACACCGGTCGATTCGAAGTACGCCTACCCTTTAAATTATCGCTATCCATGTTGGGAGATTCATTTTCCTCAGCAGTACAACGAATGCATTCTATAGGGAGAAGATTTATACGAGACAAAGAATATGCATCACAATACAAAGATTTCATGTCAGAGAACATATCTTTGGAACACATGAAGAAGATAAGTGATAAAGAAGCAACCTCAACGGATACTACTTACCACACCATGGCGTAATCAAAAATTCCAGTAGCACTACAAAGTTAAAAGTCGTCTTTGATGGTTCCGCTAAGTCGACCACAGGAATATCTTTGAATGACTGTCTTGCAGTCGGCCCAACAATACAATCCACCTTATATGACATCTTAATCCGTTTTCGGCTACATAAAATATCTATTACAGCTGACATTGAGAAGATGTTGAGACAGGTTCATGTAGCAGAGGACGACATAAGATTTCAACGAATAGTTTGGCGAGAAACATGCAACAAACCTTTTACCACATATCAGCTACAGACAGTCATCTACGGTACAGCAAGCGCGACATATAAGCCACCGAACGATTCAAAGAGATTTTCCCAGAAGCTGTAACTCATATCAAAAATAATATTTACGTAGATGACTTGATGACAGGATGTGATTCAACTGAAGATGCTATCAGGTTATGTCATGAAATAGATACCATATTGTCCAGTTCCGGTTTTAATCTCAGAAAATGGCTAACTAACGACGAAACGCTATACAAGAATCGTACCCGACCAAATAACAATATAAGCTTTTTGGAAATAGAAGAGTCAAATGCTACCAAAGTTTTGGGCCTACACTGGAACCCCAAAACCAACTGTTTTCAGTTTAGAGTAAACTTAAATCCTCAACCAACTACGACAAAACGGCATATCCTGTCAGAAGCAAGTCGTCTGTTCGATCCTTTAGGATGGCTTGCTCCTGCAGCAATTAAGGTTAAAATATTTTTCGAAACTTTATGGCTCAGAAATCTAGGATTGGATGATACATTAACCGATGATCTAAAAGTAGAATGCCTGAAAATAAGGAACAACCTTGACAAAATAGAAAAAATCGAGATAGGCAGATATACAGGCACAACCTCAGGCAGCAAGTTAAAATTACATGTTTTTTTTTGGTGGTTTGGCGTCTATTGGGGGGGGGGGACCAAAGTTGAGTAGATTAATCTACCAGCTCCGTAACCTTCCAGTAGGGTGCGCATCACGTGAGCTGTTCTGGTCTTGTCATTAGGCAGCTGCGTGGTGGGTACAATTGTGTAAGAGGTAACCTGTTCAGAATTCGCAAGTGTACGTACTGCCTCCTCGTGGCAACCACTGGTAACTAAGGCCATTTGGCACAGGCTAAAGTACGGCGCTAAAGGAGAAAATCTTGACAGAAAATTCTAATCTAAGGTGGAACAGCATATGCCGATAGATGAATGGCTGATAGGTTAATCAGTCCAAAATATGCGGACCCTGGATACCAGGCACCCTCCAGTTTTATTTAGCCTTCCTGTAGTAAAGCTGGGTGACCTACAGGCGATTTGCAATTCCCAGCAACTCATAAGAGTAAAATCAAATGGAATACGGGGCAGGAGCAGGAATATACGGGAGTGGGACAACCCTCTCGAGGTCCTTGGGCTCCAATGCTACCGTCTTTCTAGCGGAACTACATGCTGTAGGAAACATCTAGGAAGGAGAGCAATAAGCCCAGATAGTATGTATCACGTACCGGGAGGCAGTATGGTCAGGTTCATTAAGAACCTGAATATTGACTGGATGGATAATTAAGCAGGGTCCCGCACAATAGATCTTTTAGGTCGCAGTGCGAAGTGGCTGATCGCCCGCATGGCCCTCCAATAATAATAATAAAAAAAAAATACATGGGTTTTCAGATGCCTCCAAGTACGCGTATGCAGCAGTTGTTTACATTGAAGTAGTGAAAACTAATGAAGATTCAATCGTGAGGCTACTAACAGCAAAAACGAAAGTAGCACCTGTAAAACAAATATCAATTATGTGGAGAATTGCTGTTAAGCAAACTGTTTATAATAACCAAACAAGCATTAAAAACCAATATTACCAAAATCAATGCTTGGACTGACTCGACTATTGTGTTGGATTGGCTTTCCACTCACCCTACAAAATGGAACACCTTCGTAGGTATTAGGACAGGCTAGATACTAACACACATGAACAGATCTCAGTGGAGACATGTCAGTTCACAAGACAACTGTGGTAGAAGGGCCTTACATGGTTAGCTAACACCAATAATTGGCTAATAGGAGTAAGAAGTCAATGTACCACGACCGAAGAAATACGAAATCAAGCAATACACGTTAAAATTCCACCACATAATGTAATAGATACTTTGATCGAAAATATATCAAGTTACAGTAAAATATTCCGAAGCCTACGTATTACGATTTATACATAGAAAATTGAAACGACAACTAGAACTTCCATCTACACCATATATACTTACCGCAGAACTCCGAAAATCTCAATTTTATATCTTCCGACATTTACAACCCATTTTTTACATGAAATTAAATGCGTCGCATCAAATAAAGCATTACCAACTTCAAGCAGCCTAAAATATCTAAACCCCTTTCTGGATCAAACAGGTATTTTACGAGTTGTTGGGAGAATACAAAATGCAGCAATAACCTATGATGTCAAGCATCCACTTATTTTAACAGCAAAAGATAAACTGGCTGAAAGAATCATAAAGGAATACCACGTAAGACATCTGCATGCGGGGCACACATTAATGATGGCCACACTAAGGCATAAGTACTGGATCATTGGAGGTAGAAATTTGATCAAAAAGATAATCCACAACTGTATAAAATGCACGAAGTATAGTGCACGAGAATTCAACCAAATAATGGGTGACTTACCAAACCCAAGAGTAACACTGATTAGACCATTCCATAAAGTCGGAGTAGACTAAGCAGGTCCAATTCAAACCCATTCGATTAGAGGAAGAGGCCAGAAGACTATCAAGAGCTACATTTGTATCTTCATATGCTTGGAAACCAAGGCTGTTCATATCGAGCTTCTCTCCGACCTAACTACAGACGCCTACTTGGCCGCACTCCGCAGATTCGTGGCTCGCAGGGGAATTAGCAGCGAGATCCAGAGTGACAACGGAACCAACTTCATTGAGGCCCGAAATCACTTACATGAATTCTTTACATTTTTAAAACAAAACTCTAACACAATTTCAAAATTTTTATTGACAGATGAAATACACTTTAAACTCATTCCACCGAGCTCTCCACATTTTGGTGGCTTATGAGAGGCTGCTGCAAGAAGCGTAAAATTCCATTTAAGACTTTAACTGATAGAAGCGATGCTGAACTCACGACCAATATGTGTACTCTCGAGTGATGATCTGGATTACTTGACGCCAGCGCATTTCTTAATCGGCAGACCTACAACTCAATTGCCCAGCAAAGACCTTGTTGATGTCAAAATTTCAAAGTTATCCAGATGGCAAATGTTACAAAAAATGAACCAGCAAAGATGGCATCTGGAATATCTCACAAATCTACAAAATAGAAGTAAATGGCATACTAAAGAAAACGACATAAAAATTGACGATATCGTGCTTGTCAAAGAAAATAACCTACCTCAAAGTGGTTACTGGCCAAAGTCATGGAATTACACCCAGGAGCAGACCGCAACGTAAGAGTTGTCACACTCAAAATCAATCCACAAGCTTTGTAGACTTCCAATAAGTTGAATCAACCGATTCAAGCCGGCCGGGATGTTGAAGACACAATCACTAAATATACCTAAAGAAAAATACACAACGCACCTGTGAGCGTGTGACCAACCGAAGAGGTTGCTTTGATAATTTTATTTTGAATTCAAAGTGAGTCTCGTTTTAAAAGGTTTCATTTGGAAGCCGAATTAAACATATTTCTTACAATAACTATGTACATACCTCAAATAGTTACAATAAAGTTAAATATATCATAAATACGTGCATTTATCAATTTGTTCACGTTCCGGTACAGTATCTTCTGTAACTATTTTTTTTTTTTGAAGCCATACTGTTTCCTGAAAGTTGAAAGAAGTATTTTCCGATTCATTCTCTTAATCGAAATTTAAATTTGTTTCGGTCGACGGCTTGTATTTTGTTGAAAGGAGAATGAGTTTTTTAAATATCTGGATAACAGGTTACTTTGTAACACCTAACAAGGATAATGGAAATTTCACCAAACGTGAAAAAATCTATTTTATTCATTCTTTAACGAGAATTTTATTATACCTTTTAGATCATTAAAGACATCTGCATTTTTTCATAAATATAATATATTCAGAGTTAATTAACCTGTTAGCAGTAAACTGCAAAATAATTTTAATTCCGTGCAATTTTAAACGTGCTTGCGGGGGGATGCATCACAGATTTTAATATGTTAGGTCGCCTCTGAGCTAATGTTTTATAATCTGTAATTTAAGTTTAAATTAATAATGGTTACGATTTGTAGGTGTCCAGATATCTGATTCGGCAAACGAATATATTTTACTTCAGAATGCAGTTTTAATTTTTAATAAATCATAAAAGTAGGTTAGAAATTGTTTTCTGTTACTAACCATCGGCCTTACTTAGGTGTCTGTTGTCGGGTCAATTTCTATCATTACTTAGATAACCTCTCCAATGTTGTGTGTCTAATAGGATGTTTGGTGAGGCCTGGCTATCTTCGTGAAGTCCTGCTTATAGCTTTGTCGAACACTCCAATCAATCAATATTTTTTCAGCCTGTTTGTTATGATAACAATATAAGAAAATCATTATTAATATTCCACTTCAAATCACAATTTCAATAACTCAAATTTTGAACAATTTAAAATAATGTCGTAAGTTCCACAGGTTAATAAAGACACATCCATCATTTGAATCATGTAACTAAACCACAACAACAGAACTATGTAAGTCTATAACAAGACATTTTTACGATCGATTGAATTTCAAAAAAGGGTTGTATAATACTAATGAAAATTAAATTTTTGTGATTTTTATCAAATTTTCTATCATCAAGAATCTAATTACCCCTTATGTTAATAGAGTTGTGACTTTTTTTTTAAATTAATTTAAAAATATACGATAATGAAGGAAAATCAAACCCTTTTTTCGTTTTAATGAAATATTTTCTTAATTATCATGATTATGTAATTAATCCTAGTTTGTACATTAATTATTAATTTTTTTCATCTTGATATTCGTTTTGTTTTGTGCTTGTCATAGTATATACCATATGTCAATATTTCGATATAGGTTGAAGATTTGCACCGCAGATAAAACGCAAATAAACAGTGATAATTTAGAAGGCGTAATTGTTACACATACGTACATATATGTACGAGTATATCGATTACCGAAACTCACGGTTTACTAAATCTGCTCTTTAATAAAAGAGAAAATCAAAATCTAATTAAAACGATTAATAGGAATCATTTTAAGAACAAACAAAAAATTGTTTCCAAGAAATTAATTAATGGAAGGTTTGGGATTTGAGGAAGAAACTAGTTATTACTTGTCTCTCAATTGGTAATAAAACGTAAAAACGAGACTAATAAATTTCTAAAGAACGTTAAATAAAACATAACCAGACATACTTGTCAATTATTTGTAACCAATAATCCTAATTAAACTCTTATGTATACAGTTTGGGACATGTAGTTTTGGTTAAGGGTATATATACATTTAACAAAAAAAAAGGATATACACATACATATGTACATACTCGTACATAACACAGTTCAAGAAAATTTCTAAGAAAATAATAGAATATTAAATGTTTATTTATCTTTGAATGTGTGTGCGCATTGAGTTATGGAGAAATAAATATTCCTCATGAAAAATATGACATACAGAGATAAGAACCTATAAATGAAACCCGACATCCACCTATTTTTGGAAAAAAGACGAATTGTGGATAATACACGCAAGACATTTTCTAATTCTTATTTATTTTCCAATTTTCACATTTTCTAATTCTTATTTATTTACCAATTTTTGCCTGTTTATCTTATTTTTGTTAGTCATTTCTGTTCTGTTACCTAAACCTACGTGACTCATCATATAGTATATTGTGATGATAACATTTTCACGAAAAACAAAAATAACTTCTTACTGAATATTTGTTATTTAGTAATTATGTATATATTTCAGTTGTTTATCTAATAGTTTAACTACCGTAAATTATAATTAAGTCGAAATAAATACCAATGATGTTCGTTTCAAATTTAATTACAATTAAATTGTCTGGATATAATGATAGTGATTTATTCAATCCTGGTAAAAGAATGGAAAACCTATAGACTGTAACCAACTTTGTGGTTTTGTTGAAGCATGCGATTAAATTTTCCAATACAAATTTATAGTGGTTAAAAGGTTTGTCTTTTAGAAATTTACTTAGGTAACAGAGGTGTAAGAATAAAGAAATAAAACTTTTCGAAATAAAACGTATGTAACGCTTATTTTTATATAAATTCCCAGCCGAATTGTTTTAACGAAGGCAAAATAATACATTAGATAATTAACGTCAAATGTGATCCAAACAGAAAACTCTAATACTTTATTTTATCGTGCATAACAATAATATTTTACATTACACAGCAACCTTGAGAAAAAGCTGAGCACAAAGTTTATAACTTGTTGCGTGCAGTGGCGGGTGTTGTATTAGGCGAGGTTATAATAGTAGTTCTCAACCCTTGATTTGTATACCATCTCTAATATTAGCACCACCATAAATGTAGGCAGATATATAACTTAATGGACCAATTTTACATTTGTAAATTCGAACTACTAAAATCCAACCACTAGGAATGAACCCTTTTCCAAATTTTGTTGTATAAAAATAAAAACAAAAAGATGTAAACAATATTGTGTACAAATCCAATTAGTAAAACAAATTAACTCTCAATGAAATAAAATTCAAAATCGAAACTCATAATTTCCGACTTAACAAGCAAAGAAAAACCTGTAGAGCTCAATCAAAATTTAGTAGAGCTCTACGGAACGTGTTTACACGAAGCAATCACTCTACGAGAATATTTAGTAGGCAGAGCGAATTTTACCGTTTAATTTTTGATAGCTAGAGTTGTAGAAGAGAAATTTCTTTGAATTTATCATTATGTAAGGTATCGTTTTATTCTTTTGAATCCAGACAAATTTTAAATTTCATTCAATAATGAGAATCAATGAAATGTGCTTGCATGATTATCAAAAATGTTAATTTGGGTGATATGAAACAGCCCGAAAAAGAAATTTTGGACATCCATAACGAAACTTATGGTTATTTTTAGCCCAAAACTGTTCATTTGACCAACGAATTACCACGTTTTGGCAGATTTTATGGCATCTCATTTGTCTGTAAAAAAAACTGAAGCAAAAAGGAAGTATTTCGTCGGTCAAATTGCCTGGAAAATTACTAATTTGGATAAGCAATTAAGTGCACAATCAAGACTGCAATTTTGTGACAATCAAGTCTGGTGATTGACGGCATGTTTAAATAGGAAATTAACGGTCATGAATTTATTGTTTAAACCCAGTCCATGTGACTGTGATGGCTGGTCTCCACTTGTATATTTTTCTCTTGACAAAAAATAAATGACAAACGGCTCGTGACATTTTTTGTTCAACTACTAACATAAAGAATATAACTAATTTCTCTCTTTGAGAATTGATTGATTGATTGATTGATTGCGATGTACGATCAAGCATTAAGCAAGTCTCCCGTATTATAAATGCGAATACCACACCACTATACCCATGTTACCACAACACAACACCATTCTTCATGAAGCCAAACCCCGTAAAGAAAGGCGCCAACATCGATAACCACATAAGTCTAATATTAGTTGTGATATCCGGCCCCTGGATATCCGGCCCCTGGCCAGACCGCCGTCGTACACCTTTTTACATATAACAACCCGGTTCCAGACACCTAAGTAGTTGATAGTTAGTAAATTTGTTAGTAATGTATTTTTTTTTTTTTTGTAATTTATTTAACACAAGAGACAATATACAATTTTAAAGTTCATCTCTACTGCTCCAACCTGTAAGAGACACAATGACAACACAAACTTCCTGGTACCGCAAACTCTTTTTTTCTGAAAATCTGTAAACAACTATTAATATTCCCCTCCACCATTTTTTCCATCGGCGGTTGTGAAAGGGGGGCGAGATTTCGTTCCATCATCATGTTCCCATGCGGTCACCCAAATTTGTACTAACTGTAGGTAGTGTTGCTTGACGTTGTTGTTGAAATCGTTGCGTCTCTGCTGTCCCTGCTACTCGCCCCCCTAACTAATTTCTCTCTTTGGAGAATAAGAAAAAAATTTGAATTTGGTTCGTTTTTCGAATAATACAATTTTTGGCAAATTGCTTTTATATTCCACAATTTATTATTTATGTTTTATTATAATAACACAAATTTTATTACATTTTCACCTAAAATTTATTAAAAAGCTAAAATTTTGCCAAAAAATATCAAAATTTCATTTTATTTGTCAAAATATTCAACATAAAATGACATTAAATTGAGCATAAAATACAATTTATGCTCAAATGGCACAACGTCATGACAAAAATATTGAATATTCTGATCTTTTCCTCTCTTGACAAAATTTCAATGCGCATGCTCAAATCAATTTTTGTGTGTGTATTTTGGAAAATGTACTAAAAATTGTCACGAGGAAAAAATGAACTAGATTTTTTTTTGTCAAGAGAAAAATACGAAAGTGGACCAGCCATGAGGTATACAGTCCAATTACCATATTTTTATTGATGAATTCACAGTCAGTAGATTTATATAAATCATAATTTATATATCGCTGCTGAAGATGCAAAAGAGTATATCTACGTTTTAAATATTTTTCAGGAAGCGAGAAAAACCAGCGAATTTACCTTAGTTGATATGTTACGGCTAATATGCAAAGAGCGGCGAATCTGTGGTGGGCACTGGTAATGTGAGTTCAACCTACATTTCCCTTCTAAATTTGGATAATGTACACATTTGCCAGTTAACGTTGGTAAATGAGGATAAATTATTTAATGTAGATTATTTATGCTAGTGTACATTCTGTAATTAAGAAAGAATTTAGATTAAACTTCGCTATTTCATAACCGACTATGATGAAATTTGACATGGGCGGTGGAGATGGTATTCTAAAATGATTTTTGGATAAAATTCTGGAATGTGGCCAATTAAGGTGGAACTTCTCTGTTTCTTGACCGATTATGATAAAGTTTAACATGGGCGATGAAAATGAGATTCTAAAATGATTTTTGGATAAAGTTCTGGAATGTGGAATGTGGTGGGTTCTGGAACTTCCCTATTTCTTAACCGATTTTGATGAAATTTGAAATGGACGATACGAAATTTGACATTGGCGGTGGAAATGGGATTCCAAAATGATTTTTTGACAAAGTTCTGGAATATGACCAATTAAGATGGAACTTCGCTGTTTCTTGACCGATTATGATGAAATTTAACATGAGTCAGGATGTATTTCGGGTTTGGCATAAAATAAATTTTCTTAAAAAAAAAAAAAATTTAATTTAATTAAATTTTCTTAATAAAATAAATTTTCTTTATTTTCCAGTAATTTTTTTTAATAGAAATAGCGTGTTGCTCTAAGCTTCTCCTAGAGGGCTTGGGTCTAGCGTAAATTATCCAGAGTTTTATGTAGTTCATAAAAATAAACGTATTTAAATAAAAATGACTAAATTTGTTTTTATTTATTTATCGACCTCCTAAAACGTATCTCGAGAAACTGCAAAAATTCAAATTGACAGATCTCCAAATTTTTTCCAATGTAGGTATTTGGGGAGTTTTTAAGAGATATTTTAAGAGGTCTACGAACAGAATTCCAATTAACAGATTCTCTTACAAAAAAACTTTTACCAAAATTTTTCTTAGCTATGATACTCTTAAGGTGCAAAGACAATGATATCCGTTCCGCTCCGCTTCGTTTTTTTTGTCCGAATCTACTCTATAAGTTTGGATGAAAGAAGGAAACTTCAATAGTAATAAATGAGGGCAATAAAACGAAATCCACTTTCGCATGAAATTTTAAATTATCGAGTTTGCGAAACAGCCGAAGCGGAGCAGATAAAAAGCGAACAGAACGGAACTACGGATCAGCCTTACAGTCTTAACGTCAGAATCTTAAGGTAAGTTGTCTAATATTCATTCTATTGACGATTGAAGCCGTAATTTTGGATGTAGGTCCTACTCGAATACTGTAATCCATCAATCGTTCGTCGTTTAATTAGTTGTGGTCGTAGCTCGTAGCATAGTTTTATGAATGTGTATTTTTTCAAATTACAATTGAAAATAAAAGAGAAATTTGATCAGCTTCTTAACGATTTATTAAAGAAAAAATTATAAACAACGTTTATATAAATAAAGATTCGTATAATAAGCATTTCAAAGATCTTCAGTATTATTGTCGTCACGAAATTGGTTTCGCCTCTCAATAAATGTGACGACAGTTGCATAAATTATTTTTGGCTACCAAAGATATTTTTGACATAATACATGATGCTCATATTTCAATTGGTCATGGTGGTCGTAGCAGATTAACAAAAGAATTAAATGGAAAATATAAAAACATAACGGCGGAATGCATTATGTTGTATGTAACCATGTGTACAGCTTGTGAACAAAAAAGCAAACAGACCCGAAAAGGCTTGATGGTAAAACCAATTGTGGCAAACAAATTCGTGATCTTGAAGCACCATCAATTCTAAACAACGACAACGGACGTGAATTTGTAAACAGCATAATTTTAAAACTAACAGAAATCTGGGATAGAATAAAAATCGTTCATGTCAAGCCCAGACTTTCTCAAAGTCATAGGTCAGTTGAACGGGCAAACCAGGACGTGGCTACAAATAAATGTAGTAATTAGTCGCAGGCCCTAAAACTTGTTCAGTTGATGAAAAACCGTACTCACCATTCAGGAATTAATCAAACTCCATATGAAGCTATGTTCGGAACGAAAATGAAACTAAGCCAAAAAACCAGTAGTTTACCTGACAATGTAACCAAACACATTCAGTCAGAAGAAGAACTATAAGACATTATTGAAACGACTGCAGTACACAGTGAAGCATCGCCATATCTATCTCCAGAACGTCAGAAAAAGAGTTAAAACAAGAGCCAGATGAACCATCAGATATGCACACGCCAGCCTGTTCTAGCGATAAACCTACAAGGATTAGTTTTTGGAGAATTTTCTGACTCTAACGACGACATTTTAAAGCATATTGACAAGAAAAAAACCCAAATACAAAAAAACCGGTTAATGATAAAGCAAAATTTGGAAATACAAGCCAAACTTCTATCAACTTCAAAATATGCGCCTGCATCCATAGGAGACATTGTAAATGTGCCTATATCCGAATATGATCGAGGAAGAACAGATATTCGAAATTTGCTCTTCACCATTTTAAGCGGAAAATTAAAACAACTATATATGAGGAATGAGTTCGATGTGTGAAAAGAAAAGTAGTTGACTATTGGTGACATTCCTGAAGTTGAGGTGTCCGTTAAAGAAGTGGTTAGAAAACAGTCGCTTACCGAAGGGCAAGGATTTAAAAAGTGCAACTGCAAACAAAGTTGAAAAAAAATGCCTATGCAAAGCAGTTGGAATACTTTGTAACTCAAAAATCCATAACAGCAACCCGCGTAACAATAAGGGATGAATTAAAATTAGTCAAATAATTTTTACATTTTAATTTGTTTACCAAAATTATTGTCTAATTGCATCTTGGAATTTTCATCTTGGATGAATTTAAATTAATAAATTAAATTGAAATTAATTAAATTTTACATTTTCATTTTATTTAACTTTGTCAAAAAATCATTTTGGAATCCCCTTTCCCTCGCTCCTGTAAATTTCATCATAATAGGTCAAGAAACAGCGAAATTTTCTCTTAATTGGCCATAATCCAGAACTTTGTCAATAAAATCATTTTAAAATCCCATCCCCTATCAAGTTTCATCATAATTGTTCAAGAAACAGCGAAGTTCCGCATTAATCGGCCACATTCCAGAATTTTATCCAAAAATCATTTTAGAATCCCATTTCCGTGGCCCATGTCAAATTTCATGATAATCGGTTAAGAAATACCCAATTTCCATCGAAATCCAATATTCTTTTAAATTTAATAATGGTATACTGGCATCAATTTAGTGTACAAATTTTCATATCTAGAGGAAAATTAAATTCACCAATGACCTAGGGAAATGTGCACTTTCACCGGAAATTTTACGAAATATGAGTATTTTGGTCAATTTATACGCACATTTACCATCACTTTGGGAAATGTGTACATTTTCGGTAAATGTGTACATTCTCCTATTTTGTACATTAGCTGTAACAGATACACTAAAAATAAACTAACAAAATTGAATATTTGTTCACGTTTGAACGTGTTGCTGTCACAAATTTAATGTAAAAGGCAGAAAACACTAATTTTCTTACCAATTAATCAATAAAAAGATTTTGAGGAATTTTGTAGATACACTTTTGCATCGTCACCGGAGGATATATGTACATATAAATATAAAAAAATTTCACAAATCCGATTAAATTTGAATAGACATATGTATATTATGTATGTGGGCATATTTGTATATTTATAAATATATATATGTACATATATAATTATTATTACTTCTACAAAGGTACATGTGTTCGATCTCTCTTATTAACAATTATTTAGTACCAAAATTCAAAAAAATATCACAAATTTAACAAAAATATAAATAAATCTAATTGAATTTGTGTTCCTATAAAATAAAATAATTTCATTAAAAATTATAAAGCTTAAATTATTTAAGATTCTGACTCAGAAGTTTAAAGTTTAAATTAGATTGGTCTATAGAGCACATTGAATGATTTCAAATGGTTCAATTATATCTTTTTAGTAATTGTGTGCTTCCTTAATCAATTCTATGATTTGCAGCTAATCCGCAGGCTTATGTCAAAATTTGGGAGGACCTAACAATCCTTAAAAATCCAGTCCATGTGCCAACGCTGTTGGATGAAGAGTACTTTTCAAAACGCACGGCAATATAGGTGGGGCCAGAGTAAAGCCTCGACTTTACCTACAGTCAGTCAAGTAAGAGCGTGGTCGGGTTAATTTATAAAAAAATTTATTTGGTGAAACTTTCATATTTATAAATATATTGTACACATTACAAACGATGATGCAATTCGGTTAATATTGTGTCCAGTCACCATCGGCGTCGATAATTGCCTGACATCTCCGAGGCATGCTTTCTACTAATTTGACGGCGTATTCTAGTGGCAACGATCTCCAGATCGCAAGATAGCTGCTTCAAAGTGTGTGTGCGTCTTCCACGAAGTTTCTGTTTAATATATGCCCACACATTTTCAATAGGGTTTGCATCAGGCGACTGCGACGGCCAATCCAATGTAACGATGCCAGATTGAGTCTTCCACTCAGTACAGAGCTTGCTGAGGTGTTTAGGATCGTTGTCCTCTTGCAAAATCCAATCTTTATTTTTGCTGATGAACCAACGTTTGGCAGATGGCAGTAAAGCCTTTTTGTAGATTTTAATCATTTTTTCGGCATTTAGGTTGTCGGTAAAGAGGTACAAAGTGCCGAATCCCTGCTTTGAGAAGCAGCCCCAAAGATGCACCTTTATTCCGTGTTTTACGGTCCGCTGAACAAGCCTATTGGTGGAAGTTGACCAGGCTCGCGTGAGGACACAACGTGCCCATACAGAACATTCATCAGTAAAAATGACATTTTCAAAATCTCTATCGATATTCTCATGCGCCCAAGCGAGTCGCTTTTTCACATGTTTTCCAGTCAACAGAGGCTTCTTCATTGTGTTGCGCTATTTCAGGTCATGAGTACGGAGATGGGTTCGGATAGTTTCGTAGGATATATCTAAACCTTTTGCCTTTAATTTTGCTTGTCCTTGCCGCAGTGTTAAACCAGGATTCCGCGAAAACAGATTCACTATTCTTTTTTCATCTTTTTTGTCCACTTTTCCTATCGAGCCACGTTCTGGTAAATCATCGACATTTTTAGCCACTTTATATCGCTGTACCCACTTATGTACAAATGCCTTCGACTTTCTCATATATTTAGCAGCCGCTGATTGCGACATTTTGGGACCTTTCGGGTGGGTGCAAAAGAACACAGCCTCGTAGCGCGACGCGTATTTAGCACTCATGGCGCTTAACGTGATTCTCTTTCAAAAGATCAACGACAACTGAATCTTTGTTGACAATGCATCAAGGACAAAGCTTCCCTCTATCGGCTCGCAAAGGAATTAGAGCGAAATCTTTCATTACCTGTCGGTAATGACGACCACGCTCTTACTTGACTGACTGTAGTTCAACAGGGTTTATGTTTTTGCCCGCATATAGTATACTAAAGGAATTAGTTTATGCTTAAATGCAACAACCCAATCATGGACCGGAAGGCAAACCCTATACTCAACAATCATGCATTAAAATTGGAACCTGTTTTTGTGCAATGCGTGTGCAATGCGGCTTGTCGTTTTGATTTATGAAGCATTTCTCATTTGGGCCAAGAAAAAGTGTTAACAGATGATTGGATTGGCAGTTATGTTTCAGTTCTTCCGTTAATTCATCTAGTGTTTTGATGCTTCTATAAATGTCGGTTTGTCTTTTATCGTGTGCTGCCGATCCATACATCACCACGTCACATAGTTTTTAATAGAAGAGGCTGATCAATTTCGATTCTAGGCCTTCCCAATATTTCCCTTATGTTGAGCAATTCTTTCGCAATTCTTTCATTTCTCGATTCGTCTCCATCAAAGCATTTAGTTTTCTCTTTGTAGACTCAATATTTTTTTTGCCTTCCCTGATTACACACCTTTGATTTTAAATTGCTTTCTATATTCTTTTTTGGCTTCAATTATCTTAATTTGCAATTCCTGATCAGATGAGAACAGGCTACTATTTCGACGCTTATAAAAGGTCTACAAGATCCGAATTGAAAATATTGATTTGTTTTTTCAACTCATCCTGGACCGGTGGCTTAAAAGATTTGGATGACCAAGGGATGTTTAATGAAATAGGCGTAATATTTGCATCAGTTTTTGATGTTTGAGATTTAGATTATGTGTGAGTTAATATGAGTGTGTTTCACTAAGCACAGTAGTTTTAGACAAAGGCGTTTTTTTTAGTTGATTTAGACCAAAATTTCAATAAACTTCCCTTCCATTTCATATGTAGAGCTTCGTATTATTTTAGTAGCTGAGAAACTGCTGCTTTGTATTTTTGTCCATATAAAGGGTTTTCCAGTAGGAATGACACAATTTAAAAATTAAAAAAAAAAACACATAAATTATTCAGTGAGACCAAAATTTTTTTTTTTTGAAAGGTTACATTATGCCATTATGTATGGAAAATAACATCATTCAAATGACTACCACGACTTCTCCGTACGTATTGCATTCTGTAAGCCCAAATTATCATCACTTTCAAACATACATTTGGCTGTACATCAATAGCATGTTCAATGTTGATTTTTAATTGTTCAATTGTTGTTGGATTATCAGCATAAACTTGTGACTTAATATATCCCCAAAGGAAGATATCACAAAGTGTTAAATCACACGACCTAGGAGGATAATTAACTGGACCAAATCTTGAGATAATTTCATCACCAAATTTTGTTTTCAATAAATCGGTTGTTAAGGTGACTGTGTGGCAGGTGGCACCATCTTGTTGAAACCACATATCTTGCAGGTTATTCTCAACAACAGCAAGAAAAAAAAAAATCATTTAACATTGATCTGTATCGTTCTCCATTGACTGTTACTCTTCGACCATTTTCTTCAAAGAAATATAGACCAATCACTCCACCAGCATGAATTGCATACCACACAGTGACTTTATCTGGATGTAATGGTGTCTAAACAGTTTCGTGTGGATTTTCATCACTCCAAATTCTGCAATTCTATTTGTTTACATAGCCATTAACCAAAAAAACGAGCTTCATCACTGAATATAATTTTTCGATAAAAACGTTCATCATTTTCAAGTTGTTCAAGAGCAAAATCAGAAAATAAACGACGTTTATGATGGTCTAATGACTTCAAATCTTTTCTTAATAAAATTCTCCATGTTGTTGTTTGAGGAAGATTTAATTGTTGAGAAAGACGTGGAACCGATAAATTTGGATTTTCTCTTACACTTGCTGCTACCAAATCAATATTATCTTGTGTGCATGCAGGTCTTTGTCTTACTGGTACTCTTGTCTCGTGTAAAGAAAATTCACTTTCAAATTTGTCTACAATACCACGAATAGTGAGTCGATTAACTGAATAATGTCGTCTATGAATTCTTCTTAAATTTCTCTCAGTATTCACAAATGAGCACTGATTTTGATAAAACAATTTAATAATTTCTAAACGTTGTTGAAGCGTGTATCTTTCCATGATTTAATGGCATAACCTACTGAACACAAATGAAATAAGAAATGTCAAAAAATAATACGCAGTGTTGCCATTATAACCATTTTAAATTATATCATTCCTATTGGAAAACCCTTTATCATTTATATATTTTTAAGATTGCTCTTTTGAATTGTCTGGATTCGCTTTCAAATACACATCATATAATGAATTATACGACTTATCCATTTCTAAAATAGCCTATATTTGCATATAAAAAATTAAAATTGTTATATTAGGGTTGTCAGAAAATATTATGTATGGAAACATTATATAATTAACTGAAACTTGTTATCCGCTATCCTTCGCCAACTTGTTTCCCTATTTTATGTTCAATTTTTTAAGAATTAGACTAAAGGGCTAGTTAGATAGACGGAAACAAAACGAAAACGAAACGGGCTGAAACGAAAGACGAAAGAGTCATGATTACATAGAAAAACTATTCGATTTTGACGAAGACACAATTAAAAATGTTTATAAGTTGACGAGAGAACATATACGCCCAAATGCATTTGAAAAGTTATCTGTGAATTAGCAACTCAAGTGTTCAGCAAGGGAGTCTCTATGGGTATTTTTGCTGCAATCGCTAATGACTTTTTTACAGACAACGAAAAAATTACTGCCATTTCAACAGCTACATTGGGTGGTTTGGCGTCTATTGGAGGGGGGGATCAAAGTTGAGTAGATTAATCTACCAGCTCCGTAACCTTCCAGTAGGGTGCGCATCACGTGAGCTGTTCTGGTCTTGTCATTAGGCAGCTGCGTGATGAGTACAATTGTGTAAGGGGTAACCTGTTCACAATTCGCAAGTGTACGTACTGCCTCCTCGTGGCAACCACTGGTAACTAAGACCACTTGGCACATTTTTGGCCATTTGGCACAGGCTAAAGTACGGCGCTAAAGGAGAAAACCTTGACAAAAAACCCTAATCTAAGGTGGAACAGCATATGCCGAAAGATGAATGGCTGATAGGTTAATCAGCCCAAAATATGCGGACTCTGGATACCAGGCACCCTTCAGTTTTATTTAGCCTTCCTGTAGTAAAGCTGGGTGACCTACAGGTGATTTGCAATTCCCAGCAACTCGTAAGGGTAAAATCGAACGGAATACGGGGCAGGAGTAGGAATATACGGTAGTGGGTCAACCCTCTCGATGTCCTTGGGCTCCAATGCTACCGTCTCTAGCGGAACTACATGCTGTAGTAAACATCTAGGAGGGAGAGCAATAAGCCTAGATAGTATGTATCACATACCGGGAGGCAATATTTTCAGGTTCATTAAGAACCTGAATATTGACTGGACGGATAATTAAGCTGGGGCCAGCACAATAGATCTTTTAGGTCGCAGTGCGAAGTGGCTGATCGCCCGCATGGCCCCCCCAATAATAATAATAATAAAACAGCTACATTTTTTGGTTGGCTCAATAAGCTTTTCGATAATTTATATAGTATTACGAAATTTTCAAAAAATCCAGATAAGAACGCAATTTCCGAGGAACAAATAGACATTCTTGAAAATCTTTCGAATGCGTCACAACAAATAGCAAATTGGAAATCTTAAGGAAAAATGACGGTACCTTATTGTTTCACAGGCTTTCAACAAACCATTAATGCTGTATTATATCTGTGGAATCACATTTCTAAGGATTCTGAACAAAAACTTTTAATACATCCCATCTTAATCAAGATCCTTGAGAAAATAATATTTCTATGATTCGCACAAACCGAGGTACATACGACTTTCAGAAGCGAACGCCAGTGAAATAACTGATAATGACCTTGATTTAGGCACAATAGAAGCTGCGATGCTTGATGACGAAGAAAACGATATAAAAGATATTCTTCAAATAATTAATGAAAATAAAATGATAAAATGTGTTGCATTACAAAATTGCGCAAATGCATAAGTAGCTGGATGGTTGGCGCACAAATTTATTTCGAAAAATAAATGTACAATTTGTAACGATTATTTTCAAGAAATGCGAAACTTCGATAAAAAATCAGCAAAGCTCATAAATTTACGCACTTACAACTGGAAATCCATAGACAATGACTGCTTTGCGGAAGTTTGACTACTCCCTCCGATAAGTTTGAAACGGATTTAAAGAAATTATTTCAATCTTCGATCATTTTTTCAAATATTTTAAATGGAAAACAAAAGTATTCGCAAAAATGATACGTGTAATTACCAAAAAAAAAAAAGAAATCTTTTGTCATTGCGAAACCCATAAAGACGAAATATTGAAGTTCATTGTAAAAATTTTAATTAGATTTACCATCAAACATTTTAATAATTCTCTTAAAGACAATAGTATTAAAAATAAAGTATTGAAAATTAAACCAACCAGTTCATCTTTAAATAAAACAATGCAGAAGGAAATACTTCCATATGCAAAAAAAAACTTATATACGCAAAAAATACTTATAAATTTGAATTGATTTGATGTTAATAGACTTGAGTTAAAATTTTATATTGTCCAATTGTTTTGAAAACAATTAATGAATATTTTTATTTTAATTTTATTAAATTATACGAATTATTTACCGTTATTATTTTGTATTTTTTGGAATGAACCCACTCTGTTAAGTGTAAACCTTGACGTGGTAACAGGGCTTAATTTAGAATTATTGTCACATAACCGTACTTCTGAAAACTAACTACACAAAGCATTTGATTATTTTTATCTTGAAACGAACTAATTTATCAAAATTAATTGAATCGGTCATTTCAGAAACCCCACATGTTACATTAGTGACTAGTGTAACATGTGGGGTTTCTGAAATGACCGATTCAGTTAGTCTTAGGGGGAGTATTAGTCGTGATTGGCTACATGAATTAAAAAAGGCTGAATTAAAAAAGGTATTTTTTCTGAATTTAAATAAGCGTTTTTAATTCATTTCAAAACTGAATTAAAATCTGAATTGAAAAAGAAATAAAAAATTTTGACAAAATGAATTTAAAAGGGCATTTTTTAATTCATTTTTCAAATGAATTAATATACAGGGTGGGCCAAATATTTTTTTTTTTTTTTTAAATGCAATAAAACAAAAGTTCTCAATATTTTTTCAAATTTATTTTTTCATTATAAAGAACAATCCTTCCGATTAATAATGGAATACTATTTATTCATATGACTGCCTCGGCTGGCCTTGACGTACCTTATATGGTCGGTCCAATTTTTGGGCACATTTTCGATGGTATGCGGCATTATGTCTTCAATGGCAATGCGAATATTGTTCTTGAGAGCGTCAATCGTTGCTGGTTTATCGGCGTAACACTTATCTTTGACGGCACCCCAGAGATAATAGTCCAACGGCGTCAAATCACAGCTTCGAGGCGGCCAAATCACATTAGCATTTCGGCTGATAATTCGATCTTCGAAGACAGTGCGCAAAAGATCAATTAAAACGTGTGCTGTGTGGCACGGAGCGCCGTCTTGTTGAAACCAAATGTTGCCTATGTCCTCCTCTTCAAGTGGCGGCAACAAAAAATCGTTTATCATGGCGCGGTAGCGCTCACGATTGACAATAACGGCGGCTCCTTGCTCATTTTCAAAGAGAAATGGCCCAATGATGCCACCGGAGCAAATGCGCAAAAAACAGTCACTCGTTGAGGATACATCGGCTTCTCTACGATCACGTGCGGGTTCTCCGTGCCCCAAATGCGACAATTCTGCTTGTTTACATAGCCGCCAAAATGGAAATACGCCTCAACTGAAAAAATGATTTTTTTGCCAAAATTTTCGAAGCAATGTTTCAATATTTCCCAGCGTTGTTCAAGCGAATACACAACCATTTTCGTTCAGCAGAAGGATAAAACTAACTTCAACTAACTAACTAACTAACTTCTTTCTCCTGTCAAATAAAAAGTGACATAACCCTTACCATACTCAAAATAACCGCTAGTGGAAGTAGGCCTTTGTAAATCCACTTTAAAAACAGCAATCCAATTTGATTTTAATTTAATATTTTAATTTTATTATTGGAGTAGGCCTTTGTAAATCCACTTTAAAAACAGCAATCCAATTTGATTTTAATTTAATATTTTAATTTTATTATTGGAGTAGACCTTTTAAATCCACTTTAAAAACAGCAATCCAATTTGATTTTAATTTAATATTTTAATTTTATTATTGGAGTAGGCCTTTGTAAATCCGCTTTAAAAACAGCAATCCAATTTGATTTTAATTTAATATTTTAATTTTATTATTGGAGTAGGCCTTTGTAAATCCACTTTAAAAACAGCAATCGAATTTGATTTTAATTTAATATTTTAATTTTATTATTGGAGTAGGCATTTGTAAATCTACTTTAAAAACAGCAATCCAATTTGATTTTAATTTAATATTTTAATTTTATTATTGGAGTAGGCCTTTGTAAATCCACTTTAAAATCAGCAATCCAATTTGATTTTAATTTAATATTTTAATTTTATTATTGGAGTAGGCCTTTGTAAATCCACTTTAAAAACAGCAATCCAATTTGATTTTAATTTAATATTTTAATTTTATTATTGGAGTAGGCCTTTGTAAATCCACTTTAAAAACAGCAATCCAATTTGATTTTAATTTAATATTTTAATTTTATTATTGGAGTATGCCTTTGTAAATCCACATTAAAAACAGCAATCGAATTTGATTTTAATTTAATATTTTGATTTTATTATTATTATTATTATTTTTTTTTTTTTCCTTTTGTAGGTGCAAAAAATCTTCAAAAGACTTTCGTCGAACGGCGATGGACGCCGCCCGACAGTGTGAGATTTGACAGCTGCTCCTGTCACCTACTCACTAAAAAATCACCTACAGCCCACGGGAAAACCGGACCGGAACCACTTTCGTATTACTTCAGTCTGTCCCGTGCTGCCAGCCCTGTCAGGGCCCCTCGATTACTTCTCGCCTAGGAATCCACTAAGCACCCCTCTTCCCTCTTTTTTCGTAGCGTAGATTCGACGTAGAGTGCTATTGCATCCCACGCCTCCTCCGACCCTAGCATCACCTCCACGATGGTGTCAGGTGTAACCACCTCCACCACTGAGGTGAGCCGGTTTCTTTCTTCATTGAATTGAGCGCACCCAAAGAAAGTATGACAAGCGTCATCACTTTCTTCAGGGCAGTACCGGCAATAAGGGGTCCTCAGCTTTCCCATTCGGTACAAGTAGGCTCCAAAGTAACCATGCCCCGTCAGGAACTGGCAAACAAAGAAGTTAACTTCCCCGTGCCTCCGTTTGATCCAGGTACTAAGTACCTTTACCAACCTGGCCGTCCATCGACCGCTACTCTCCTCGTCCCACTGTTGCTGCCATGCTACGAGCGTGACACTGCGAGCTCTCATCGCAGAATCACTCCTTCCAAATTCGGCACTCAACCGGTATATCTCTCGACGCTCGAGCGCCATCAGGTCTATCGGGATTACTCCAGCGACAACCAAGGCCGCAGCTCCGGACACCGTGCGATAAGCGCATGTGATTCTTAGTGCCCCGCGTCTCTGTATTGACAACATTCTCGTGCGGTACTTCCTTACTTCCATTGCACCAGCCCAGATCTCAGCTCCATACAGCAGGACCGACTGCACCGTTGACATCAGGAGTCTTCGCTTGCTAGAGCGAGGGCCGCCCACATTCGCCATCAGTCTTCCGAGTGACACTGTTACAACTGATGCCCGGTCACAAACCCTGCGAATATGCTCCCAGTAGGTTAGTCGACTGTCTAAAACAACCCCCAGATATTTCGTCGCACCTTTTGAATTCACCTCTTCTCTTCCAATCTGCATAGGGATAACTGTTGGAATCCTCCGTTTTGTGAGCATTACGATCTCAGTCTTTGAGATTGCCAACTGTAGACCGTGCTCATCCATCCAAACGTTGACTCTTCTCATCACCTGATTCAGCCTGTATTGAGCTAAAGCTGTGCTTCTGGATGTTATTATAACAGCAACATCATCTGCATATCCAACCAGGAATACTTCGTCCGGCATCTCAAGTCGCAACAGGCCATCATACATAGCATTCCACAGATCGGGACCAAGAATTGACCCCTGGGCTACTCCAGCAGTGATTTCCTTCATCTTTTTGCCGTCTTTCGTCTCGTATACAAGTCTTCTATTCCTCAAGTAGTCTCGAACTATTTGTAGAAGATAGTTTGGGACAGCGAAAGATCGTTGCAAAGCATCAATCATATCTTCCCATCTGGCCGAGTTGAAGGCGTTTCGCACATCCAGAGTCACTAGAAACACCAAAGGCCTCGCTGCGTGGCAAGCAGTTTCAGCTCGTTCAACTGCGCTAATTACCTTCTTTATTGCATCTACAGTTGACCGCCCCTTCCGAAAGCCATATTGTCTTGGAGACAAATCACCAGCAATAGATATGGCATCTTCCAGCCTAGGCTTTAATAGTTTTTCCAGCAGCTTCCCCATTGTTTCCAACATACAGAGAGGTCTGTATGATGACGGGGAGTCGGGATCGCCACCTTTCCCTTTGTTTATTAATACTAGACGGGCCGTCTTCCACCGTGGAGGAAACACTCCTGCTACTAAGCATGCATTATACAGTTTTAGTAACAGGTGCGGGTATCTACTTACAACCACCTTCAACGCCTCCACTGGTATGCCGTCCTGTCCCGGTGCCTTCTTATTTTTTAGGCTGGTCACTGCATATGCCAATTCCTCCTCTGTGAATGCGTGAATTTCTAAAACTTGGCTTTCAGCATTGTCTTCTACCCTCGGCAAGTGTGTTGGAAAGAGAGCATCAACAATATTTGTCATCGTTTCGGCATCCAGCGCGACGTGCGTTCTGAACAGCCCCAGCTTTCGAGTGGCAAGTTTGTATCCTCTGCCCCATGGATCGCTATCCACCTCGCTGCATATGGTTCTCCAGCATTGCGCTTTACTCGCACGAATGGCCATGCCGAGCTCTTTTTTTGCGGCTTTGTGCTGAGCTGACTTAGCAATTGCTTCTTCTCCGCCCTGTGCGCGTTGCGCCCTTCGCCTAAGCTGCAGAGCTTTCCTTCTCAGCTCTGCGATCTCATTTGTCCACCAATAAGCTTGTTTCCTTCCACTCCACTGTTTTCTTCGGGGCATTGGAGAGTCGCAAGCTTGTTGAACTAACCGTGTGATGCTTTCAACAGCCGCCTCAATCTCGGCTCTGTTCGTAATCTCCTGTAAAACCGATTGGTTATTAGTAAGGCTCATCTCGACAGATGTAAGGAGCTTTTCGCTGTCCAACTTGGTGGTGTTCCAGCTCAGTAAACTACGATACTTCGCTCGCTGTGTTTTTCGCTCATCATCGTGCAATTGAAAGCTGATGTAGTTGTGATCACTTGCGGTATAATCCTCCATAACTCTCCAGTCTTTTGCCAATGGCACCAGCCGTGCTGATACCAATGTTATGTCCGGTATGGAGCTGCCGAAACCTGGCCTTCGGTATGATGGCGTAGATCCCTGGTTTAGAACGCATAAATCCAGTCTTGAGACCATCTCCAGTATATGTCTCCCCCTGGTATTTTGGTGTGGCATACCCCATTCTAGTGCGCGTGCATTGAAGTCACCAGCTAGCACTAGTGCCCCTGTTACATCACGAGCCGAATCCTCCAGTCCATTCAATTTGGATTGAAACTCCAAAATTGTATCGTTCGGTGACAGATACACACTATAAAGCGTAGTGTTTCGGCTTCTTAGCCAGACGTAGCCAATTCCAGAACCATGGGCATCGATGCGTACTCCATGGGTGTCGACCACCCATATTGCCGCAGACCCCGAGGGATCTGAGAACCAGTTTGGACGATTGTCGTTCTGGTACTGCTCGCAAATAATTGCTATCTGGACTTCTGCTTCACAGACAAGCTGCGCCAAGAGATCCTGCGCAGCTCTGCATCCATTCAAGTTTCCTTGAAGGACCTTCATCTACGTTTATTTTCCTTCGCTCGCCGCAAAAGCCCCTGGAAAGTCTCGCAGCTGCCCGATCCCTGTACGTGGTTGTTGCCACCGGGTTTCCCAACGCATATATGACATTTCGCTTGCAGCTCGCACGCCGCAGCCTTATGCCCACTTTCGCCACACTTCCAACAGCTATTGCTGCGGTCGGGACCTGCGCAGTTACTCCTGATATGCCCATATCCTTGGCACTTGAAGCATTTTTGTACCTCGGTCCTCACTCCCGAAGACCCAGCCAATCTTGATACGCCCTTGGTCAAGCAGTTTTTTGGCAGCTAGATCATCTAGTTCGATGACCGCTTTTTTCCGCTCCCGCTTATCTGCTTTGAATAGCGTTACTTTGACGTCGCCTGCCATATCACCAGAATCGCGCTTGATTGCCGCTGTCACTTCTTCTTCGGTGGTAAAGCTGTCCAAATCAGTAACTTCGACTTTCGACCGAGGGATCAGGCCGCGAACCACTCCGATCTCTCCAACCGCCGCTTGGATAGTATCCCTAAGCCTTCCGGGATTTACACCGCGGCCCAGTTCAAGGAGCACTCCTCCATCCGTGGTCTTCCTTATTGACCTGATTTCATGTTCCGGGTTATCCGGACACACGTGTTGTCGAATAGCACCAAGGACCTCGGCGTACGTTTTTTTTCTCGGCCGGTTTGACAACCACCGCCTTATTTTTCGTTCGCTTGCTTGGCCGCTTCCTTTTTCTCTGTCTCTTCCTCCTACCTTTACCTTCCACACCGGGCCTTGTGCCAACAACAGTATCCCCTTGTGGCGATGCTGTATTGGTTTTCTTGTCAGAGCGCTTATTGACCTGCCTTTGTTGTTTATTGACGACCAATTGCCATCCCTCGTTCTTTCCCAAAGGTAACTCTATTTTGGTTCTAACCTCTCGTTCAGATTCTTCGGTAGATGCTTCTCTTCCTCGTTTCCTGCCTCCTCGGGAGTTGGTTTCTACAGTGCTCTGCAACCCTCGCTCTGATTCGCAGAGCACCGCTTCTGCCTTCTTCCATTTGTCTCGGTATGTGGCTACCACTTCCAGTATCTCCTCCAGTTCTTTCAAGCCGTTCTTAACAATCATATTGGTGTTTGGCTGCCTCTTGACCGCGTTTCCCATTTGTTTCAAGAGGTCCCACCCCTTGCTTTAGGTGATATCCTCCTGTTCCCTTATCTCTCTGATGTACTCCCTTATTTCTGAGGTTTCCTGGAGTCTATCCTCTTCATTATGCCTCTTTTTCTGTTTAAGGTTATCGCCCCTGCTATGATGCGCCTGAGCCTCCTCAACCTCAACAATCTCCTCCATACTAGCATCCCTTGTGGCTTCATCTGGGTTCGAGTGACTCACCCCCAAGTCATTGCTTACCACATTATCTGCTCTCATCGTAACAGCCGTGAGCTGTTCGTCATCTATTTGTTTTCCTGTTGGTTTTTTTGTTAAATCTTTATTCATTTCTGTTCCCACGATTAGCACGAGAAAAAACGGTCACCTATGACAGAGCTCTGCATTATCATAGGAAGGCTATGATTTAAACCGATTGTCGCCAAAACCGGAGTTCACATACTAGCGACTAAGCATCCCCTAAGCCATGCAGCTATCGGCGTATGTAGTGCCACCTTAGCTTGGGTGTGCTAGCTTTTGGTCCACCCCGGGTATTTGATTTCCCCGGTACCTGCCATATCTGGCAGGCGGTCCCCTATCCACCACCTGGGGAGGCACCCGATCGGGGAGCTAGCCAACCCCACAGGGGTTGATTTTATTATTGGAGTATGCCTTTGTAAATCCACTTTAAAATCAGCAATCCAATTTGATTTTAATTTAATATTTTAATTTTATTATTGGAGTAGGCCTTTGTAAATCCACTATAAAAACAGCAATGCAATTTGATTTTAATTTAATATTTTAATTTTATTATTGGAGTAGGCCTTTGTAAATCCACTTTAAAAACAGCAATCCAATTTGATTTTAATTTAATATTTTAATTTTATTATTGGAGTATGTCTTTGTAAATCCACTTTAAAAACAGCAATCCAATTTGATTTTAATTTAATATTTTAATTTTATTATTGGAGTATGCCTTTGTAAATCCACTTTAAAATCAGCAATCCAATTTGATTTTAATTTAATGTTTTAATTTTATTATTGGAGTAGGCCTTTGTAAATCCAAAAAGATTTTATATAATAAAACACAATATTTTTGGTTTTGTCACTTTCTTTAACGTGATATCCTTTAACAAATTTCTAGCAAACATTAACTAAAATTATGCTAAAAAACTGCTTTTATACCCTATTTTATTTTTTGTGTGCCTACATGCCTTTTTGAATGTTCTTTCTTCGTTATTTTGTTTTTCTTCTTAAATAGGTCTTAAAATGGGTGTTACCGCCCTTCTTTTTATTATATACCTGGTGTGTGCTTTATAATAAAAACCGATAAATATTTGTTGACCATCTGGTTTTTGTGCATATTTCGAGTCGATTTTTGGTTTTCCGATTTTTTTACATGTTCTGTAAACCTAACTTGAAAACTTCTACCAGTTTGTCCGATATAGAATTTGGAGCAGTTGTAAATCCACTTTTAAAACAGCAATCCAATTTGATTTTAATTTAATATTTTAATTTTATTATTGGAGTAGGCCTTTGTAAATCCACTTTAAAAACAGCAATCCAATTTGATTTTAATTTAATATTTTAATTTAATTTTTGGAGTATGCCTTTGTTAATCCACTTTAAAAACCGCAATCCAATTTGATTTTAATTTAATATTTTAATTTTATTATTGGAGTAGGCCTTTGTAAATCCACTTTGAAATCAGCAATCCAATTTGATTTTAATTTAATATTTTAATTTTATTATTGGATTAGGCCTTTGTAAATCCACTTTAAAAACAGCAATCCAGTTTGATTTTAATTTAATATTTTAATTTTATTATTGGAGTATGCCTTTGTAAATCCACTTTAAAAACTGCAATCCAATTTGATCTTATTTTAATATTTTAATTTTATTATTGGAGTAGGCCTTTGTAAATCCACTTTAAAAACAGAAATCCAATTTGATTTTAATTTAATATTTTAATTTTATTATTGGAGTAGGCCTTTGTAAATCCACTTTAAAAACAGCAATCCAATTTGATTTTAATTTAATATTTTAATTTTATTATTGGAGTAGGCCTTTGTAAATCCACTTTAAAAACAGCAATCCAATTTGATTTTAATTTAATATTTTAATTTTATTATTGGAGTATGCCTTTGTAAAACCACTTTAAAAACAGAAATCCAATTTGATTTTAATTTAATATTTTAATTTTATTATTGGAGTAGGCCTTTGTAAATCCACTTTAAAAACAGCAATCCAATTTGATTTTAATTTAATATTTTAATTTTATTATTGGAGTAGGCCTTTGTAAATCCACTTTAAAAATAGCAATCCAATTTGATTTTAATTTAATTTAATTTTATTATTGGAGTAGGCCTTTGTAAATCCGCTTTCAAAACAGTAATCCAATTTGATTTTAATTTAATATTTTAATTTTATTATTGGAGTATGCCTTTGGAAATCCACTTTAAAAAAAGCAATCGAATTTGATTTTAATTTAATATTTTAATTTTATTATTGGAGTAGGCCTTTGTAAATCCACTTTAAAAACAGCAATCCAATTTGAATTTAATTTAATATTTTAATTTTATTATTGGACTATGCCTTTGTAAATCCACTTTAAAAACAGCAAAAATTTAATTTTATTATTGGATTAGGCCTTTGTAAATCCACTTTAAAAACAGCAATCCAATTTGATTTTAATTTAATATTATAATTTTATTATTGGAGTAGGCATTTGTAAATCTACTTTAAAAACAGCAATCCAATTTGATTTTAATTTAATATTTTAATTTTATTATTGGAGTAGGCCTTTGTAAATCCACTTTAAAATCAGCAATCCAATTTGATTTTAATTTAATGTTTTAATTTTATTATTGGAGTAGGCCTTTGTAAATCCAAAAAGATTTTATATAATAAAACACAATATTTTTGGTTTTGTCACTTTCTTTAACGTGATATCCTTTAACAAATTTCTAGCAAACATTAACTAAAATTATGCTAAAAAACTGCTTTTATACCCTATTTTATTTTTTGTGTGCCTACATGCCTTTTTGAATGTTCTTTCTTCGTTATTTTGTTTTTCTTCTTAAATAGGTCTTAAAATGGGTGTTACCGCCCTTCTTTTTATTATATACCTGGTGTGTGCTTTATAATAAAAACCGATAAATATTTGTTGACCATCTGGTTTTTGTGCATATTTCGAGTCGATTTTTGGTTTTCCGATTTTTTTACATGTTCTGTAAACCTAACTTGAAAACTTCTACCAGTTTGTCCGATATAGAATTTGGAGCAGTTGTAAATCCACTTTTAAAACAGCAATCCAATTTGATTTTAATTTAATATTTTAATTTTATTATTGGAGTAGGCCTTTGTAAATCCACTTTAAAAACAGCAATCCAATTTGATTTTAATTTAATATTTTAATTTAATTTTTGGAGTATGCCTTTGTTAATCCACTTTAAAAACCGCAATCCAATTTGATTTTAATTTAATATTTTAATTTTATTATTGGAGTAGGCCTTTGTAAATCCACTTTGAAATCAGCAATCCAATTTGATTTTAATTTAATATTTTAATTTTATTATTGGATTAGGCCTTTGTAAATCCACTTTAAAAACAGCAATCCAGTTTGATTTTAATTTAATATTTTAATTTTATTATTGGAGTATGCCTTTGTAAATCCACTTTAAAAACTGCAATCCAATTTGATCTTATTTTAATATTTTAATTTTATTATTGGAGTAGGCCTTTGTAAATCCACTTTAAAAACAGAAATCCAATTTGATTTTAATTTAATATTTTAATTTTATTATTGGAGTAGGCCTTTGTAAATCCACTTTAAAAACAGCAATCCAATTTGATTTTAATTTAATATTTTAATTTTATTATTGGAGTAGGCCTTTGTAAATCCACTTTAAAAACAGCAATCCAATTTGATTTTAATTTAATATTTTAATTTTATTATTGGAGTATGCCTTTGTAAAACCACTTTAAAAACAGAAATCCAATTTGATTTTAATTTAATATTTTAATTTTATTATTGGAGTAGGCCTTTGTAAATCCACTTTAAAAACAGCAATCCAATTTGATTTTAATTTAATATTTTAATTTTATTATTGGAGTAGGCCTTTGTAAATCCACTTTAAAAATAGCAATCCAATTTGATTTTAATTTAATTTAATTTTATTATTGGAGTAGGCCTTTGTAAATCCGCTTTCAAAACAGTAATCCAATTTGATTTTAATTTAATATTTTAATTTTATTATTGGAGTATGCCTTTGGAAATCCACTTTAAAAAAAGCAATCGAATTTGATTTTAATTTAATATTTTAATTTTATTATTGGAGTAGGCCTTTGTAAATCCACTTTAAAAACAGCAATCCAATTTGAATTTAATTTAATATTTTAATTTTATTATTGGACTATGCCTTTGTAAATCCACTTTAAAAACAGCAAAAATTTAATTTTATTATTGGATTAGGCCTTTGTAAATCCACTTTAAAAACAGCAATCCAATTTGATTTTAATTTAATATTATAATTTTATTATTGGAGTATGCCTTTGTAAATCCACTTTAAAAACAGCAATCCAATTTGATTTTGATTTAACATTTAAATTTTATTATTGGAGTATGCCTTTGTAAATCCACTTTAAAAACAGCAATCCAATTTGATTTTAATTTAATATTTTAATTTTATCATTGGAGGTAGGCCTTTGTAAATCCACTTTAAAATCAGCAATCCAATTTGGTTTTAATTTAATATTTTAATTTTATTATTGGAGTAGGCCTTTTTTAATCCACTTTAAAATCAGCAATCCAATTTGATTTTAATTTAATATTTTAATTTTATTATTGGAGTATGCCTTTGGAAATCCACTTTAAAAACAGCAATCCAATTTGATTTCAATTTAATATTTTAATTTTATTATTGGAGTAGGCCTTTGTAAATCCACTTTAAAAACAGCAATCCAATTTGATTTTAATTTAATATTATAATTTTATTATTGGAGTAGGCGTTTGTAAATCCACTTTAAAAACAGCAATCTAATTTGATTTTAATTTAACATTTTAATTTTATTATTGGACTATGCCTTTGTAAATCCACTTTAAAAACAGCAAAAATTTAATTTTATTATTGGATTAGGCCTTTGTAAATCCACTTTAAAAACAGCAATCCAATTTGATTTCAATTTAATATTATAATTTTATTATTGGAGTATGCCTTTGTAAATCCACTTTAAAAACAGCAATCCAATTTGATTTTGATTTAACATTTATATTTTATTATTGGAGTATGCCTTTGTAAATCCACTTTAAAAACAGCAATCCAATTTGATTTTAATTTAATATATTAATTTTATCATTGGAGGTAGGCCTTTGTAAATCCACTTTAAAATCAGCAATCCAATTTGATTTTAATTTAATATTTTAATTTTATTATTGGAGTAGGCCTTTTTTAATCCACTTTAAAAACAGCAATCCAATTTGATTTTAATTTAATATTTTAATTTTATTATTGGAGTATGCCTTTGTAAATCCACTTTAAAAACAGCAATCCAATTTGATTTTAATTTAATATTTTAATTTTATTATTGGGGTAGGCCTTTGTAAATCCACTTTAAAATCAGCAATCCAATTTGATTTTAATTTAATATTTTAATTTTATTATTGGAGTATGCCTTTGTAAATCCACTTTAAAAACAGCAATCCAATTTGATTTTAATTTAATATTTTAATTTTATTATTGGGTATGCCTTTGTAAATTCACTTAAAAAACAGCAATCCAATTTGATTTTAATTTAATATTTTAATTTTATTATTGGAGTAGGCCTTTGTAAATCCACTTTAAAAACAGCAATCCAATTTGATTTTAATTTAATATTTTAATTTTATTATTGGAGTAGGGCTTTGTAAATCCACTTTAAAAACAGCAATCCAATTTGATTTTAATTTAATATTTTAATTTTATTATTGGAGTAGGCCTTTGTAAATCCACTTTAAAAACAGCAATCCAATTTGATTTTAATTTAATATTTTAATTTTATTATTGGAGTAGGCCTTTGTAAATCCACTTTAAAAACAGCAATCCAATTTGATTTTAATTTAATATTTTAATTTTATTAATGAATTGGCCTTTGTAAATCCACTTTAAAAACAGTAATCCAATTTGATTATAATTTAATATTTTAATTTTATTATTGGAGTATGCCTTTGTAAATCCACTTTAAAAACAGCAATCCAATTTGATTTTAATTGAATATTTTAATTTTATTATTGGAGTAGGCCTTTGTAAATCCACTTTAAAATCAGCAATCCAATTTGATTTTAATTTTATTATTGGAGTATGCCTTTGTAAATCCACTTTAAAAACAGCAATCCAATTTGATTTTAATTTAATATTTTAATTTTATTATTGGAGTAGGCCTTTGTAAATCCACTTTAAAAACAGCAATCCAATTTGATTTTAATTTAATATTTTAATTTTATTATTGGAGTATGCCTTTGTAAATCCACTTTAAAAACAGCAATCCAATTTGATTTTAATTTAATATTTTAATTTTATTATTGGAGTAGGCCTTTGTAAATCCACTTTAAAATCAGCAATCCAATTTGATTTTAATTTAATATTTTAATTTTATTATTGGAGTAGGGCTTTGTAAATCCACTTTAAAAACAGCAATCCAATTTGATTTTAATTTAATATTTTAATTTTATTATTGGAGTAGGCCTTTGTAAATCCACTTTAAAAACAGCAATCGAATTTGATTTTAATTTAATATTTTAATTTTATTATTGGGATAGGCCTTTGTAAATCCACTTTAAATACAGCAATCCAATTTGATTTTAATTTAATATTTTAATTTTATTATTGAATTGGCCTTTGTAAATCCACTTTAAAAACAGCAATCCAATTTGATTTTAATTTAATATTTTAATTTTATTATTGGAGTATGCCGTTGTAAATCCACTTTATAAACAGCAATCCAATTCGATTTTGATTTAATATTTTAATTTTGTTATTGGAGTAGGACTTTGTAAATCCATTTTAAAAACAGCAATCCAATTTGATTTTAATTTAATATTTTAATTGTATTATTGGAGTATGCCTTTGTAAATTCACTTTAAAATCAGCAATCCAATTTGATTTTAATTTAATATTTTAATTTTATTATTGGAGTAGGGCTTTGTAAATCCACTTTAAAAACAGCAATCCAATTTGATTTTAATTTAATATTTTAATTTTATTATTGGAGTAGGCCTTTGTAAATCCACTTTAAAAACAGCAATCTAATTTGATTTTAATTTAATATTTTAATTTTATTATTGGGATAGGCCTTTGTAAATCCACTTTAAATACAGCAATCCAATTTGATTTTAATTTAATATTTTAATTTTATTATTGAATTGGCCTTTGTAAATCCACTTTAAAAACAGCAATCCAATTTGATTTTAATTTAATATTTTAATTTTATTATTGGAGTATGCCTTTGTAAATCCACTTTAAAAACAGCAATCCAATTTGATTTTAATTTAATATTTTAATTTTATTATTGGAGTAGGCCTTTGTAAATCCACTTTAAAATCAGCAATCCAATTTGATTTTAATTTAATATTTTAATTTTATTATTGGAGTAGGGCTTTGTAAATCCAGTTTGAAAACAGCAATCCAATTTGATTTTAATTTAATATTTTAATTTTATTATTGGAGTAGGCCTTTGTAAATCCACTATAAAAACAGCAATGCAATTTGATTTTAATTTAATATTTTAATTTTATTATTGGAGTAGGCCTTTGTAAATCCACTTTAAAAACAGCAATCCAATTTGATTTTAATTTAATATTTTAATTTTATTATTGGACTATGTCTTTGTAAATCCACTTTAAAAACAGCAATCCAATTTGATTTTAATTTAATATTTTAATTTTATTATTGGAGTATGCCTTTGTAAATCCACTTTAAAATCAGCAATCCAATTTGATTTTAATTTAATGTTTTAATTTTATTATTGGAGTAGGCCTTTGTAAATCCAAAAAGATTTTATATAATAAAACACAATATTTTGGTTTTGTCACTTTCTTTAACGTGATATCCTTTATCAAATTTCTAGCAAACATTAACTAAAATTATGCTAAAAAACTGCTTTTATACCCTATTTTATTTTTTGTGTGCCTACATGCCTTTTTGAATGTTCTTTCTTCGTTATTTTGTTTTTCTTCTTAAATAGGTCTTAAAATTGGTGTTACCGCCCTTCTTTTTATTATATACCTGGTGTGTGCTTTATAATAAAAACCGATAAATATTTGTTGACCATCTGGTTTTTGTGCATATTACGAGTCGATTTTTAGTTTTCCGATTTTTTTACATGTTCTGTAAACCTAACTTGAAAACTTCTACCAGTTTGTCCGATATAGAATTTGGAGCAGTTGTAAATCCACTTTTAAAACAGCAATCCAATTTGATTTTAATTTAATATTTTAATTTTATTATTGGAGTAGGCCTTTGTAAATCCACTTTAAAAACAGCAATCCAATTTGATTTTAATTTAATATTTTAATTTTATTATTGGAGTATGCCTTTGGAAATCCACTTTAAAAACAGCAATCCAATTTGATTTCAATTTAATATTTTAATTTTATTATTGGAGTAGGCCTTTGTAAATCCACTTTAAAAACAGCAATCCAATTTGATTTTAATTTAATATTATAATTTTATTATTGGAGTAGGCGTTTGTAAATCCACTTTAAAAACAGCAATCTAATTTGATTTTAATTTAACATTTTAATTTTATTATTGGACTATGCCTTTGTAAATCCACTTTAAAAACAGCAAAAATTTAATTTTATTGTTGGATTAGGCCTTTGTAAATCCACTTTAAAAACAGCAATCCAATTTGATTTCAATTTAATATTATAATTTTATTATTGGAGTATGCCTTTGTAAATCCACTTTAAAAACAGCAATCCAATTTGATTTTGATTTAACATTTAAATTTTATTATTGGAGTATGCCTTTGTAAATCCACTTTAAAAACAGCAATCCAATTTGATTTTAATTTAATATTTTAATTTTATCATTGGAGGTAGGCCTTTGTAAATCCACTTTAAAATCAGCAATCCAATTTGATTTTAATTTAATATTTTAATTTTATTATTGGAGTAGGCCTTTTTTAATCCACATTAAAAACAGCAATCCAATTTGATTTTAATTTAATATTTTAATTTTATTATTGGAGTATGCCTTTGTAAATCCACTTTAAAAACAGCAATCCAATTTGATTTTAATTTAATATTTTAATTTTATTATTGGGGTAGGCCTTTGTAAATCCACTTTAAAATCAGCAATCCAATTTGATTTTAATTTAATATTTTAATTTTATTATTGGAGTATGCCTTTGTAAATCCACTTTAAAAACAGCAATCCAATTTGATTTTAATTTAATATTTTAATTTTATTATTGGGTATTCCTTTGTAAATTCACTTAAAAAACAGCAATCCAATTTGATTTTAATTTAATATTTTAATTTTATTATTGGAGTAGGCCTTTGTAAATCCACTTTAAAATCAGCAATCCAATTTGATTTTAATTTAATATTTTAATTTTATTATTGGAGTAGGGCTTTGTAAATCCACTTTAAAAACAGCAATCCAATTTGATTTTAATTTAATATTTTAATTTTATTATTGGAGTAGGCCTTTGTAAATCCACTTTAAAAACAGCAATCCAATTTGATTTTAATTTAATATTTTAATTTTATTATTGGAGTAGGCCTTTGTAAATCCACTTTAAAAACAGCAATCCAATTTGATTTTAATTTAATATTTTAATTTTATTATTGAATTGGCCTTTGTAAATCTACTTTAAAAACAGTAATCCAATTTGATTATAATTTAATATTTTAATTTTATTATTGGAGTATGCCTTTGTAAATCCACTTTAAAAACAGCAATCCAATTTGATTTTAATTTAATATTTTAATTTTATTATTGGAGTAGGCCTTTGTAAATCCACTTTAAAATCAGCAATCCAATTTGATTTTAATTTTATTATTGGAGTATGCCTTTGTAAATCCACTTTAAAAACAGCAATCCAATTTGATTTTAATTTAATATTTTAATTTTATTATTGGAGTAGGCCTTTGTAAATCCACATTAAAAACAGCAATCGAATTTGATTTTAATTTAATATTTTGATTTTATTATTATTATTATTATTTTTTTTTTTTTCCTTTTGTAGGTGCAAAAAATCTTCAAAAGACTTTCGTCGAACGGCGATGGACGCCGCCCGACAGTGTGAGATTTGACAGCTGCTCCTGTCACCTACTCACTAAAAAATCACCTACAGCCCACGGGAAAACCGGACCGGAACCACTTTCGTATTACTTCAGTCTGTCCCGTGCTGCCAGCCCTGTCAGGGCCCCTCGATTACTTCTCGCCTAGGAATCCACTAAGCACCCCTCTTCCCTCTTTTTTCGTAGCGTAGATTCGACGTAGAGTGCTATTGCATCCCACGCCTCCTCCGACCCTAGCATCACCTCCACGATGGTGTCAGGTGTAACCACCTCCACCACTGAGGTGAGCCGGTTTCTTTCTTCATTGAATTGAGCGCACCCAAAGAAAGTATGACAAGCGTCATCACTTTCTTCAGGGCAGTACCGGCAATAAGGGGTCCTCAGCTTTCCCATTCGGTACAAGTAGGCTCCAAAGTAACCATGCCCCGTCAGGAACTGGCAAACAAAGAAGTTAACTTCCCCGTGCCTCCGTTTGATCCAGGTACTAAGTACCTTTACCAACCTGGCCGTCCATCGACCGCTACTCTCCTCGTCCCACTGTTGCTGCCATGCTACGAGCGTGACACTGCGAGCTCTCATCGCAGAATCACTCCTTCCAAATTCGGCACTCAACCGGTATATCTCTCGACGCTCGAGCGCCATCAGGTCTATCGGGATTACTCCAGCGACAACCAAGGCCGCAGCTCCGGACACCGTGCGATAAGCGCATGTGATTCTTAGTGCCCCGCGTCTCTGTATTGACAACATTCTCGTGCGGTACTTCCTTACTTCCATTGCACCAGCCCAGATCTCAGCTCCATACAGCAGGACCGACTGCACCGTTGACATCAGGAGTCTTCGCTTGCTAGAGCGAGGGCCGCCCACATTCGCCATCAGTCTTCCGAGTGACACTGTTACAACTGATGCCCGGTCACAAACCCTGCGAATATGCTCCCAGTAGGTTAGTCGACTGTCTAAAACAACCCCCAGATATTTCGTCGCACCTTTTGAATTCACCTCTTCTCTTCCAATCTGCATAGGGATGACTGTTGGAATCCTCCGTTTTGTAAGAATTACGATTTCAGTTTTTGAGATTGCCAACTGTAGACCGTGCTCATCCATCCAAACGTTGACTCTTCTCATCACCTGATTCAGCCTGTATTGAGCTAAAGCTGTGCTTCTGGATGTTATTACAATGGCAACATCATCTGCATATCCAACCAGGAATACTTCCTCCGGCATCTCATGTCGCAACAGGCCATCATACATTGCATTCCACAGATCGGGACCAAGAATTGACCCCTGGGCTACTCCAGCAGTGATTTCCTTCATCTTTTCGCCGTCTTTCGTCTCGTATACCAGTCTACGATTCCTCAAGTAGTCTCGAACTATTTGTAGAAGATAGTTCGGGACAGCGCAAGATCGTTGCAAAGCATCAATCATATCTTCCCATCTGGCCGAGTTGAAGGCGTTTCGCACATCCAGAGTCACTAGAAATACTAAAGGCCTCGCCGCGTGGCAGGCAGTTTCAGCTCTTTCAACCGCGCTAATTACCTTCTTTATTGCATCTACAGTTGACCGCCCCTTCCGAAAGCCATATTGTCTTGGAGACAAATCACCAGCAGTAGATATGGCAACTTCCAGCCTAGGCTTTAATAGTTTTTCCAGCAGCTTCCCCATTGTTTCCAACATACGGAGAGGTCTGTATGATGACGGGGAGTTGGGATCGCCACCTTTCAATTTGTTTATTAATACTAGACGGGCCGTCTTCCACCGTGAAGGAAACACTCCTGCTACTAAGCATGCATTATACACTTTTAGTAACAGGTGCGGGTATCTACTAACAGCCACCTTCAACGCCTCCACTGGTATGCCATCCTGTCCCGGTGCCTTCTTATTTTTTAGGCTGGTCACCGCATATACCAACTCCTCCTCTGTGAATGCGTGAATTTCTCCAACTTGGATTTCAGCATCGTCTTCTACCCTAGGCAAGTGTGTTGGAAAGAGAGCATCAACAATATTTGTCATCGTTTCTGCATCCAGCGCGACGTGCGTACTGAACAGCCCCAGCTTTCGAGTGGCAAGTTTGTATCCTCTGCCCCATGGATCGCTATCCACCTCGTTACATATGGTTCTCCAGCATTGCGCTTTACTCGCACGAATGGCTAAGCCGAGCTCTTTTTTTGCGGCTTTGTGCTGAGCTGACTTAGCAATTGCTTCTTCTCCGCCCTGTGCTCGTTGCGCCCTTCGCCTAAGCTGCAGAGCTTTCCTTCTCAGCTCTGCGATCTCATTTGTCCACCAATAAGCCTGTTTCCTTCCACTCCACTGTTTTCTCCGGGGCATAGAAGAGTCGCAAGCTTGTTGAACTAACCGTGTAATGCTTTCAACAGCCGCCTCAATGTCGGCTCTGTTCGTAATCTCCTGTAAAACCGATTGGTTATTAGTGAGGCTCATCTCGACAGATGTAAGGAGCTTTTCGCTGTCCAGCTTGGTGGTGTTCCAGCTCAGTAAACTACGATACTTCGCTCGCTGTGTTTTTTGCTCATCGTCGTGCAATTGAAAGCTGATGTAGTTGTGATCACTTGCGGTATAATCCTCCATCACTCTCCAATCTTTTGCCAATGGCACCAGCCGTGCTGATACTAATGTTATGTCCGGTATGGAGCTGCCGAACCCTGGCCTTCGGTATGTTGGCGTAGATCCTTTGTTTAGGACGCATAAATCCAGTCTTGCGACCATCTCCAGTATATGTCTCCCCCTTGTATTTTGGTGTGGCATACCCCATTCTAGTGCGCGTGCATTGAAGTCACCAGCTAGCACTAGTGCCCCTGTTACATCACGAGCCGAATCCTCCAGTCCATTCAATTTGGATTGAAACTCCAAAATTGTATCGTTCGGTGACAGATACACACTATAAAGCGTAGTGTTTCGGCTTCTTAGCCAGACGTAGCCAATTCCAGAACCATGGGCATCGATGCGTACTCCATGGGTGTCGACCACCCATATTGCCGCAGACCCCGAGGGATCTGAGAACCAGTTTGGACGATTATCGTTCTGGTACTGCTCGCAAATAACTGCTATCTGGACTTCTGCTTCACAGACAAGCTGCGCCAAGAGATCCTGCGCAGCTCTGCATCCATTCAAGTTTCCTTGAAGGACCTTCATCTACGTTTATTTTCCTTCGCTCGCCGCAAAAGCCCCTGGAAAGTCTCGCAGCTGCCCGATCCCTGTACGTGGTTGTTGCCACCGGGTTTCCCAACGCATATATGACATTTCGCTTGCAGCTCGCACACCGGGCCTTGTGCCAACAACAGTATCCCCTTGTGGCGATGCTGTATTGGTTTTCTTGTCAGAGCGCTTATTGACCTGCCTTTGTTGTTTATTGACGACCAATTGCCATCCCTCGTTCTTTCCCAAAGGTAACTCCATTTTGGTTCTAACCTCTCGTTCAGATTCTTCGGTAGATGTGTCTCTTCCTCGTTTCCTGCCTCCTCGGGAGTTGGTTTCTACAGTGCTCTGCAACCCTCGCTCTGATTCGCAGAGTACCGCTTCTGCCTTCTTCCATTTGTCTCGGTATGTGGCTACCACTTCCAGTATCTCCTCCAGTTCTTTCAAGCCGTTCTTAACAATCATATTGGTGTTTGGCTGCCTCCAGACCGCGTTTCCCATTTGTTTCAAGAGGTCCCACCCCTTGCTTAAGGTGATATCCTCCTGTTCCCTTATCTCTCTCATGTACTCCCTCATTTCTGAGGTTTCCTGGAGTCTATCCTCTTCATTATGCCTCTTTTTCTGTTTAAGGTTACCGTCCCTGCTATGATGCGCCTGAGCCTCCTCAACCTCAACAATCTCCTCCATACTAGCATCCCTTGTGGCTTCATCTGGGTTCGAGTGACTCACCCCCAAGTCATTGCTTACCACATTATCTGCTCTCATCGTAACAGCCGTGAGCTGTTCGTCATCTATTTGTTTTCCTGTTGGTTTTTTTGTTAAATCTTTATTCATTTCTGTTCCCACGAGTAGCACGAGAAAAAACGGTCACCTATGACAGAGCTCTGCATTATCATAGGAAGGCTATGATTTAAACCGATTGTCGCCAAAACCGGAGTTCACATACTAGCAACTAAGCATCCCCTTAGCCATGCAGCTATCGGCGTATGTAGTGCCACCTTAGCTTGGGTGTGCTAGCTTTTGGTCCAACCCGGGTATTTGATTTCCCCGGTACCTGCCATAACTGGCAGGCGGTCCCCTATCCGCCACCTGGGGAGGCACCCGATGGAGGAGCTGGCCAACCCCACACGGGTTAATTTTATTATTGGAGTATGCCTTTGTAAATCCACTTTAAAAACAGCAATCCAATTTGATTTTAATTGAATATTTTAATTTTATTATTGGAGTAGGCCTTTGTAAATCCACTTTAAAATCAGCAATCCAATTTGATTTTAATTTTATTATTGGAGTATGCCTTTGTAAATCCACTTTAAAAACAGCAATCCAATTTGATTTTAATTTAATATTTTAATTTTATTATTGGAGTAGGCCTTTGTGAATCCACTTTAAAAACAGCAATCCAATTTGATTTTAATTTAATACTTTAATTTTATTATTGGAGTATGCCTTTGTAAAACCACTTTAAAAACAGCAATCCAATTTGATTTTAATTTAATATTTTAATTTTATTATTGGAGTAGGCCTTTGTAAATCCACTTTAAAATCAGCAATCCAATTTGATTTTAATTGAAAATTTTAATTTTATTATTGGAGTAGGTCTTTGTAAATCCACTTTAAAAACAGCAATCCAATTTGATTTTAATTTAATATTTTAATTTTATTATTGGAGTAGGCCTTTGTAAAACCACTTTAAAAACAGCAATCCAATTTGATTTTAATTTAATATTTTAATTTTATTATTGGAGAAGGCCTTTGTAAATCCACTTTAAATCAGCAATCCAATTTGATTTTAATTGAATATTTTAATTTTATTATTGGAGTAGGCCTTTGTAAATCCACTTTAAAAACAGCAATCCAATTTGATTTTAATTGAATATTTTCATTTTATTATTGGAGTAGGCCTTTGTAAATCCACTTTAAAAACAGCAATCCAATTTGATTTTAATTTAATATTTTCATTTTATTATTGAAGTAGGCCTTTGTAAATCCACTTTAAAAACAGCAATCCAATTTGATTTTAATTTAATATTTTAATTTTATTATTGAAGTAGGCCTTTGTAAATCCACTTTAAAATCAGCAATCCATTTTGATTTTAATTTTATTATTGGGTATGCCTTTGTAAATCCACTTTAAAAACAGCAATCCAATTTGATTTTAATTTAACATTTTAATTTTATTATTGGAGTATGCCCTTTGAAATCTAATTTAAAAATAGTAATACAATTCTGATTTTAATTTAATATTTTAATTTTATTATTGGAGTAGGCCTTTGTAAATCCACTTTAAAAACAGCAATCCAATTTGATTTTAATTTAATATTTTAATTTCATTATTGGAGTAGGCCTTTGTAAATCCACTTTAAAAACAGCAATCCAATTTGATTTTAATTTAATATTTTAATTTTATTATTGGAGTATGCCTTTGTAAATCCACTTTAAAAACAGCAATCCAATATGATTTTAATTTAGTATTTTAATTTTTATTATTGGTGTATGCCTTTGTAAATCCACTTTAAAAACAGAAATCCAATTTGATTTTAATTTAATATTTTAATTATATTATTGGGTATGCCTTTGTAAATCCACTTTAAAAACAGCAATCCAATTTGATTTTAATTTAACATTTTAATTTTATTATTGGAGTATGCCCTTGGAAATCTACTTTAAAAATAGTAATCCAATTCTGATTTTAATTTAATATTTTAATTTTATTATTGGAGTAGGCCTTTGTAAATCCACTTTAAAAACAGCAATCCAATTTGATTTTAATTTAATATTTTCATTTTATTATTGGAATAGGCCTTTGTAAATCCACTTTAGAATCAGCAATCCAATTTGATTTTAATTTAATATTTTCATTTTTTTATTGGAGTAGGCCTTTGTAAATTCACTTTAGAAACAACAATCCAATTTGATTTTAATTTAATATTTTAATTTTATTATTGGAGTAGGCCTTTGTAAATCCACTTTAAAATCAGCAATCCAATTTGATTTTAATTTAATATTTAAGTTTTATTATTGGAGTAGGCTTTTGTTAATCCACTTTAAAAACAGAAATCCAGTTTGAGTTCAATTTAATATTTTAATTTTATTATTGGAGTATGCCTTTGTAAATCCACTTTAAAATCAGCAATCCATTTTGTTTTTAATTTAATATTTTAATTTTATTATTGGGTATGCCTTTGTAAATCCACTTTAAAAACAGCAATCCAATTTGATTTTAATTTAACATTTTAATTTTATTATTGGAGTATGCCCTTGGAAATCTACTTTCAAAATAGTAATCCAATTCTGATTTTAATTTAATATTTTAATTTTATTATTGGAGTAGGCCTTTGTAAATCCACTTTAAAAACAGCAATCCAATTTGATTTTAATTTAATATTTTCATTTTATTATTGGAGTAGGCCTTTGTAAATCCACTTTAAAAACAGCAATCCAATTTGATTTTAATTTAATATTTTAATTTTATTATTGGAGTATGCCTTTGTAAATCCACTTTAAAAACAGCAATCCAATATGATTTTAATTTAGTATTTTAATTTTATTATTGGTGTATGCCTTTGTAAATCCACTTTAAAAACAGAAATCCAATTTGATTTTAATTTAATATTTTAATTTTATTATTGGAGTATGCCTTTGTAAATCCACTTTAAAAACAGCAATCCAATTTGATTTATATTTAATATTTTAATTTTATTATTGGAATAGGCCTTTGTAAATCCACTTTAAAATCAGCAATCCATTTTGATTTTAATTTAATATTTTCATTTTATTATTGAAGTAGGCCTTTGTAAATTCACTTTAAAAACAGCAATCCAATTTGATTTTAATTTAATATTTTAATTTTATTATTGGAGTAGGCCTTTGTAAATCCACTTTAAAATCAGCTATCCAATTTGATTTTAGTTTAATATTTAAATTTTATTATTGGAGTAGGCCTTTGTTAATCCACTTTAAAAACAGAAAACCAGTTTGAGTTTAATTTAATATTTTAATTTTATTATTGAAGTAGGCCTTTGTAAATCCACTTTAAAAACAGCATTCCATTTTGATTTTAATTTAATATTTTAATTTTATTATTGGGTATGCCTTTGTAAATCCACTTTAAAAACAGCAATCCAATTTGATTTTAATTTAACATTTTAATTTTATTATTGGAGTATGCCCTTGGAAATCTACTTTAAAAATAGTAATCCAATTCTGATTTTAATTTAATATTTTAATTTTATTATTGGAGTAGGCCTTTGTAAATCCACTTTAAAAACAGCAATCCAATTTGATTTTAATTTAATATTTTAATTTTATTATTGGAGTAGGCCTTTGTAAATCCACTTTAAAAACAGCAATCCAATTTGATTTTAATTTAATATTTTAATTTTATTATTGGAGTATGCCTTTGTAAATCCACTTTAAAAACAGCAATCCAATATGATTTTAATTTAGTGTTTTAATTTTATTATTGGAATAGGCCTTTGTAAATCCACTTTAAAATCAGCAATCCATTTTGATTTTAATTTAATATTTTAATTTTATTATTGGAGTAGGCCTTTGTAAATCCACTTTAAAAACAGCAATCCAATTTGATTTTAATTTAATATTTTAATTTTATTATTGGAGTAGGCCTTTGTAAATCCACTTTAAAAACAGCAATCCAATTTGATTTTAATTTAATATTTTAATTTTATTATTGGAGTAGGCCTTTGTAAATCCACTTTAAAATCAGCAATCCAATTTGATTTTAATTTAATATTTTTATTTCATAATTAGTGTAGGCCTTTGTAAATCAGCTTTAAAAACAGCAACCCAAATTGATTTTAATTTAATATTTAAATGTTATTATTGGAGTATGTCTTTGTAAATCCACTTTAAAAACAGCAATCCAATTTGATTTTAATTAAATATTATAATTTTATTATTGGAGTAGGCCTTTTTAAATCCACTTTAAAAACAGCAATCCAATTTGATTTTAATTTAATACTTTAATTTTATTATTGGAGTAGGCCTTTATAAATCCACTTTAAAAACAGCAATCCAATTTGATTTTAATTTAATATTTTAATTTTATTATTGGAGTAGGCCTTTGGAAATCCACTTTAAAAAAAGCAATCCAATTTGATTTTAATTTAATATTTTAATTTTATTATCGGAGTAGGCCTTTGTAAATCCACTTTAAAAACAGCAATCCAATCGGATTTTAATTTAATATTTTAATTTTATAATTGTAGTAGGCCTTGTAAATCCAGTTTAAAAACAGCAATCAAATTTGATTTTAATTTAATATTTTAATTTTATTATTGGAGTAGGCCTTTGTAAATCCATTTTAAAAACAGCAATCCAATTTGATTTTAATTTAATATTTTAATTTTATTATTGGAGTATGCCTTTGTAATTCCACTTTATAACCAGCAATCCAATTTGATTTTAATTTAATATTTTAATTTTATTATTGGAGTAGGCCTTTGTAAATCCATTTTAAAAACAGCAATCCAATTTGATTTTAATTTAATATTTTAATTTTATTATTGGAGTAGGCCTTTGTAAATCCACTTTAAAAACAGCAATCCAATTTGATTTTAATTTAATATTTTAATTTTATTATTGGAGTATGCCTTTGTAAATCCACTTTAAAAACAGCAATCCAATTTGATTTTAATTTAATATTTTAATTTTATTATTGGAGTAGGCCTTTGTTAATCCACTTTAAAATCAGCAATCCAATTTGATTTTAATTTAATATTTTAATTTTATTTTTGGAGTAGGCTTTTGTAAATCCACTTTAAAAACAGCAATCCAATTTGATTTTAATATAAAATTTTAATTTTATTATTGGAGTAGGCCTTTGGAAATCCTCTTTAAAAACAGCAATCCAATTTGATGTAAATTTAATTTTTTAATTTCATTATTGGATTGGCCTTTGTAAATCCACTTTAAAAACAGCAATCCAATTTGATTTTAAATGAATATTTTAATTTTATTATTGGAGTGTGCCTTTGTAAATCCACTTTAAAAACAGCAATCCAATTTGATTTTAATTGAATATTTTAATTTTATTATTGGAGTAGGGATTGTAAATCCACTTTAAAATCAGCAATCCAATTTGATTTTAATTTTATTATTATTGTGTGAATGGATTTCCATTTCTTCACTATTTTGTGTGCTTTTGTTACTTTGTAAAATTTTTTATATAAAAAAGAAAAATTCTTTATTATTATTTATTTTTATTATTTTAATATTTTTATCTTCCTTATAGTAACAATCTGTTTTATTTTTTTAAAAAATCGATTTCGGATGCTTTCGCCTTCCTTTCTCAATTTTTAATTTAATATTATTCCATTTTTATTCAATTTTTAATTTAATATTATTTAATATTATAATATAAAATTAAAAATTGAGAAAGGAAGGCGAAAGCATCCGAAATCGATTTTTTAAAAAAATAAAACAGATTGTTACTATAAGGAAGATAAAAATATTAAAATAATAAAAATAAATAATAATAAAGAATTTTTCTTTTTTATATAAAAAATTTTAATTTTATTATTGGAGTATGCCTTTGTAAATCCACTTTAAAAACAGCAATCCAATTTGATTTTAATTTAATATTTTATTTTTCTTATTGGAGTAGGCCTTTGTAAATCTACTTTAAAAAAAGCAATTCAATTGGATTTTAATTTAATATTTTAATTTTATTATTGGAGTAGGCCTTTGTAAATCCACTTTAAAAACGGCAATCCAATTTGATTTTAATTTAATATTTTAATTTTATTATTGGAGTAGGCCTTTGTAAATCCACTTTAAAAACAGCAATCCAATTTGATTTTAATTTAATATTTTAATTTTATTATTGAGTAGGCCTTTGTAAATCCACTTTAAAAACAGCAATCCAATTTGATTTTAATTTAATATTTTAATTTTATTATTGGAGTATGCCCTTGGAAATCTACTTTAAAAATAGTAATCCAATTCTGATTTTAATTTAATATTTTAATTTTATTATTGGAGTAGGCCTTTGTAAATCCACTTAAAAACAGCAATCCAATTTGATTTTAATTTAATATTTTCATTTTATTATTGGAGTAGGCCTTTGTAAATCCACTTTAAAAACAGCAATCCAATTTGATTTTAATTTAATATTTTAATTTTATTATTGGAGAAGGCCTTTGTAAATCCACTTTAAAAACAGCAATCGAATTTGATTTTAATTTAATATTTTAATTTTATTATTGGAGTATGCCTTTGTAAATCCACTTTAAAAACAGCAATCCAATTTGATTTTAATTTAACATTTTAATTTTATTATTGGAGTATGCCCTTGGAAATCTACTTTAAAAATAGTAATCCAATTCTGATTTTAATTTAATATTTAATTTTATTATTGGAGTAGGCCTTTGTAAATCCACTTTAAAAACAGCAATCCAATTTGATTTTAATTTAATATTTTCATTTTATTATTGGAGTAGGCCTTTGTAAATCCACTTTAAAAACAGCAATCCAATTTGATTTTAATTTAATATTTTAATTTTATTATTGGAGTATGCCTTTGTAAATCCACTTTAAAAACAGCAATCCAATATGATTTTAATTTAGTATTTTAATTTTATTATTGGTGTATGCCTTTGTAAATCCACTTTAAAAACAGAAATCCAATTTGATTTTAATTTAATATTTTAATTTTATTATTGGAGTATGCCTTTGTAAATCCACTTTAAAAACAGCAATCCAATTTGATTTATATTTAATATTTTAATTTTATTATTGGAATAGGCCTTTGTAAATCCACTTTAAAATCAGCAATCCATTTTGAATTTAATTTAATATTTTCATTTTATTATTGAAGTAGGCCTTTGTAAATTCACTTTAAAAACAGCAATCCAATTTGATTTTAATTTAATATTTTAATTTTATTATTGGAGTAGGCCTTTGTAAATCCACTTTAAAAACAGCAATCCAATTTGATTTTAGTTTAATATTTAAATTTTATTATTGGAGTAGGCCCTTGTTAATCCACTTTAAAAACAGAAAACCAGTTTGTGTTTAATTTAATATTTTAATTTTATTATTGAAGTAGGCCTTTGTAAATCCACTTTAAAAACAGCAATCCATTTTGATTTTAATTTAATATTTTAATTTTATTATTGGGTATGCCTTTGTAAATCCACTTTAAAAACAGCAATCCAATTTAATTTTAATTTAACATTTTAATTTTATTATTGGAGTATGCCCTTGGAAATCTACTTTAAAAATAGTAATCCAATTCTGATTTTAATTTAATATTTTAATTTTATTATTGGAGTAGGCCTTTGTAAATCCACTTTAAAAACAGCAATCCAATTTGATTTTAATTTAATATTTTAATTTTATTATTGGAGTAGGCCTTTGTAAATCCACTTTAAAAACAGCAATCCAATTTGATTTTAATTTAATATTTTAATTTTATTATTGGAGTATGCCTTTGTAAATCCACTTTAAAAACAGCAATCCAATATGATTTTAATTTAGTATTTTAATTTTATTATTGTAATAGGCCTTTGTAAATCCACTTTAAAATCAGCAATCCATTTTGATTTTAATTTAATATTTTAATTTTATTATTGGAGTAGGCCTTTGTAAATCCACTTTAAAAACAGCAATCCAATTTGATTTTAATTTAATATTTTAATTTTATTATTGGAGTAGGCCTTTGTAAATCCACTTTAAAAACAGCAATCCAATTTGATTTTAATTTAATATTTTAATTTTATTATTGGAGTATGCCTTTGTAAATCCACTTTAAAAACAGCAATCCAATTTGATTTTAATTTAATATTTTAATTTTATTATTGGAGTATGCCTTTGTAAATCCACTTTAAAAACAGCAATCCAATTTGATTTTAATTTAATATTTTATTTTTCTTATTGGAGTAGGCCTTTGTAAATCCACTTTAAAAAAAGCAATCCAATTTGATTTTAATTTAATATTTTAATTTTATTATTGGAGTAGGCCTTTGTAAATCCACTTTATAAACGGCAATCCAATTTGATTTTAATTTAATATTTTAATTTTATTATTGGAGTAGGCCTTTGTAAATTCACTTTAAAAACAGCAATCCAATTTGATTTTAATTTAATATTTTAATTTTATTATTGGAGAAGGCCTTTGTAAATCCACTTTAAAAACAGCAATCGAATTTGATTTTAATTTAATATTTTAATTTTATTATTGGAGTATGCCTTTGTAAATCCACTTTAAAAACAGCAATCCAATTTGATTTTAAATGAATATTTTAATTTTATTATTGGAGTAGGCCTTTGTAAATCCACTTTAAAATCAGCAATCCAATTTGATTTTAATTTTATTATTGGAGTATGCCTTTGTAAATCCACTTTAAAAACAGCAATCCAATTTGATTTTAATTTAATATTTTAATTTTATTATTGGAGTAGGCCTTTGTAAATCCACTTTAAAAACAGCAATCCAATTTGATTTTAATTTAATATTTTAATTTTATTATTGGAGTATGCCTTTGTAAATCCAATTTAAAATCAGCAATCCAATTTGATTTTAATTTAATATTTTTATTTTATAATTAGTGTAGGCCTTTGTAAATCAGCTTTAGAAACAGCAATCCAAATTGATTTTAATTTAATATTTAAATGTTATTATTGGAGTATGTCTTTGTAAATCCACTTTAAAAACAGCAATCCAATTTGATTTTAATTAAATATTATAATTTTATTATTGGAGTAGGCCTTTTTAAATCCACTTTAAAAACAGCAATCCAATTTGATTTTAATTTAATACTTTAATTTTATTATTGGAGTAGGCCTTTATAAATCCACTTTAAAAACAGAAATCCAATTTGATTTTAATTTAATATTTTAATTTTATTATTGGAGTAGGCCTTTGTAAATCCACTTTAAAAACAGCAATCCAATTTGATTTTAATTTAATATTTTAATTTTATTATCGTAGTAGGCCTATATTTTAATTTTATTATTGGAGCAATATTTTATTATTAAATTAAAATCAAACTGGATTGCTGATTTTAAAGTGGATTTACAAAGGCCTACTCCAATAATAAAATTAAAATATTAAATTAAAATCAAATTGGATTGCTGTTTTTAAATTGGATTTACAAAGGCATACTCCAATAATAAAATTAAAATATTAAATTAAAACCAAATTGGATTGCTGTTTATAAAGTGGATTTACAAAGGCCTACTTCAATAATTAAATTAAAATATTAAATTAAAATCAAATTGGATTGCTGTTTTTAAAGTGGATTTACAAAGGCCTACTCCAATAATAAAATTAAAATATTAAATTAAAATCAAATTGGATTGCTGCTTTTAAAGTGGATTTACAGAGGCCTACTCCAATAATAAAATTAAAATATTAAATTAAAATCAAATTGGATTACTGTTTTCAAAGTGGATTTACAAAGTCATACTCCAATAATAAAATTAAAATCAAATTGGATTGCTGATTTTAAAGTGGATTTACAAAGGCCTACTCCAATAATAAAATTAAAATATTAAATTAAAATCAAATTGGATTGCTGTTTTTAAAGTGGATTTACAAAGGCATACTCCAATAATAAAATTAAAATATTAAATTATAATCAAATTGGATTGCTGTTTTTAAAGTGGATTTACAAAGGCCAATCCAATAATAAAATTAAAATATTAAATTAAAATCAAATTGGATTGCTGTTTTTAAAGTGGATTTACAAAGGCCTACTCCAATAATAAAATTAAAATATTAAATTAAAATCAAATTGGATTGCTGATTTTAAATTGGATTTACAAAGGCATACTCCAATAATAAAATTAAAATATTAAATTAAAATCAAATTTGATTGCTGTTTTCAAAGTGGATTTACAAAGGCATACTCCAATAATAAAATTAAAATATTAAATTAAAATCAAATTGGATTGCTGTTTTTAAAGTGGATTTACAAAGGCATACTCCAATAATAAAATTCAAATATTAAATTAAAATCAAATTGGATTGCTGTTTTTAAAGTGGATTAACAAAGGCCTACTCCAATAATTAAATTAAAAAATTAATTTAAAATCAAATTGGATTGCTGTTTTTAAAGAGGATTTCCAAAGGCCTACTCCAATAATAAAATTTAAATTTTAAATTAAAATCAAATTGGATTGCTGTTTTTAAAGTGGATTTACAAAAGCATACTCCAAAAATAAAATTAAAATATTAAATTAAAATCAAATTGGATTGCTGTTTTTAAAGTGGATTTACAAAGGCATACTCCAATAATAAAATTAAAATATTAAATTATAATCAAATTGGATTGCTGTTTTTAAAGTGGATTTACAAAGGCCAATCCAATAATAAAATTAAAATATTAAATTAAAATCAAATTGGATTGCTGTTTTTAAAGTGGATTTACAAAGGCCTACTCCAACAATAAAATTAAAATATTAAATTAAAATCAAATTGGATTGCTGATTTTAAATTGGATTTACAAAGGCATTTTTTTTTTTTTTTTTTTTTTTTTTTTCGTCCCTGCCCAAAAGCGGCTAGCACTACGACCTAAAAGATCTTTTGTGCTGTTGGGTACTGTTACTCCAGGAGCTTCTCGACCTCTCTAATAAAGGCGAGAATGCTATTTATAGAGGCCAATTTACATTTCTCCGGGGTCAGATACCTCTCTTCAAAATGAATCCACCTCCGTGTGCACAGAGCAACACACTCACATAGTATGTGTTCTGCGGTTTCTGTCTCTTCCAAACAGAGTCGGCACTCCGTCTCTGTGGACAGGTTCATTTTGTTCAAATGATATCTCAGGTTACAGTGACCTGAGAGAAAACTCACAAGTTTCCTAATATTTCCTTTGCTGAAATTGATCGCCAAATTTTTGTGGTGAAATGGTCTGATCAAAGATTTGGCTTGTCTAAGGCCGGGAATACCGTTTCAATAAGTCAAGCACTGTATTTTTTCCCATTTACTGATTGTGTAGGTTGCAGAAGCCCACGGGATACCACAAAAAGGCTCAGGGCCAATGAGTGTAGTCGACGAGCCTGCCCGTGCAAGTTCGTCGGCTATCTCATTTCCAGTGATGCCCATGTGACCAGGCACCCACCACAACCTTACTTTGTTTTGACAAGAGAGAGATTGTAGCAGTTTATAACAACTTTGAACCGACTTGGAAACCAAGCAGTTAGAAGCCAATGCTTTCAGTGCTGCTTGGCTGTCAGACAAAATGTGGATGGATGCGCCTTTAAGACCTTTGGTCATAATAATAGAGGCGCAGATTTCGATGGCGTGAATTTCGGCTAGAAAAACACTGGGGTAAGTACCCAGTGATTTCGATATTTTGTGATTGGGTCCAAAGACACCAATGCCGACTCCACTATCCATTTTTGATCCATCAGTGTACCAGACTAGGCTGTTAGGTTCCATCTGCGGTAACCCAGTATCCCAGTCTGTTCTATCGGGGATTGTTACCACGAAATTCCTGCCAAAGCAGAGTTCTTTCGGCATAACGTCCGGGACACTAAAGAACATATTCAGGTCTGGAAGTTCATTCAAAATGTCCAGGTGACCCATATGGTCATCATGACTGTATTGATTTGCGAGCTTCAATCTAGCTGCACAGGTAGCAGCTGATTTTTTGACGTGGATATGAAGTGGAGTGAGCCCGATGAGAGCTTCCATTGCCGCCGTAGGGCAGGTGCCCCCAATATTTTAATTTTATTATTGGAGTAGGCCTTTGTAAATCCACTTTAAAATCAGCAATCCAATTTGATTTTAATTTAAAATTTTAATTTTATTATTGGAGTATGACTTTGTAAATCCACTTTGAAAACAGCAATCCAATTTGATTTTAATTTAATATTTTAATTTTATTATTGGAGTATGCCTTTGTAAATCCACTTTAAAAACAGCAATCCAATTTGATTTTAATTTAATATTTTAATTTTACTATTGGAGTATGCCTTTGTAAATCCACTTTAAAAACAGCAATCCAATTTGATTTTAATTTAATATTTTAATTTTATTATTGGAGTAGACCTTTTAAATCCACTTTAAAAACAGCAATCCAATTTGATTTTAATTTAATATTTTAATTTTATTATTGGAGTAGGCCTTTGTAAATCCACTTTAAAAACAGCAATCCAATTTGATTTTAATTTAATATTTTAATTTTATTATTGGAGTTTGCCTTTGTAAATCCACTTTAAAAACAACAATAGAATTTGATTTTAATTTAATATTTTAATTTTATTATTGGAGTATGCCTTTGTAAATCCACTTTAAAAACAGCAATCCAATTTGATTTTAATTTAATATTTTAATTTTATTATTGGAGTAGGCCTTTGTAAATCCACTTTAAAAACAGAAATCCAATTTAATTTTAATATAATATTTTAATTTTATTATTGGAGTAGGCCTTTGTAAATCCACTTTAAAAACAGCAATCCAATTTGATTTTAATTTAATATTTTAATTTTATTATTGGAGTAGGCCTTTGTAAATCCACTTTAAAAACAGCAATCCAATTTGATTATAATTTAATATTTTAATTTTATTATTGGAGTAGGCCTTTGTAAATCCACTTTAAAAACAGCAATCCAATTTGATTTTAATTTAATATTTTAATTTTATTATTGGAGTAGGCCTTTGTAAATCCACTTTAAAATCAGCAATCCAATTTGATTTTAATTTAAAATTTTAATTTTATTATTGCAGTATGACTTTGTAAATCCACTTTAAAAACAGCAATCCAATTTGATTTTAATTTAATTTTATTATTGGAGTATGCCTTTGTAAATCCACTTTAAAAACAGCAATCCAATTTGATTTTAATTTAATATTTTAATTTTATTATTGGAGTATGCCTTTGTAAATCCACTTAAAAAACAGCAATCCAATTTGATTTTAATTTAATATTTTAATTTTATTATTGGAGTAGGCTTTTTTAAATCCACTTTAAAAACAGCAATCGAATTTGATTATAATTTAATATTTTTATTTTATTATTGGAGTATGCCTTTGTAAATCCACTTTAAAAACAGCAATCGAAGTTAATTTTAATTTAATATTTTAATTTTATTATTGGAGTAGGCCTTTGTAAATCCACTTTAAAATCAGCAATCCAATTTGATTTTAATTTAATATTTTAATTTTATTTTTGGAGTAGGCTTTTGTAAATCCACTTTAAAAACAGCAATCCAATTTGATTTTAATTTAAAATTTTAGTTTTATTATTGGAGTAGGCCTTTGGAAATCCTCTTTAAAACAGCAATCCAATTTGATTTTAATTTAATTTTTTAATTTCATTATTGGAGTAGGCCTTTGTAAATCCACTTTAAAAAGAGCAATCCAATTTGATTTTAATTTAATATTTTAATTTTATTATTGGAGTAGGCCTTTGTAAATCCACTTTAAAAACAGCAATCCAATTTGATTTTAATTTAATATTTTAATTTTATTATTGAAGTAGGCCTTTGTAAATCCACTTTAAAAACAGCAATCCAATTTGATTTTAATTTAATATTTTAATTTTATTATTGGAGTATGCTTTTGTAAATCCAATTTAAAATCAGCAATCCAATTTGATTTTAATTTAATATTTTAATTTTATTATTGGAGTAGGCCTTTGTAAATCCACTTTAAAAACCGCAATCCAATTTGATTTTAATTTAATATTTTAATTTTAATATTGGAGTATGCCTTTGTAAATCCACTTTAAAAACAGCAATCCAATTTGATTTTAATTTAATATTTTAATTTTATTATTGGAGTAGGCCTTTGTAAATCCACTTTAAAAACAGCAATCCAATTTGATTTTAATTTAATATTTTAATTTTATTATTGAAGTAGGCCTTTGTAAATCCACTTTAAAAACAGCAATCCAATTTGATTTTAATTTAATATTTTAATTTTATTATTGGAGTATGCTTTTGTAAATCCAATTTAAAATCAGCAATCCAATTTGATTTTAATTTAATATTTTAATTTTATTATTGGAGTAGGCCTTTGTAAATCCACTTTAAAAACAGCAATCCAATTTGATTTTAATTTAATATTTTAATTTTAATATTGGAGTATGCCTTTGTAAATCCACTTTAAAAACAGCAATCCAATTTGATTTTAATTTAATATTTTAATTTTATTATTGGAGTATGACTTTGTAAATCCACTTTGAAAACAGCAATCCAATTTGATTTTAATTTAATATTTTAATTTTATTATTGGAGTATGCCTTTGTAAATCCACTTTAAAAACAGCAATCCAATTTGATTTTAATTTAATATTTTAATTTTACTATTGGAGTATGCCTTTGTAAATCCACTTTAAAAACAGCAATCCAATTTGATTTTAATTTAATATTTTAATTTTATTATTGGAGTAGACCTTTTAAATCCACTTTAAAAACAGCAATCCAATTTGATTTTAATTTAATATTTTAATTTTATTATTGGAGTATGCCTTTGTAAATCCACTTTAAAAACAGCAATCCAATTTGATTTTAATTTAATATTTTAATTTTATTATTGGAGTTTGCCTTTGTAAATCCACTTTAAAAACAACAATAGAATTTGATTTTAATTTAATATTTTAATTTTATTATTGGAGTATGCCTTTGTAAATCCACTTTAAAAACAGCAATCCAATTTGATTTTAATTTAATATTTTAATTTTATTATTGGAGTAGGCCTTTGTAAATCCACTTTAAAAACAGAAATCCAATTTAATTTTAATATAATATTTTAATTTTATTATTGGAGTAGGCCTTTGTAAATCCACTTTAAAAACAGCAATCCAATTTGATTTTAATTTAATATTTTAATTTTATTATTGGAGTAGGCCTTTGTAAATCCACTTTAAAAACAGCAATCCAATTTGATTATAATTTAATATTTTAATTTTATTATTGGAGTAGGCCTTTGTAAATCCACTTTAAAAACAGCAATCCAATTTGATTTTAATTTAATATTTTAATTTTATTATTGGAGTAGGCCTTTGTAAATCCACTTTAAAAACAGCAATCCAATTTGATTTTAATTTAATTTTATTATTGGAGTATGCCTTTGTAAATCCACTTTAAAAACAGTAATCCAATTTGATTTTAATTTAATATTTTAATTTTAATATTGGAGTATGCCTTTTTAAATCCACTTTAAAAAAAGCAATCGAATTTGATTTTAATTTAATATTTTAATTTTATTATTGAAGTAGGCCTTTGTAAATCCACTTTAAAATTAGCAATCCAATTTGATTTTAATTTAATATTTTAATTTTAATATTGGAGTATGCCTTTGGAAATCCACTTTAAAAACAGCAATCCAATTTGATTTTAATTTAATATTTTAATTTTATTATTGGAGTAGGCCTTTGTAAATCCACTTTAAAAACAGCAATCCAATTTGATTTTAATATAATATTTTAATTTTATTATTGGAGTATGCCTTTGTAAATCCACTTTAAAAACAGCAATCCAATTTGATTTTAATTTAATATTTTAATTTTATTATTGGAGTAGGCCTTTGTAAATCCACTTTAAAAACAGCAATCCAATTTGATTATAATTTAAAATTTTAATTTTATTATTGGAGTAGGCCTTTGTAAATATACTTTAAAAACAGCAATCCAATTTGATTTTAATTTAATATTTTAATTTTATTATTGGAGTAGGCCTTTGTAAATCCACTTTAAAAACAGCAATCCAATTTGATTATAATTTAATATTTTAATTTTATTATTGGAGTATGCCTTTGTAAATCCACTTTAAAAACAGTAATCCAATTTGATTTTAATTTAATATTTTAATTTTATTATTGGAGTAGGCCTTTGTAAATCCACTTTAAAAACACAATCGAATTTGATTTAAATTTAATATTTTAATTTTATTATTGAAGTAGGCCTTTGTAAATCCACTTTAAAATCAGCAATCCAATTTGATTTTAATTTAATATTTTAATTTTAATTTTGAAGTATGCCTTTGGAAATCCACTTTAAAAACAGCAATCCAATTTGATTTTAATTTAATATTTTAATTTTATTATTGGAGTAGGCCTTTGTAAATCCACTTTAAAAACAGCAATCCAATTTGATTTTAATTTAATATTTTAATTTTATTATTGGAGTAGGCCTTTGTAAATCCACTTTAAAAACAGCAATCTAATTTGATTTTGATTTAACATTTTAATTTTATTATTGGAGTATGCCTTTGTAAATCCACTTTAAAAACAGCAAAATTTTAATTTTATTATTTGATTAGGCCTTTATAAATCCACTTTAAAAACAGCAATCCAATTTGATTTTAATTTAATATTTTAATTTTATTATTGGAGTAGGCCTTTGTAAATCCACTTTAGAAACAGCAATCCAATTTGATTTTAATTTAATTTTATTATTGGTGTTGGCCTTTGTAAATCCACTTTAAAAACATTAATCCTATTTGATTTTAATTTAATATTTTAATTTTAATATTGGAGTATGCCTTTGGAAAACCACTTTAAAAACAGCAATCCAATTTGATTTTAATTGAATATTTTAATTTTATTATTGGAGTAGGCCTTTGTAAATCCACTTTAAAAACAGCAATCCAATTTGATTTTAATTTAATATTTTAATTTTATTATTGGAGTAGGCCTTTGTAAATCCACTTTAAAAACAGCAATCCAATTTGATTTTGATTTAACATTTTAATTCTATTATTGGAGTAGGCCTTTGTAAATCCACTTTAAAAACAGCCATCCAATTTGATTTTAATTTAATTTAATTTTATTATTGGAGTAGGCCTTTGTAAATTCACTTTAAAATCAGCAATCCAATTTGATTTTAATTTAATATTTTAATTTTATTATTGGAGTAGGCCTTTGTAAATCCACTTTAAAAACACCAATCCAATTTGATTATAATTTAATATTTTAATTTTATTATTGGAGTATGCTTTTGTAAATCCACTTTAAAAACAGCAATCCAATTTGATTTTAATTTAATATTTTAATTTTATTATTGGAGTATGCCTTTGTAAATCCACTTTAAAATCAGCAATCCAATTTGATTATAATTTAATATTTTAATTTTATTATTGGAGTAGGCCTTTGTAAATCCACTTTAAAAACAGCAATCCAATTTGATTTTAATTTAATATTTTAATTTTATTATTGGAGTAGGCCTTTGTAAATCCACTTTAAAATCAGCAATCCAATTTGATTTTAAATTTATTATTGGAGTATAACTTTGTAAATCCACTTTGAAAACAGCAATCCAATTTGATTTTAATTTAATATTTTAATTTTATTATTGGAGTATGCCTTTGTTAATCCACTTTAAAAGCAGCAATCCAATTTGATTTTAATTTAATATTTTAATTTTATTATTGGAGTAGGCCTTTGTAAATCCACTTTAAAAACAGCAATCCAATTTGATTTTAATTTAATATTTTAATTTAATTATTGGAGTAGGCCTTTGTAAATCCACTTTATAAACAGCAATCCAATTTGATTTTAATTTAATATTTTAATTTTATTATTGGAGTATTCCTTTGTAAATCCACTTTAAAAACAGCAATCCAATTTGATTTTAATTTAATATTTTAATTTTATTATTGAATTGGCCTTTGTAAATCCACTTTAAAAACAGCAATCCAATTTGATTATAATTTAATATTTTAATTTTATTATTGGAGTATGCCTTTGTAAATCCACTTTAAAAACAGCAATCCAATTTGATTTTAATTGAATATTTTAATATTATTATTGGAGTATGCTTTTGTAAATCCACTTTAAAAACAGCAATCCAATTTGATTTTAATTTAATATTTTAATTTTATTATTGGAGTAGGCCTTTGTAAATCCACTTTAAAATCAGCAATCCAATTTGATTATAATTTAATATTTTAATTTTATTATTGGAGTATGCCTTTGTAAATCCACTTTAAAAACAGCAACCCAATTTGAATTTAATTTAATATTTTAATTTTATTATTGGAGTAGGCCTTTGTAAATCCACTTTAAAATCAGCAATCCAATTTGATTTTAATTTTATTATTGGAGTAGGCCTTTGTAAATCCACTTTAAAAGCAGCAATCCAATTTGATTTTAATTTAATATTTTAATTTTATTATTGGGGTAGGCCTTTGTAAATCCACTTTAAAAACAGCAATCCAATTTGATTTTAATTTAATATTTTAATTTAATTATTGGAGTAGGCCTTTGTAAATCCACTTTATAAACAGCAATCCAATTTGGTTTTAATTTAATATTTTAATTTTATTATTGGAGTATGCCTTTGTAAATCTACTTTAAAAACAGCAATCCAATTTGATTTTAATTTACTATTTTAATTTTATTATTGAATTGGCCTTTGTAAATCCACTTTAAAAACAGCAATCCAATTTGATTATAAAAATTTAATATTTTAATTTTATTATTGGAGTATGCCTTTGTAAATCCACTTTAAAAGCAGCAATCCAATTTGATTTTAATTGAATATTTTAATTTTATTATTGGAGTATGCTTTTGTAAATCCACTTTAAAAACAGCAATCCAATTTGATTTTAATTTAATATTTTAATTTTATTATTGGAGTAGGCCTTTGTAAATCCACTTTAAAATCAGCAATCCAATTTGATTATAATTAAATATTTTAATTTTATTATTGGAGTATGCCTTTGTAAATCCACTTTAAAAACAGCAATCCAATTTGATTTTAATTTAATATTTTAATTTTATTATTGGAGTAGGCCTTTGTAAATCCACTTTAAAAACAGCAATCCAATTTGATTTTAATTTTATTATTGGAGTAGGCCTTTGTAAATCCACTTTAAAAGCAGCAATCCAATTTGATTTTAATTTAATATTTTAATTATATTATTGGAGTAGGCCTTTGTAAATCCACTTTAAAAACAGCAATCCAATTTGATTTTAATTTAATATTTTAATTTAATTATTGGAGTAGGCCTTTGTAAATCCATTTTATAAACAGCAATCCAATTTGGTTTTAATTTAATATTTTAATTTTATTATTGGAGTATGCCTTTGTAAATCCACTTTAAAAACAGCAATCCAATTTGATTTTAATTTAATATTTTAATTTTATTATTGAATTAGCTTTTGTAAATCCACTTTAAAAACAGCAATCCAATTTGATTATAATTTAATATTTTAATTTTATTATTGGAGTAGGCCTTTGTAAATCCAATTTAAAATCAGCAATCCAATTTGATTTTAATTTAATATTTTAATTTTATTTTTGGAGTAGGCTTTTGTAAATCCACTTTAAAAACAGCAATCCAATTTGATTTTAATTTAAAATTTAAATTTTATTATTGGAGTAGGCCTTTGGAAATCCTCTTTAAAAACAGCAATCCAATTTGATATAAATTTAATTTTTTAATTTCATTATTGGAGTATGCCTTTGTAAATCCACTTTAAAAACAGCAATCCAATTTGATTTTAATTTAATATTTTAATTTTATTATTGGAGTATGCCTTTGTAAATCCACTTTAAAAACAGCAATCCAATTTGATTTTAATTTAATATTTTAATTTTATTATTGGAGTATGCTTTTGTAAATCCACTTTAAAAACAGCAATCCAATTTGATTTATATTTAATATTTATATTTTATTATTGGAGTATGCCTTTGTAAATCCAATTTAAAATCAGCAAACCAATTTGATTTTAATTTAATATTTTAATTTTATTATTGGAGTAGGCCTTTGTAAATCCACTTTAAAAACAGCAATCCAATTTGATTTTAATTTAATATTTTAATTTTATTATTGGATTGGCATTTGTAAATCCACTTTAAAAACAGCAATCCAATTTGGTTATAATTTAATATTTTAATTTTATTATTGGAGTAGGCCTTTGTAAATCCACTTTAAAAACAGCAATCCAATTTGATTTTAATTTAATATTTTAATTTTATTATTGGAGTATGCCTTTGTAAATCCACTTTAAAATCAGCAATCCAATTTGATTTTAATTTTATTATTGGAGTATGACTTTGTAAATCCACTTTGAAAACAGCAATCCAATTTGATTTTAATTTAATATTTTAATTTTATTATTGGAGTAGGCCTTTGTAAATCCACTTTAAAAACAGCAATCCAATTTGATTTTGATTTAACATTTTAATTCTATTATTGGAGTAGGCCTTTGTAAATCCACTTTAAAAACAGCCATCCAATTTGATTTTAATTTAATTTAATTTTATTATTGGAGTAGGCCTTTGTAAATCCACTTTAAAATCAGCAATCCAATTTGATTTTAATTTAATATTTTAATTTTATTATTGGAGTAGGCCTTTGTAAATCCACTTTAAAAACACCAATCCAATTTGATTATAATTTAATATTTTAATTTTATTATTGGAGTATGCTTTTGTAAATCCACTTTAAAAACAGCAATCCAATTTGATTTTAATTTAATATTTTAATTTTATTATTGGAGTATGCCTTTGTAAATCCACTTTAAAATCAGCAATCCAATTTGATTATAATTTAATATTTTAATTTTATTATTGGAGTAGGCCTTTGTAAATCCACTTTAAAAACAGCAATCCAATTTGATTTTAATTTAATATTTTAATTTTATTATTGGAGTAGGCCTTTGTAAATCCACTTTAAAATCAGCAATCCAATTTGATTTTAAATTTATTATTGGAGTATAACTTTGTAAATCCACTTTGAAAACAGCAATCCAATTTGATTTTAATTTAATATTTTAATTTTATTATTGGAGTATGCCTTTGTTAATCCACTTTAAAAGCAGCAATCCAATTTGATTTTAATTTAATATTTTAATTTTATTATTGGAGTAGGCCTTTGTAAATCCACTTTAAAAACAGCAATCCAATTTGATTTTAATTTAATATTTTAATTTAATTATTGGAGTAGGCCTTTGTAAATCCACTTTATAAACAGCAATCCAATTTGATTTTAATTTAATATTTTAATTTTATTATTGGAGTATTCCTTTGTAAATCCACTTTAAAAACAGCAATCCAATTTGATTTTAATTTAATATTTTAATTTTATTATTGAATTGGCCTTTGTAAATCCACTTTAAAAACAGCAATCCAATTTGATTATAATTTAATATTTTAATTTTATTATTGGAGTATGCCTTTGTAAATCCACTTTAAAAACAGCAATCCAATTTGATTTTAATTGAATATTTTAATATTATTATTGGAGTATGCTTTTGTAAATCCACTTTAAAAACAGCAATCCAATTTGATTTTAATTTAATATTTTAATTTTATTATTGGAGTAGGCCTTTGTAAATCCACTTTAAAATCAGCAATCCAATTTGATTATAATTTAATATTTTAATTTTATTATTGGAGTATGCCTTTGTAAATCCACTTTAAAAACAGCAACCCAATTTGAATTTAATTTAATATTTTAATTTTATTATTGGAGTAGGCCTTTGTAAATCCACTTTAAAATCAGCAATCCAATTTGATTTTAATTTTATTATTGGAGTAGGCCTTTGTAAATCCACTTTAAAAGCAGCAATCCAATTTGATTTTAATTTAATATTTTAATTTTATTATTGGGGTAGGCCTTTGTAAATCCACTTTAAAAACAGCAATCCAATTTGATTTTAATTTAATATTTTAATTTAATTATTGGAGTAGGCCTTTGTAAATCCACTTTATAAACAGCAATCCAATTTGGTTTTAATTTAATATTTTAATTTTATTATTGGAGTATGCCTTTGTAAATCTACTTTAAAAACAGCAATCCAATTTGATTTTAATTTACTATTTTAATTTTATTATTGAATTGGCCTTTGTAAATCCACTTTAAAAACAGCAATCCAATTTGATTATAAAAATTTAATATTTTAATTTTATTATTGGAGTATGCCTTTGTAAATCCACTTTAAAAGCAGCAATCCAATTTGATTTTAATTGAATATTTTAATTTTATTATTGGAGTATGCTTTTGTAAATCCACTTTAAAAACAGCAATCCAATTTGATTTTAATTTAATATTTTAATTTTATTATTGGAGTAGGCCTTTGTAAATCCACTTTAAAATCAGCAATCCAATTTGATTATAATTAAATATTTTAATTTTATTATTGGAGTATGCCTTTGTAAATCCACTTTAAAAACAGCAATCCAATTTGATTTTAATTTAATATTTTAATTTTATTATTGGAGTAGGCCTTTGTAAATCCACTTTAAAAACAGCAATCCAATTTGATTTTAATTTTATTATTGGAGTAGGCCTTTGTAAATCCACTTTAAAAGCAGCAATCCAATTTGATTTTAATTTAATATTTTAATTATATTATTGGAGTAGGCCTTTGTAAATCCACTTTAAAAACAGCAATCCAATTTGATTTTAATTTAATATTTTAATTTAATTATTGGAGTAGGCCTTTGTAAATCCATTTTATAAACAGCAATCCAATTTGGTTTTAATTTAATATTTTAATTTTATTATTGGAGTATGCCTTTGTAAATCCACTTTAAAAACAGCAATCCAATTTGATTTTAATTTAATATTTTAATTTTATTATTGAATTAGCTTTTGTAAATCCACTTTAAAAACAGCAATCCAATTTGATTATAATTTAATATTTTAATTTTATTATTGGAGTAGGCCTTTGTAAATCCAATTTAAAATCAGCAATCCAATTTGATTTTAATTTAATATTTTAATTTTATTTTTGGAGTAGGCTTTTGTAAATCCACTTTAAAAACAGCAATCCAATTTGATTTTAATTTAAAATTTAAATTTTATTATTGGAGTAGGCCTTTGGAAATCCTCTTTAAAAACAGCAATCCAATTTGATATAAATTTAATTTTTTAATTTCATTATTGGAGTATGCCTTTGTAAATCCACTTTAAAAACAGCAATCCAATTTGATTTTAATTTAATATTTTAATTTTATTATTGGAGTATGCCTTTGTAAATCCACTTTAAAAACAGCAATCCAATTTGATTTTAATTTAATATTTTAATTTTATTATTGGAGAATGCTTTTGTAAATCCACTTTAAAAACAGCAATCCAATTTGATTTATATTTAATATTTATATTTTATTATTGGAGTATGCCTTTGTAAATCCAATTTAAAATCAGCAAACCAATTTGATTTTAATTTAATATTTTAATTTTATTATTGGAGTAGGCCTTTGTAAATCCACTTTAAAAACAGCAATCCAATTTGATTTTAATTTAATATTTTAATTTTATTATTGGATTGGCATTTGTAAATCCACTTTAAAAACAGCAATCCAATTTGGTTATAATTTAATATTTTAATTTTATTATTGGAGTAGGCCTTTGTAAATCCACTTTAAAAACAGCAATCCAATTTGATTTTAATTTAATATTTTAATTTTATTATTGGAGTATGCCTTTGTAAATCCACTTTAAAATCAGCAATCCAATTTGATTTTAATTTTATTATTGGAGTATGACTTTGTAAATCCACTTTGAAAACAGCAATCCAATTTGATTTTAATTTAATATTTTAATTTTATTATTGGAGTAGGCCTTTGTAAATCCACTTTAAAAGCAGCAATCCAATTTGATTTTAATTTTAAATTTTAATTTTATTATTGGAGTAGGCCTTTGTAAATCCACTTTAAAAACAGCAATCCAATTTGATTTTAATTTAATATTTTAATTTAATTATTTGAGTAGGCCTTTGTAAATCCACTTTATAAACAGCAATCCAATTTGGTTTTAATTTAATATTTTAATTTTATTGTTGGAGTATGCCTTTGTAAATCCACTTTAAAAACAGCAATCCAATTTGATTTTAATTTAATATTTTAATTTTATTATTGGAGTAGGCCTTTGCCAATCCACTTTAAAAACAGCAATCCAATTTGATTTTAATTTAATATTTTAATTTTATTATTGGAGTATGCCTTTGTAAAATGTGGTTGTTGGGGGAGTAGTTTTAGGAGTCAAAGCTTTCTAGGATATGCGATTCTCATAAGACTTCTTCCTAGTGTAGTTACGCCTCCTCGTGGCGACAACCGGGCAATGCATCCTAGAATGTAGCCAAGTAACTTACACGACCGTGCAATGGCGGTAAATCCATTGCCCCAAGCTTTGGTGGGACAACATACGCTGAGAGCTGCGTGGCTAAGGGGGAGCTTAGTCTTTAGTATGTGAACTCCGGGTACCAGGCGACCCCCGGTTTAAAGTAGCCTTCCCCCAGTATACCGATCTCTGCTGTGGGTGACCTTCATTTCTCGGATACTCGTGGGATTCAAATGGAAACCGAATTTAAAAAAAACATAGAGTGTGATGCCTCTTTAAAAGCATCAACTTCACCAGCTATTGAGTTGGGTCTCCTAAGCTATGATGGAATGGTAGATGCCACAAGGGCCACCACTCTTGATTATCTTAACGTCCGGACCAAGGAAAAGGTGGAACAGTCTACCTCTTCTACTACGGACACCTTCTGTGACGACAACATAAGTGTAATCTCACAGTTATCGGGCACCTCAACCATTGGTGTTGATATTGGGAACATGTCCCTCAACGCCGGGAAATGGGTTAAGCTCAACTCCTTCGAAAGAAGGCGTTTTAAAAAGGGGCTCAAGGAAGGCAAAACTAGAGAAGAGGCTCTAGCTGCTGCTAAGTCCGCGACCCCTCTGAAAGCATCCTCGGGGCCTGTTGCTCCTACCCTAGACAAGAGGTCTGGTGGTAAGCGTGAGAGGTCTTTTGAGGTTGCTCCGGAACCAAATAAACCACCTGCCAAAAAAGCAAAAGAAGGGCCTTCTCCGGTAAAGCCCTCTTTCAGCCAGGTAGCAGGCAGTGTTAAGCTGGGCATCGTACCAGGTGATCGCAGTGGCAATCCTCTTAGTATGGAGCAAATGGCAAACATACAGGAGTGTGTCATTGACCTCATTATTGGGATGCAAGGCTCAAACCACAAGCCGCAATTCCTTGGCTGTTTCCGGAGAACAGGTTGGCTATTTTTTATATGTTCCGATCATTCCACAGCGGAATGGATGAGGAACAGTTTTGTAAGCCTAAGGGAAAAAATTGGTCTGAACATAACTTTGGTGGAAGAGGATGATTTTCCTCGGCCAAACATCGTTAGGGGGTTCTTTCCACAGAGCCTTAGCTTAACTAGCGAGAAGATTCTCGCTACCATGGCCGCGCAGAACAATGGTCTCGCGGCCAACTCATGGAAGATACTGCAACGGACGACAACTGGCGTACTCGTCCATTTGGTTATGGCCATAGGCGTGTCTTCCATGAAGAAACTACGCGAATCCAACGGGAACATCGCATACCGCTTTGGTAGGATAAAACTCCTTCTCAAGAAGGATTCCCCCTCTACCAACCCAACCACTGGAGTCAGCTCCAGTAAGGAGGGTACTTTACCAGCCCCAGTAGTAGGCACAATCACAGACGAGGAGGCATCCAGGAACAGCAGCGCTATTGAGCATTCTGTTCCTGCTGCCTCTTCGTCGGGAGCACGATCAACGGATCTCTCCGCAACTCCTACTGTGGGATCGAGTAAATCAGCACTCACCCCGAAAATTAAGCATATGGGCGCTCGGGGTGTTACTGGGAAAAGTGGCAGAAACAGGCCAAATCCCGCAAAGCAGACGGCTGGCAAGCAGCCAGGAGCGTAGAGCTCCTTTACCCTAATCATCCAGTATGGCTGGTACTATTAGGGTACTACAAGCGAATCTGCATCACGCAAAAGGAGCTTCGGATACCTTTTGCAACAGGTTCGCGAAACAACACTTAACCCTTGGCCTTATCCAGGAACCTTGGGTTAATGGAGGAAAAATCAGAGGCCTCCACCTCAAGTCATGTAAGTTGATTTACGATCGAAGGGAGGAAGTTCCCCGAGCAGCAATATTTGTTTCATCTAATATTAACGTTCTTCCAATTCCAGAGTTCACCACTAAGGATTTGGTTGCAGTAATCCTGGAGGTTCCGACTAGCAGGGGAATGCAGGAGACAATATGTGCCTCTGCGTACTTCCCTGGTGAGTCGGTTAGTGCTCCACCTGTAGTTGTACAGGATCTGGTGGATTACTGCAACCTAAAAAACAAGCATTTCATCATAGGCTGCGATGCTAATGCACACCATATCATTTGGGGCAGCAGTGATACAAATGGCAGAGGTGAGTCCCTTTTAAATTATCTTATGAGTAGTCACATAGACATTTTAAATAAAGGTTCGAACCCCACTTTCATAAACTCGACTCGGCGAGAGGTGTTGGACCTCACTTTGTCAAGTCAGTTTATTTCCAACTCTGTTGCAAACTGGCATGTTTCAAGCGAAGCTTCTCTGTCGGACCACATGCACATCAGGTTCGATATACCGGGAGTGATCATACAGGCAACAGAGCGTCGTATCCCTTGTTTTACAAATTGGAAAACATATAGGGATATTTTATTTATCAAAGCAGACATGCTGCCAACATCTTTGAATTCAATTAGTGACCTAGAAACCGCAGCTGGTCTGCTTAATGACGTGCTCCTATCTTCCTACGAAAGCAGCTGTGTGGTGCGTAACGTTGTGGTTAATCGCAAAGTTCCATGGTGGAACGAACAGCTGGCTAAACTTCGTAAGAAGGTTAGGAAATTATTTAATAGGGCAAAGCATTCCAATGAGTGGAATGAATATAGGCAAGCCCTAACCAGTTACAACACAGAACTAAGGCGTTCCAAACGCCTCACGTGGAGGAAAAACTGTGGAAATATCGAGGATATACCTACAGCTGCTCGACTCCATAAAGTTCTAGCTAAAGATCAGTCCAACGGGATTGGGCTTCTTCTGAAATCCGATGGTAGTTATACATCAGGTCGCAAAGAGTCGCTCGAAACCCTGCTTCAAGTGCACTTTCCGGGCTGCACTGTTTGCGACACAAATACAATCACTAACTCCATATCTGGTACACACATGGGTGTAAATATGGGTTGGGTTAATAGTTTATCCGGTAAGCTTTTTACTCCGGATAAAGTCAAATGGGCCATTAACTCTTTTCAGCCTTTCAAGGCTCCAGGAGGGGATGGAATCTTCCCAGCCCTCCTTCAAAGGGGCCTGGACTTGATTACCCCTGCTCTGGTGGCCTTGTTTAGAACTAGCTTCAATTGGGGTCACATACCACAGGCTTGGAGTCAAGTAAACGTGGTTTTTATCCCAAAGCCTGGCAATCGGCCATGTGAACTTCCTAAGTCCTTTCGACCTATCAGTCTTACATCGTTTATTCTTAAAACCATGGAACGACTTATAGATCTTCATATCAGAGACTGGTTAACGGCAACCAGACCTCTAAATCCAAATCAATTCGCCTATAGGAAAGGCAAATCCACAGAGGGTGCGCTGCATCTACTTGTCACCAAGATTGAAGCAGCCTATCGCTCGAAAGAAATTGCTCTGTGTGCATTTCTGGATATTGAGGGAGCTTTTGACAATACTGGATACGACTCAATTGCTAGGGCAATCAAGCGTAGAGGTATTGACGATCCGACTAACCACTGGATTAGTTCCATGTTGGTTAGTAGGAAGATTACATCTAAATTAGGTAATGAGTCAGTCACGATTACGGCAGCAAGAGGGTGTCCGCAGGGCGGTGTCCTGTCCCCTTTGCTGTGGTCACTCGTGATCGACGAGTTGCTTGATAATTTACATCTACTTGGGTACGATGCCATTGGTTATGCGGACGATTTGGTTATCATAGTCTCTGGAGGGCATGAACGTACGATGTCCGCCAGCATGCAACAGGCTTTGCTTGTTATTTCGAATTGGTGCACTGGGGAGGGCCTTTCGATTAACCCTAGCAAAACAGTCCTGGTGCCCTTCACCAAAAGACGTAATTTGAACCTTGGTTCAATTAGTCTTAATAATATAAATATCGGATACTCCAATGAAGTCAAATATCTGGGTGTTGTCTTAGATAAGAAACTAACTTGGAACTCTCATATTACTTCAACTACCGAACGCGCGGCCAGGGCCATGTGGGCCTGCCGGCGTATGTTCGGCAGGACCTGGGGCCTGAACTCAAAAATGATTTACTGGATGTACATCATGATAGTGAGGCCAATTGTAACATATGGGGCAATAGTTTGGTGGCCTAAGGTACAGCAAAAAGTTATTATGAACAAGCTGACCTCATTACAGAGACTAGCATGTCTCGGAATTACAGGTGCTATGCGCACCTGCCCTACGGCGGCAATGGAAGCTCTCATCGGGCTCACTCCACTTCATATCCACGTCAAAAAATCAGCTGCTACCTGTGCAGCTAGATTGAAGCTCGCGAATCAATACAGTCATGATGACCATATGGGTCACCTGGACATTTTGAATGAACTTCCAGACCTGAATATGTTCTTTAGTGTCCCGGACGTTATGCCGAATGAACTCTGCTTTGGCAGGAATTTCGTGGTAACAATCCCCGATAGAACAGACTGGGATACTGGGTTACCGCAGATGGAACCTAACAGCCTAGTCTGGTACACTGATGGATCAAAAATGGATAGTGGAGTCGGCATTGGTGTCTATGGACCCAATCACAAAATATCGAAATCACTGGGTACTTACCCCAGTGTTTTTCTAGCCGAAATTCACGCCATCGAAATCTGCGCCTCTATTATTATGACCAAAGGTCTTAAAGGCGCATCCATCCACATTTTGTCTGACAGCCAAGCAGCACTGAAAGCATTGGCTTCTAACTGCTTGGTTTCCAAGTCGGTTCAAAGTTGTTATAAACTGCTACAATCTCTCTCTTGTCAAAACAAAGTAAGGTTGTGGTGGGTGCCTGGTCACATGGGCATCACTGGAAATGAGATAGCCGACGAACTTGCACGGGCAGGCTCGTCGACTACACTCATTGGCCCTGAGCCTTTTTGTGGTATCCCGTGGGCTTCTGCAACCTACACAATCAGTAAATGGGAAAAAATACAGTGCTTGACTTATTGGAACTGTATTCCCGGCCTTAGACAAGCCAAATCTTTGATCAGACCATTTCACCACAAAAATTTGGCGATCAATTTCAGCAAAGGAAATATTAGGAAACTTGTGAGTTTTCTCTCAGGTCACTGTAACCTGAGATATCATTTGAACAAAATGAACCTGTCCACAGAGACGGAGTGCCGACTCTGTTTGGAAGAGACAGAAACCGCAGAACACATACTATGTGAGTGTGTTGCTCTGTGCACACGGAGGTGGATTCATTTTGAAGAGAGGTATCTGACCCCGGAGAAATGTAAATTGGCCTCTATAAATAGCATTCTCGCCTTTATTAGAGAGGTGGAGAAGCTCCTGGAGTAACAGTACCCAACAGCACAAAAGATCTTTTAGGTCGTAGTGCTAGCCGCTTTTGGGCAGGGACGAAAAAAAAAAAAAAAAAAAAAAAAAAAAAAAAGGCCTTTGTAAATCCACTTTATAAACAGCAATCCAATTTGGTTTTAATTTAATATTTTAATTTTATTATTGGAGTATGCCTTTGTAAATCTACTTTAAAAACAGCAATCCAATTTGATTTTAATTTAATATTTTAATTTTATTATTGAATTGGCCTTTGTAAATCCACTTTAAAAACAGCAATCCAATTTGATTATAAAAATTTAATATTTTAATTTTATTATTGGAGTATGCCTTTGTAAATCCACTTTAAAAGCAGCAATCCAATTTGATTTTAATTGAATATTTTAATTTTATTATTGGAGTATGCTTTTGTAAATCCACTTTAAAAACAGCAATCCAATTTGATTTTAATTTAATATTTTAATTTTATTATTGGAGTAGGCCTTTGTAAATCCACTTTAAAATCAGCAATCCAATTTGGATTTAATTTAATATTTTAATTTTATTATTGGAGTATGCCTTTGTAAATCTACTTTAAAAACAGCAATCCAATTTGATTTTAATTTAATATTTTAATTTTATTATTGAATTGGCCTTTGTAAATCCACTTTAAAAACAGCAATCCAATTTGATTATAAAAATTTAATATTTTAATTTTATTATTGGAGTATGCCTTTGTAAATCCACTTTAAAAGCAGCAATCCAATTTGATTTTAATTGAATATTTTAATTTTATTATTGGAGTATGCTTTTGTAAATCCACTTTAAAAACAGCAATCCAATTTGATTTTAATTTAATATTTTAATTTTATTATTGGAGTAGGCCTTTGTAAATCCACTTTAAAATCAGCAATCCAATTTGATTATAATTTAATATTTTAATTTTATTATTGGAGTATGCCTTTGTAAATCCACTTTAAAAACAGCAATCCAATTTGATTTTAATTTAATATTTTAATTTTATTATTGGAGTATGCCTTTGTAAATCCACTTTAAAAACAGCAACCCAATTTGAATTTAATTTAATATTTTAATTTTATTATTGGAGTAGGCCTTTGTAAATCCACTTTAAAATCAGCAATCCAATTTGATTTTAATTTTATTATTGGAGTAGGCCTTTGTAAATCCACTTTAAAAGCAGCAATCCAATTTGATTTTAATTTAATATTTTAATTTTATTATTGGGGTAGGCCTTTGTAAATCCACTTTAAAAACAGCAATCCAATTTGATTTTAATTTAATATTTTAATTTAATTATTGGAGTAGGCCTTTGTAAATCCACTTTATAAACAGCAATCCAATTTGGTTTTAATTTAATATTTTAATTTTATTATTGGAGTATGCCTTTGTAAATCTACTTTAAAAACAGCAATCCAATTTGATTTTAATTTAATATTTTAATTTTATTATTGAATTGGCCTTTGTAAATCCACTTTAAAAACAGCAATCCAATTTGATTATAAAAATTTAATATTTTAATTTTATTATTGGAGTATGCCTTTGTAAATTCACTTTAAAAGCAGCAATCCAATTTGGTTTTAATTGAATATTTTAATTTTATTATTGGAGTATGCTTTTGTAAATCCACTTTAAAAACAGCAATCCAATTTGATTTTAATTTAATATTTTAATTTTATTATTGGAGTAGGCCTTTGTAAATCCACTTTAAAATCAGCAATCCAATTTGATTATAATTTAATATTTTAATTTTATTATTGGAGTATGCCTTTGTAAATCCACTTTAAAAACAGCAATCCAATTTGATTTTAATTTAATATTTTAATTTTATTATTGGAGTAGGCCTTTGTAAATCCACTTTAAAAACAGCAATCCAATTTGATTTTAATTTTATTATTGGAGTAGGCCTTTGTAAATCCACTTTAAAAGCAGCAATCCAATTTGATTTTAATTTAATATTTTAATTATATTATTGGAGTAGGCCTTTGTAAATCCACTTTAAAAACAGCAATCCAATTTGATTTTAATTTAATATTTTAATTTAATTATTGGAGTAGGCCTTTGTAAATCCATTTTATAAACAGCAATCCAATTTGGTTTTAATTTAATATTTTAATTTTATTATTGGAGTATGCCTTTGTAAATCCACTTTAAAAACAGCAATCCAATTTGATTTTAATTTAATATTTTAATTTTATTATTGAATTAGCCTTTGTAAATCCACTTTAAAAACAGCAATCCAATTTGATTATAATTTAATATTTTAATTTTATTATTGGAGTAGGCCTTTGTAAATCCAATTTAAAATCAGCAATCCAATTTGATTTTAATTTAATATTTTAATTTTATTTTTGGAGTAGGCTTTTGTAAATCCACTTTAAAAACAGCAATCCAATTTGATTTTAATTTAAAATTTAAATTTTATTATTGGAGTAGGCCTTTGGAAATCCTCTTTAAAAACAGCAATCCAATTTGATATAAATTTAATTTTTTAATTTCATTATTGGAGTATGCCTTTGTAAATCCACTTTAAAAACAGCAATCCAATTTGATTTTAATTTAATATTTTAATTTTATTATTGGAGTATGCCTTTGTAAATCCACTTTAAAAACAGCAATCCAATTTGATTTTAATTTAATATTTTAATTTTATTATTGGAGTATGCTTTTGTAAATCCACTTTAAAAACAGCAATCCAATTTGATTTATATTTAATATTTATATTTTATTATTGGAGTATGCCTTTGTAAATCCAATTTAAAATCAGCAAACCAATTTGATTTTAATTTAATATTTTAATTTTATTATTGGAGTATGCCTTTGTAAATCCACTTTAAAAACAGCAATCCAATTTGATTTTAATTTAATATTTTAATTTTATTATTGGATTGGCATTTGTAAATCCACTTTAAAAACAGCAATCCAATTTGGTTATAATTTAATATTTTAATTTTATTATTGGAGTAGGCCTTTGTAAATCCACTTTAAAAACAGCAATCCAATTTGATTTTAATTTAATATTTTAATTTTATTATTGGAGTATGCCTTTGTAAATCCACTTTAAAATCAGCAATCCAATTTGATTTTAATTTTATTATTGGAGTATGACTTTGTAAATCCACTTTGAAAACAGCAATCCAATTTGATTTTAATTTAATATTTTAATTTTATTATTTGAGTAGGTCTTTGTAAATCCACTTTAAAAGCAGCAATCCAATTTGATTTTAATTTTAAATTTTAATTTTATTATTGGAGTAGGCCTTTGTAAATCCACTTTAAAAACAGCAATCCAATTTGATTTTAATTTAATATTTTAATTTAATTATTTAATAGGCCTTTGTAAATCCACTTTATAAACAGCAATCCAATTTGGTTTTAATTTAATATTTTAATTTTATTGTTGGAGTATGCCTTTGTAAATCCACTTTAAAAACAGCAATCCAATTTGATTTTAATTTAATATTTTAATTTTATTATTGGAGTATGCCTTTGCCAATCCACTTTAAAAACAGCAATCCAATTTGATTTTAATTTAATATTTTAATTTTATTATTGGAGTATGCCTTTGTAAATCCACTTTAAAAACAGCAATCCAATTTGATTTTAATTTAATATTTTAATTTTATTATTGGAGTATGCCTTTGTAAATCCACTTTAAAATCAGCAATCCAGTTTGATTTTAATTTAATATTTTAATTTTATTATTGGAGTAGGCGTAAATCCACTTTAAAAACAGCAATCCAATTTGATTTTAATTTAATATTTTAATTTTATTATTGGAGTAGGCCTTTGTAAATCCACTTTAAAAACAGCAATCCAATTTGATTTTAATTTAATATTTTAATTTTATTATTGGAGTAGGCCTTTGTAAATCCACTTTAAAATCAGCAATCCAATTTGATTTTAATTTAAAATTTTAATTTTATTATTGCAGTATGACTTTGTAAATCCACTTTAAAAACAGCAATCCAATTTGATTTTAATTTAATATTTTAATTTTATTATTGGAGTATGCCTTTGTAAATCCACTTTAAAAACAGCAATCCAATTTGATTTTAATTTAATATTTTAATTTTATTATTGGAGTATGCCTTTGTAAATCCACTTAAAAAACAGCAATCCAATTTGATTTTATTTTAATATTTTAATTTTATTATTGGAGTAGGCGTTTTTAAATCCACTTTAAAAACAGCAATCGAATTTGATTATAATTTAATATTTTTATTTTATTATTGGAGTATGCCTTTGTAAATCCACTTTAAAAACAGCAATCGAAGTTAATTTTAATTTAATATTTTAATTTTATTATTGGAGTAGGCCTTTGTAAATCCACTTTAAAATCAGCAATCCAATTTGATTTTAATTTAATATTTTAATTTTATTTTTGGAGTAGGCTTTTGTAAATCCACTTTAAAAACAGCAATCCAATTTGATTTTAATTTAAAATTTTAGTTTTATTATTGGAGTAGGCCTTTGGAAATCCTCTTTAAAACAGCAATCCAATTTGATTTTAATTTAATTTTTTAATTTCATTATTGGAGTAGTAATCAGCAATCCAATTTGATTTTAATTTAATATTTTAATTTTATTTTTGGAGTAGGCTTTTGTAAATCCACTTTAAAAACAGCAATCCAATTTGATTTTAATTTAATATTTTAATTTTATTATTGGAGTAGGCCTTTGTAAATCCACTTTAAAATCAGCAATCCAATTTGATTATAACTTAATATTTTAATTTTATTATTGGAGTATGCCTTTGTAAATCCACTTTAAAAACAACAACCCAATTTGAATTTAATTTAATATTTTAATTTTATTATTGGAGTAGGCCTTTGTAAATCCACTTTAAAATCAGCAATCCAATTTGATTTTAATTTTATTATTGGAGTAGGCCTTTGTAAATCCACTTTAAAAGCAGCAATCCAATTTGATTTTAATTTAATATTTTAATTTTATTATTGGGGTAGGCCTTTGTAAATCCACTTTAAAAACAGCAATCCAATTTGATTTTAATTTAATATTTTAATTTAATTATTGGAGTAGGCCTTTGTAAATCCACTTTATAAACAGCAATCCAATTTGGTTTTAATTTAATATTTTAATTTTATTATTGGAGTATGCCTTCGTAAATCTACTTTAAAAACAGCAATCCAATTTGATTTTAATTTAATATTTTAATTTTATTATTGAATTGGCCTTTGTAAATCCACTTTAAAAACAGCAATCCAATTTGATTATAAAAATTTAATATTTTAATTTTATTATTGGAGTATGCCTTTGTAAATCCACTTTAAAAACAGCAATCCAATTTGATTTTAATTGAATATTTTAATTTTATTATTGGAGTATGCTTTTGTAAATCCACTTTAAAAACAGCAATCCAATTTGATTTTAATTTAATATTTTAATTTTATTATTGGAGTAGGCCTTTGTAAATCCACTTTAAAATCAGCAATCCAATTTGATTATAATTTAATATTTTAATTTTATTATTGGAGTATGCCTTTGTAAATCCACTTTAAAAACAGCAATCCAATTTGATTTTAATTTAATATTTTAATTTTATTATTGGAGTAGGCCTTTGTAAATCCACTTTAAAAACAGCAATCCAATTTGATTTTAATTTTATTATTGGAGTAGGCCTTTGTAAATCCACTTTAAAAGCAGCAATCCAATTTGATTTTAATTTAATATTTTAATTATATTATTGGAGTAGGCCTTTGTAAATCCACTTTAAAAACAGCAATCCAATTTGATTTTAATTTAATATTTTAATTTAATTATTGGAGTAGGCCTTTGTAAATCCATTTTATAAACAGCAATCCAATTTGGTTTTAATTTAATATTTTAATTTTATTATTGGAGTATGCCTTTGTAAATCCACTTTAAAAACAGCAATCCAATTTGATTTTAATTTAATATTTTAATTTTATTATTGAATTAGCCTTTGTAAATCCACTTTAAAAACAGCAATCCAATTTGATTATAATTTAATATTTTAATTTTATTATTGGAGTAGGCCTTTGTAAATCCAATTTAAAATCAGCAATCCAATTTGATTTTAATTTAATATTTTAATTTTATTTTTGGAGTAGGCTTTTGTAAATCCACTTTAAAAACAGCAATCCAATTTGATTTTAATTTAAAATTTAAATTTTATTATTGGAGTAGGCCTTTGGAAATCCTCTTTAAAAACAGCAATCCAATTTGATATAAATTTAATTTTTTAATTTCATTATTGGAGTATGCCTTTGTAAATCCACTTTAAAAACAGCAATCCAATTTGATTTTAATTTAATATTTTAATTTTATTATTGGAGTATGCCTTTGTAAATCCACTTTAAAAACAGCAATCCAATTTGATTTTAATTTAATATTTTAATTTTATTATTGGAGTATGCTTTTGTAAATCCACTTTAAAAACAGCAATCCAATTTGATTTATATTTAATATTTATATTTTATTATTGGAGTATGCCTTTGTAAATCCAATTTAAAATCAGCAAACCAATTTGATTTTAATTTAATATTTTAATTTTATTATTGGAGTAGGCCTTTGTAAATCCACTTTAAAAACAGCAATCCAATTTGATTTTAATTTAATATTTTAATTTTATTATTGGATTGGCATTTGTAAATCCACTTTAAAAACAGCAATCCAATTTGGTTATAATTTAATATTTTAATTTTATTATTGGAGTAGGCCTTTGTAAATCCACTTTAAAAACAGCAATCCAATTTGATTTTAATTTAATATTTTAATTTTATTATTGGAGTATGCCTTTGTAAATCCACTTTAAAATCAGCAATCCAATTTGATTTTAATTTTATTATTGGAGTATGACTTTGTAAATCCACTTTAAAAACAGCAATCCAATTTGATTTTAATTTAATATTTTAATTTTATTATTGGAGTATGCCTTTGTAAATCCACTTTAAAATCAGCAATCCAGTTTGATTTTAATTTAATATTTTAATTTTATTATTGGAGTAGGCGTAAATCCACTTTAAAAACAGCAATCCAATTTGATTTTAATTTAATATTTTAATTTTATTATTGGAGTATGCCTTTGTAAATCCACTTTAAAAACAGCAATCCAATTTGATTTTAATTTAATATTTTAATTTTATTATTGGAGTAGGCCTTTGCCAATCCACTTTAAAAACAGCAATCCAATTTGATTTTAATTTAATATTTTAATTTTATTATTGGAGTATGCCTTTGTAAATCCACTTTAAAAACAGCAATCCAATTTGATTTTAATTTAATATTTTAATTTTATTATTGGAGTATGCCTTTGTAAATCCACTTTAAAATCAGCAATCCAGTTTGATTTTAATTTAATATTTTAATTTTATTATTGGAGTAGGCGTAAATCCACTTTAAAAACAGCAATCCAATTTGATTTTAATTTAATATTTTAATTTTATTATTGGAGTATGCCTTTGTAAATCCACTTTAAAATCAGCAATCCAATTTGATTTTAATGTTATTATTGGAGTATGACTTTGTAAATCCACTTTAAAAACAGCAATCCAATTTGATTATAATTTAATATTTCAATTTTATTATTGGAGTATGCCTTTGTAAATCCACTTTAAAAACAGCAATCCAATTTGATTTTAATTTAATATTTTAATTTTATTATTGGAGTATGCCTTTGTAAATCCACTTTAAAAACAGCAATCCAATTTGATTTTAATTTAATATTTTAATTTTATTATTGGAGTATGCCTTTGTAAATCCACTTAAAAAACAGCAATCCAATTTGATTTTAATTTAATATTTTAATTTTATTATTGGAGTAGGCGTTTTTAAATCCACTTTAAAAACAGCAATCGAATTTGATTATAATTTAATATTTTTATTTTATTATTGGAGTATGCCTTTGTAAATCCACTTTAAAAACAGCAATCGAAGTTAATTTTAATTTAAAATTTTAATTTTATTATTGGAGTAGGCCTTTGTAAATCCACTTTAAAATCAGCAATCCAATTTGATTTTAATTTAATATTTTAATTTTATTTTTGGAGTAGGCTTTTGTAAATCCACTTTAAAAACAGCAATCCAATTTGATTTTAATTTAAAATTTTAGTTTTATTATTGGAGTAGGCCTTTGGAAATCCTCTTTAAAACAGCAATCCAATTTGATTTTAATTTAATTTTTTAATTTCATTATTGGAGTAGGCCTTTGTAAATCCACTTTAAAAAGAGCAATCCAATTTGATTTTAATTTAATATTTTAATTTTATTATTGGAGTAGGCCTTTGTAAATCCACTTTAAAAACAGCAATCCAATTTGATTTTAATTTAATATTTTAATTTTATTATTGAAGTAGGCCTTTGTAAATCCACTTTAAAAACAGCAATCCAATTTGATTTTAATTTAATATTTTAATTTTATTATTGGAGTATGCTTTTGTAAATCCAATTTAAAATCAGCAATCCAATTTGATTTTAATTTAATATTTCAATTTTATTATTGGAGTAGGCCTTTGTAAATCCACTTTAAAAACAGCAATCCAATTTGATTTTAATTTAATATTTTAATTTTAATATTGGAGTATGCCTTTGTAAATCCACTTTAAAAACAGCAATCCAATTTGATTTTAATTTAATATTTTAATTTTATTATTGGAGTAGGCCTTTGTAAATCCACTTTAAAAACAGCAATCCAATTTGATTTTAATATAATATTTTAATTTTATTATTGGAGTATGCCTTTGTAAATCCACTTTAAAAACAGCAATCCAATTTGATTTTAATTTAATATTTTAATTTTATTATTGGAGTAGGCCTTTGTAAATCCACTTTAAAAACAGCAATCCAATTTGATTTTAATTTAATATTTTAATTTTATTATTGGAGTAGGCCTTTGTCAATCCACTTTAAAATCAGCAATCCAGTTTGATTTTAATTTAATATTTTAATTTTATTATTGGAGTAGGCGTAAATCCACTTTAAAAACAGCAATCCAATTTGATTTTAATTTAATATTTTAATTTTATTATTGGAGTAGGCCTTTGTAAATCCACTTTAAAAACAGCAATCCAATTTGATTTTAATTTAATATTTTAATTTTATTATTGGAGTAGGCCTTTGTAAATCCACTTTAAAATCAGCAATCCAATTTGATTTTAATTTAAAATTTTAATTTTATAATTGGAGTATGACTTTGTAAATCCACTTTGAAAACAGCAATCCAATTTGATTTTAATTTAATATTTTAATTTTATTATTGGAATATGCCTTTGTAAATCCACTTTAAAAACAGCAATCCAATTTGATTTTAATTTAATATTTTAATTTTATTATTGGATTGGCCTTTGTAAATCCACTTTAAAAACAGCAATCCAATTTTATTTTAATTTAATATTTTAATTTTATTATTGGAGTAGACCTTTTAAATCCACTTTAAAAACAGCAATCCAATTTGATTTTAATTTAATATTTTAATTTTATTATTGGAGTAGGCCTTTGTAAATCCACTTTAAAAACAGCAATCCAATTTGATTTTAATTTAATATTTTAATTTTATTATTGGAGTATGCCTTTGTAAATCCACTTTAAAAACAATAATAGAATTTGATTTTAATTTAATATTTTAATTTTAATATTGGAGTATGCCTTTGTAAATCCACTTTAAAAACAGCAATCCAATTTGATTTTAATTTAAAATTTTAATTTTATTATTGGAGTAGGCCTTTGTAAATCCACTTTAAAAACAGCAATCCAATTTGATTTTAATATAATATTTTAATTTTATTATTGGAGTATGCCTTTGTAAATCCACTTTAAAAACAGCAATCCAATTTGATTTTAATTTAATATTTTAATTTTATTATTGGAGTAGGCCTTTGTAAATCCACTTTAAAAACAGCAATCCAATTTGATTTTAATTTAATATTTTAATTTTATTATTGGAGTATGCCTTTGTAAATCCACTTTAAAAACAGCAATCCAATTTGATTTTAATATAATATTTTAATTTTATTATTGGAGTATGCCTTTGTAAATCCACTTTAAAAACAGCAATCCAATTTGATTTTAATTTAATATTTTAATTTTATTATTGGAGTAGGCCTTTGTCAATCCACTTTAAAATCAGCAATCCAGTTTGATTTTAATTTAATATTTTAATTTTATTATTGGAGTAGGCGTAAATCCACTTTAAAAACAGCAATCCAATTTGATTTTAATTTAATATTTTAATTTTATTATTGGAGTAGGCCTTTGTAAATCCACTTTAAAAACAGCAATCCAATTTGATTTTAATTTAATATTTTAATTTTATTATTGGAGTAGGCCTTTGTAAATCCACTTTAAAATCAGCAATCCAATTTGATTTTAATTTAAAATTTTAATTTTATTATTGGAGTATGACTTTGTAAATCCACTTTGAAAACAGCAATCCAATTTGATTTTAATTTAATATTTTAATTTTATTATTGGAATATGCCTTTGTAAATCCACTTTATAAACAGCAATCCAATTTGATTTTAATTTAATATTTTAGTTTTATTATTGGAGTATGCCTTTGTAAATCCACTTTAAAAACAGCAATCCAATTTGATTTTAATTTAATATTTTAATTTTATTATTGGAGTAGACCTTTTAAATCCACTTTAAAAACAGCAATCCAATTTGATTTTAATTTAATTTTTTAATTTCATTATTGGAGTATGCCTTTGTAAATCCACTTTAAAAAGAGCAATCCAATTTGATTTTAATTTAATATTTTAATTTTATTATTGGAGTAGGCCTTTGTAAATCCACTTTAAAAACAGCAATCCAATTTGATTTTAATTTAATATTTTAATTTTATTATTGAAGTAGGCCTTTGTAAATCCACTTTAAAAACAGCAATCCAATTTTATTTTAATTTAATATTTTAATTTTATTATTGGAGTTTGCCTTTGTAAATCCACTTTAAAAACAGCAATCCAATTTGATTTTAATTTAATATTTTAATTTTAATATTGGAGTATGCCTTTGTAAATCCACTTTAAAAACAGCAATCCAATTTGATTTTAATTTAATATTTTAATTTCATTATTGGAGTAGGCCTTTGTAAATCCACTTTAAAAACAGCAATCCAATTTGATTTTAATATAATATTTTAATTTTATTATTGGAGTATGCCTTTGTAAATCCACTTTGAAAACAGCAATCCAATTTGATTTTAATATAATATTTTAATTTTATTATTGGAGTATGCCTTTGTAAATCCACTTTAAAAACAGCAATCCAATTTGATTTTAATTTAATATTTTAATTTTATTATTGGAGTAGGCCTTTGTAAATCCACTTTAAAAACAGCAATCCAATTTGATTTTAATTTAATATTTTAATTTTATTATTGGAGTAGGCCTTTGTAAATCCACTTTAAAAACAGCAATCCAATTTGATTTTAATTTAATATTTTAATTTTATTATTGGAGTTTGCCTTTGTAAATCCACTTTATAAACAACAATAGAATTTGATTTTAATTTAATATTTTAATTTTATTATTGGAGTAGGCCTTTGTAAATCCACTTTAAAAACAGCAATCCAATTTGATTTTAATTTAATATTTTAATTTTATTATTGGAGTAGGCCTTTGTAAATCCACTTTAAAAACAGCAATCCAATTTGATTTTAATATAATATTTTAATTTTGTTATTGGAGTAGGCCTTTGTAAATCCACTTTAAAAACAGCAATCCAATTTGATTTTAATTTAATATTTTAATTTTATTATTGGAGTAGGCCTTTGTAAATCCACTTTAAAAACAGCAATCCAATTTGATTTTAATTTAATATTTTAATTTTATTATTGGAGTAGGCTTTTGTAAATCCACTTTAAAAACAGCAATCCAATTTGATTTTAATTTAATATTTCAATTTTATTATTGGAGTATTCCTTTGTAAATCCACTTTAAAAACAGCAATCCAATTTGATTTTAATTTAATTTTATTATTAGAGTAGGCCTTTGTAAATCCACTTTAAAAACAGTAATCCAATTTGATTTTAATTTAATATTTTAATTTTATTATTGGAGTATGCCTTTGTAAATCCACTTTAAAAACAGCAATCGAATTTGATTTTAATTTAATATTTTAATTTTATTATTGGAGTAGGCCTTTGTAAATCCACTTTAAAAACACAATCGAATTTGATTTTAATTTAATGTTTTAATTTTATTATTGGAGTAGGCCTTTGTAAATCCACTTTAAAATCAGCAATCCAATTTGATTTTAATTTAATATTTTAATTTTATTTTTGAAGTAGGCTTTTGTAAATCCACTTTAAAAACAGCAATCCAATTTGATTTTAATTTAAAATTTTAATTTTATTATTGGAGAAGGCCTTTGGAAATCCTCTTTAAAACAGCAAACCAATTTGATTTTAATTTAATTTTTTAATTTCATTATTGGAGTAGGCCTTTGTAAATCCACTTTAAAAACCGCAATCCAATTTGATTTTAATTTAATATTTTAATTTTATTATTGGAGTATGCCTTTGTAAATCCACTTTAAAAACAGCAATCCAATTTGATTTTAATTTAATATTTTAATTTTATTATTGGAGTATGCCTTTGTAAATCCACTTTAAAAACAGCAATCCAATTTGATTTTAATTTAATATTTTAATTTTATTATTGGAGTATGCCTTTGTAAATCCACTTTAAAAACAGCAATCCAATTTGATTTTAATTTAATATTTTAATTTTATTATTGGAGTATGCCTTTGTAAATCCACTTTAAAAACAGCAAACGAATTTGATTTTAATTTAATATTTTAAATTTATTATTGGAGTAGGCCTTTGTAAATCCACTTTAAAATCAGCAATCCAATTTGATTTTAATTTAATATTTTAATTTTATTTTTGGAGTAGGCTTTTGTAAATCCACTTTAAAAACAGCAATCCAATTTGATTTTAATTTAAAATTTTAATTTTATTATTGGAGTAGGCCTTTGGAAATCCTCTTTAAAAACAGCAATCCAATTTGATTTTAATTTAATTTTTTAATTTCATTATTGGAGTAGGCCTTTGTAAATCCACTTTAAAAACAGCAATCCAATTTGATTTTAATTTAATATTTTAATTTTATTATTGGAGTATGCCTTTGTAAATCCACTTTAAAAACAGCAATCCAATTTGATTTTAATTTAATATTTTAATTTTATTATTGAAGTAGGCCTTTGTAAATCCACTTTAAAAACAGCAATCCAATTTGATTTTAATTTAATATTTAAATTTTATTATTGGAGTAGGCCTTTGTAAATCCAATTTAAAATCAGCAATCCAATTTGATTTTAATTTAATATTTTAATTTTATTATTGGAGTATGCCTTTGTAAATCCACTTTAAAAACAGCAATCCAATTTGATTTTAATTTAATATTTTAATTTTATTATTGGAGTAGGCCTTTGTAAATCCACTTTAGAAACAGCAATCCAATTTGATTTTAATTTTATTATTGGAGTAGGCCTTTGTAAATCCACTTTAAAAGCAGCAATCCAATTTGATTTTAATTTAATATTTTAATTTTATTATTGGAGTAGGCCTTTGTAAATCCACTTTAAAAACAGCAATCCAATTTGATTTTAATTTAATATTTTAATTTTATTTTTGAAGTAGGCTTTTGTAAATCCACTTTAAAAACAGCAATCCAATTTGATTTTAATTTAAAATTTTAATTTTATTATTGGAGAAGGCCTTTGGAAATCCTCTTTAAATCAGCAAACCAATTTGATTTTAATTTAATTTTTTAATTTCATTATTGGAGTAGGCCTTTGTAAATCCACTTTAAAAACCGCAATCCAATTTGATTTTAATTTAATATTTTAATTTTATTATTGGAGTATGCCTTTGGAAATCCTCTTTAAAAACAGCAATCCAATTTGATTTTAATTTAATTTTTTAATTTCATTATTGGAGTAGGCCTTTGTAAATCCACTTTAAAAACAGCAATCCAATTTGATTTTAATTTAATATTTTAATTTTATTATTGGAGTATGCCTTTGTAAATCCACTTTAAAAACAGCAATCCAATTTGATTTTAATTTAATATTTTAATTTTATTATTGAAGTAGGCCTTTGTAAATCCACTTTAAAAACAGCAATCCAATTTGATTTTAATTTAATATTTAAATTTTATTATTGGAGTAGGCCTTTGTAAATCCAATTTAAAATCAGCAATCCAATTTGATTTTAATTTAATATTTTAATTTTATTATTGGAGTATGCCTTTGTAAATCCACTTTAAAAACAGCAATCCAATTTGATTTTAATTTAATATTTTAATTTTATTATTGGAGTAGGCCTTTGTAAATCCACTTTAGAAACAGCAATCCAATTTGATTTTAATTTTATTATTGGAGTAGGCCTTTGTAAATCCACTTTAAAAGCAGCAATCCAATTTGATTTTAATTTAATATTTTAATTTTATTATTGGAGTAGGCCTTTGTAAATCCACTTTAAAAACAGCAATCCAATTTGATTTTAATTTAATATTTTAATTTAATTATTGGAGTAGGCCTTTGTAAATCCATTTTATAAACAGCAATCCAATTTGGTTTTAATTTAATATTTTAATTTTATTATTGGAGTATGCCTTTGTAAATCCACTTTAAAAACAGCAATCCAATTTGATTTTAATTTAATATTTTAATTTTATTATTGGAGTATGCCTTTGTAAATCCACTTTAAAAACAGCAATCCAATTTGATTATAATTTAATATTTTAATTTTATTATTGGAGTAGGCCTTTGTAAATCCAATTTAAAATCAGCAATCCAATTTGATTTTAATTTAATATTTTAATTTTATTTTTGGAGTAGGCTTTTGTAAATCCACTTTAAAAACAGCAATCCAATTTGATTTTAATTTAAAATTTTAATTTTATTATTGGAGTAGGCCTTTGGAAATCCTCTTTAAAAACAGCAATCCAATTTGATATAAATTTAATTTTTTAATTTTATTATTGGAGTAGGCCTTTGTAAATCCACTTTAAAACAGCAATCCAATTTGATTTTAATTTAATATTTTAATTTTATTATTGGAGTATGCCTTTGTAAATCCACTTTAAACACAGCAATCCAATTTGATTTTAATTTAATATTTTAATTTTATTATTGGAGTATGCTTTTGTAAATCCACTTTAAAAACAGCAATCCAATTTGATTTATATTTAATATTTATATTTTATTATTGGAGTATGCCTTTGTAAATCCAATTTAAAATCAGCAAACCAATTTGATTTTAATTTAATATTTTAATTTTATTATTGGAGTAGGCCTTTGTAAATCCACTTTAAAAACAGCAATCCAATTTGATTTTAATTTAATATTTTAATTTTATTATTGAATTAGCCATTGTAAATCCACTTTAAAAACAGCAATCCAATTTGATTATAATTTAATATTTTAATTTTATTATTGGAGTATGCCTTTGTAAATCCAATTTAAAATCAGCAAACCAATTTGATTTTAATTTAATATTTTAATTTTATTATTGGAGTAGGCCTTTGTAAATCCACTTTAAAAACAGCAATCCAATTTGATTATAATTTAATATTTTAATTTTATTATTGGAGTAGGCCTTTGTAAATCCACTTTAAAAACAGCAATCCAATTTGATTTTAATTTAATATTTTAATTTTATTATTGGAGTAGGCCTTTGTAAATCCACTTTAAAATCAGCAATCCAATTTTATTTTAATTTTATTATTGGAGTATGCCTTTGTAAATCCACTTTGAAAACAGCAATCCAATTTGATTTTAATTTAATATTTTAATTTTATTATTGGAGTAGGCCTTTGTAAATCCACTTTAAAAGCAGCAATCCAATTTGATTTTAATTTAATATTTTAATTTTATTATTGGAGTAGGCCTTTGTAAATCCACTTTAAAAACAGCAATCCAATTTGATTTTAATTTAATATTTTAATTTAATTATTCGAGTAGGCCTTTGTAAATCCACTTTATAAACAGCAATCCAATTTGGTTTTAATTTAATATTTTAATTTTATTGTTGGAGTATGCCTTTGTAAATCCACTTTAAAAACAGCAATCCAATTTGATTTTAATTTAATATTTTAATTTTATTATTGGAGTAGGCCTTTGTCAATCCACTTTAAAATCAGCAATCCAGTTTGATTTTAATTTAATATTTTAATTTTATTATTGGAGTAGGCGTTATTCCACTTTAAAAACAGCAATCCAATTTGATTTTAATTTAATATTTTAATTTTATTATTGGAGTAGGCCTTTGTATATCCACTTTAAAAACAGCAATCCAATTTGATTTAAATTTAATATTTTAATTTTATTATTGGAGTAGGCCTTTGTAAATCCACTTTAAAATCAGCAATCCAATTTGATTTTAATTTAAAATTTTAATTTTATTATTGCAGTATGACTTTGTAAATCCACTTTAAAAACAGCAATCCAATTTGATTTTAATTTAATATTTTAATTTTATTATTGGAGTATGCCTTTGTAAATCCACTTTAAAAACAGCAATCCAATTTGATTTTAATTTAATATTTTAATTTTATTATTGGAGTATGCCTTTGTAAATCCACTTAAAAAACAGCAATCCAATTTGATTTTAATTTAATATTTTAATTTTATTATTGGAGTAGGCCTTTGTAAATCCACTTTAAAAACAGCAATCGATTTTGATTATAATTTAATATTTTTATTTTATTATTGGAGTATGCCTTTGTAAATCCACTTTAAAAACAGCAATCGAAGTTAATTTTAATTTAATATTTTAATTTCATTATTAGAGTAGGCCTTTGTAAATCCACTTTAAAATCAGCAATCCAATTTGATTTTAATTTAATATTTTAATTTCATTATTGGAGTAGGCTTTTGTAAATCCACTTTAAAAACAGCAATCCAATTTGATTTTAATTTAAAATTTTAATTTTATTATTGGAGTAGGCCTTTGGAAATCCTCTTTAAAAACAGCAATCCAATTTGATTTTAATTTAATTTTTTAATTTCATTATTGGAGTAGGCCTTTGTAAATCCACTTTAAAAAGAGCAATCCAATTTGATTTTAATTTAATATTTTAATTTTATTATTGGAGTAGGCCTTTGTAAATCCACTTTAAAATCAGCAATCCAATTTGATTTTAATTTAAAATTTTAATTTTATTATTGGAGTATGACTTTGTAAATCCACTTTGAAAACAGCAATCCAATTTGATTTTAATTTAATATTTTAATTTTATTATTGGAATATGCCTTTGTAAATCCACTTTAAAAACAGCAATCCAATTTGATTTTAATTTAATATTTTAGTTTTATTATTGGAGTATGCCTTTGTAAATCCACTTTAAAAACAGCAATCCAATTTGATTTTAATTTAATATTTTAATTTTATTATTGGAGTAGACCTTTTAAATCCACTTTAAAAACAGCAATCCAATTTGATTTTAATTTAATATTTTAATTTCATTATTGGAGTATGCCTTTGTAAATCCACTTTAAAAAGAGCAATCCAATTTGATTTTAATTTAATATTTTAATTTTATTATTGGAGTAGGCCTTTGTAAATCCACTTTAAAAACAGCAATCCAATTTGATTTTAATTTAATATTTTAATTTTATTATTGAAGTAGGCCTTTGTAAATCCACTTTAAAAACAGCAATCCAATTTGATTTTAATTTAATATTTTAATTTTATTATTGGAGTTTGCCTTTGTAAATCCACTTTAAAAACAGCAATCCAATTTGATTTTAATTTAATATTTTAATTTTAATATTGGAGTATGCCTTTGTAAATCCACTTTAAAAACAGCAATCCAATTTGATTTTAATTTAATATTTTAATTTCATTATTGGAGTAGGCCTTTGTAAATCCACTTTAAAAACAGCAATCCAATTTGATTTTAATATAATATTTTAATTTTATTATTGGAGTATGCCTTTGTAAATCCACTTTGAAAACAGCAATCCAATTTGATTTTAATATAATATTTTAATTTTATTATTGGAGTAGGCCTTTGTAAATCCACTTTAAAAACAGCAATCCAATTTGATTTTAATTTAATATTTTAATTTTATTATTGGAGTAGGCCTTTGTAAATCCACTTTAAAATCAGCAATCCAATTTGATTTTAATTTAATATTTTAATTTTATTATTGGAGTAGGCCTTTGTAAATCCACTTTAAAATCAGCAATCCAATTTTATTTTAATTTTATTATTGGAGTATGACTTTGGAATGGCCTTTGTAAATCCACTTTAAAAACCGCAATCCAATTTGATTTTAATTTAATATTTTAATTTTATTATTGGAGTATGCCTTTGTAAATCCACTTTAAAAACAGCAATCCAATTTGATTTTAATTTAATATTTTAATTTTATTATTAGAGTATGCCTTTGTAAATCCACTTTAAAAACAGCAATCCAATTTGATTTTAATTTAATATTTTAATTTTATTATTGGAGTAGGCCTTTGTAAATCCACTTTAAAAACAGCAATCGAATTTGATTTTAATTTAATATTTTAATTTTATTATTGGAGTATGACTTTGTAAATCCACTTTAAAAACAGCAAACGAATTTGATTTTAATTTAATATTTTAAATTTATTATTGGAGTAGGCCTTTGTAAATCCACTTTAAAATCAGCAATCCAATTTGATTTTAATTTAATATTTTAATTTTATTTTTGGAGTAGGCTTTTGTAAATCCACTTTAAAAACAGCAATCCAATTTGATTTTAATTTAAAATTTTAATTTTATTATTGGAGTAGGCCTTTGGAAATCCTCTTTAAAAACAGCAATCCAATTTGATTTTAATTTAATTTTTTAATTTCATTATTGGAGTAGGCCTTTGTAAATCCACTTTAAAAACAGCAATCCAATTTGATTTTAATTTAATATTTTAATTTTATTATTGGAGTATGCCTTTGTAAATCCACTTTAAAAACAGCAATCCAATTTGATTTTAATTTAATATTTTAATTTTATTATTGAAGTATGCCTTTGTAAATCCACTTTAAAAACAGCAATCCAATTTGATTTTAATTTAATATTTAAATTTTATTATTGGAGTAGGCCTTTGTAAATCCAATTTAAAATCAGCAATCCAATTTGATTTTAATTTAATATTTTAATTTTATTATTGGAGTATGCCTTTGTAAATCCACTTTAAAAACAGCAATCCAATTTGATTTTAATTTAATATTTTAATTTTATTATTGGAGTAGGCCTTTGTAAATCCACTTTAAAAACAGCAATCCAATTTGATTTTAATTTTATTATTGGAGTAGGCCTTTGTAAATTCACTTTAAAAGCAGCAATCCAATTTGATTTTAATTTAATATTTTAATTTTATTATTGGAGTAGGCCTTTGTAAATCCACTTTAAAAACAGCAATCCAATTTGATTTTAATTTAATATTTTAATTTAATTATTGGAGTAGGCCTTTGTAAATCCATTTTATAAACAGCAATCCAATTTGGTTTTAATTTAATATTTTAATTTTATTATTGGAGTATGCCTTTGTAAATCCACTTTAAAAACAGCAATCCAATTTGATTTTAATTTAATATTTTAATTTTATTATTGAATTAGCCATTGTAAATCCACTTTAAAAACAGCAATCCAATTTGATTATAATTTAATATTTTAATTTTATTATTGGAGTAGGCCTTTGTAAATCCAATTTAAAATCAGCAATCCAATTTGATTTTAATTTAATATTTTAATTTTATTTTTGGAGTAGGCTTTTGTAAATCCACTTTAAAAACAGCAATCCAATTTGATTTTAATTTAAAATTTTAATTTTATTATTGGAGTAGGCCTTTGGAAATCCTCTTTAAAAACAGCAATCCAATTTGATATAAATTTAATTTTTTAATTTCATTATTGGAGTAGGCCTTTGTAAATCCACTTTAAAAACAGCAATCCAATTTGATTTTAATTTAATATTTTAATTTTATTATTGGAGTATGCCTTTGTAAATCCACTTTAAACACAGCAATCCAATTTGATTTTAATTTAATATTTTAATTTTATTATTGGAGTATGCTTTTGTAAATCCACTTTAAAAACAGCAATCCAATTTGATTTATATTTAATATTTATATTTTATTATTGGAGTATGCCTTTGTAAATCCAATTTAAAATCAGCAAACCAATTTGATTTTAATTTAATATTTTAATTTTATTATTGGAGTAGGCCTTTGTAAATCCACTTTAAAAACAGCAATCCAATTTGATTTTAATTTAATATTTTAATTTTATTATTGGATTGGCCTTTGTAAATCCACTTTAAAAACAGCAATCCAATTTGATTATAATTTAATATTTTAATTTTATTATTGGAGTAGGCCTTTGTAAATCCACTTTAAAAACAGCAATCCAATTTGATTTTAATTTAATATTTTAATTTTATTATTGGAGTAGGCCTTTGTAAATCCACTTTAAAATCAGCAATCCAATTTTATTTTAATTTTATTATTGGAGTATGACTTTGTAAATCCACTTTGAAAACAGCAATCCAATTTGATTTTAATTTAATATTTTAATTTTATTATTGGAGTAGGCCTTTGTAAATCCACTTTAAAAGCAGCAATCCAATTTGATTTTAATTTAATATTTTAATTTTATTATTGGAGTAGGCCTTTGTAAATCCACTTTAAAAGCAGCAATCCAATTTGATTTTAATTTAATATTTTAATTTTATTATTGGAGTAGGCCTTTGTAAATCCACTTTAAAAACAGCAATCCAATTTGATTTTAATTTAATATTTTAATTTAATTATTCGAGTAGGCCTTTGTAAATCCACTTTATAAACAGCAATCCAATTTGGTTTTAATTTAATATTTTAATTTTATTGTTGGAGTATGCCTTTGTAAATCCACTTTAAAAACAGCAATCCAATTTGATTTTAATTTAATATTTTAATTTTATTATTGGAGTAGGCCTTTGTCAATCCACTTTAAAATCAGCAATCCAGTTTGATTTTAATTTAATATTTTAATTTTATTATTGGAGTAGGCGTTATTCCACTTTAAAAACAGCAATCCAATATGATTTTAATTTAATATTTTAGTTTTATTATTGGAGTAGGCCTTTGTAAATCCACTTTAAAAACAGCAATCCAATTTGATTTAAATTTAATATTTTAATTTTATTATTGGAGTAGGCCTTTGTAAATTCTCTTTAAAATCAGCAATCCAATTTGATTTTAATTTAAAATTTTAATTTTATTATTGCAGTATGACTTTGTAAATCCACTTTAAAAACAGCAATCCAATTTGATTTTAATTTAATATTTTAATTTTATTATTGGAGTATGCCTTTGTAAATCCACTTTAAAAACAGCAATCCAATTTGATTTTAATTTAATATTTTAATTTTATTATTGGAGTATGCCTTTGTAAATCCACTTAAAAAACAGCAATCCAATTTGATTTTAATTTAATATTTTAATTTTATTATTGGAGTAGGCCTTTTTAAATCCACTTTAAAAACAGCAATCGAATTTGATTATAATTTAATATTTTTATTTTATTATTGGAGTATGCCTTTGTAAATCCACTTTAAAAACAGCAATCGAAGTTAATTTTAATTTAATATTTTAATTTTATTATTGGAGTAGGCCTTTGTAAATCCATTTTAAAATCAGCAATCCAATTTGATTTTAATTTAATATTTTAATTTTATTTTTGGAGTAGGCTTTTGTAAATCCACTTTAAAAACAGCAATCCAATTTGATTTTAATTTAAAATTTTAATTTTATTATTGGAGTAGGCCTTTGGAAATCCTCTTTAAAAACAGCAATCCAATTTGATTTTAATTTAATTTTTTAATTTCATTATTGGAGTAGGCCTTTGTAAATCCACTTTAAAAAGAGCAATCCAATTTGATTTTAATTTAATATTTTAATTTTATTATTGGAGTAGGCCTTTGTAAATCCACTTTAAATACAGCAATCCAATTTGATTTTAATTTAATATTTTAATTTTATTATTGAAGTAGGCCTTTGTAAATCCACTTTAAAAACAGCAATCCAATTTGATTTTAATTTAATATTTTAATTTTATTAGTGGAGTATGCTTTTGTAAATCCAATTTAAAATCAGCAATCCAATTTGATTTTAATTTAATATTTTAATTTTATTATTGGAGTAGGCCTTTGTAAATCCACTTTAAAAACAGCAATCCAATTTGATTTTAATTTAATATTTTAATTTTAATATTGGAGTATGCCTTTGTAAATCCACTTTAAAAACAGCAATCCAATTTGATTTTAATTTAATATTTTAATTTTATTATTGGAGTAGGCCTTTGTAAATCCACTTTAAAAACAGCAATCCAATTTGATTTTAATATAATATTTTAATTTTATTATTGGAGTATGCCTTTGTAAATCCACTTTAAAAACAGCAATCCAATTTGATTTTAATTTAATATTTTAATTTTATTATTGGAGTAGGCCTTTGTAAATCCACTTTAAAAACAGCAATCCAATTTGATTTTAATTTAATATTTTAATTTTATTATTGGAGTAGGCCTTTGTCAATCCACTTTAAAATCAGCAATCCAGTTTGATTTTAATTTAATATTTTAATTTTATTATTGGAGTAGGCGTAAATCCACTTTAAAAACAGCAATCCAATTTGATTTTAATTTAATATTTTAATTTTATTATTGGAGTAGGCCTTTGTAAATCCACTTTAAAAACAGCAATCCAATTTGATTTTAATTTAATATTTTAATTTTATTATTGGAGTAGGCCTTTGTAAATCCACTTTAAAATCAGCAATCCAATTTGATTTTAATTTAAAATTTTAATTTTATAATTGGAGTATGACTTTGTAAATCCACTTTGAAAACAGCAATCCAATTTGATTTTAATTTAATATTTTAATTTTATTATTGGTATATGTCTTTGTAAATCCACTTTAAAAACAGCAATCCAATTTGATTTTAATTTAATATTTTAATTTTATTATTGGAGTAGGCCTTTGTAAATCCACTTTAAAAACAGCAATCCAATTTGATTTTAATTTAATATTTTAATTTTATTATTGGAGTAGGCCTTTGTAAATCCACTTTAAAATCAGCAATCCAATTTGATTTTAATTTAAAATTTTAATTTTATTATTGGAGTATGACTTTGTAAATCCACTTTGAAAACAGCAATCCAATTTGATTTTAATTTAATATTTTAATTTTATTATTGGAATATGCCTTTGTAAATCCACTTTAAAAACAGCAATCCAATTTGATTTTAATTTAATATTTTAGTTTTATTATTGGAGTAGGCCTTTGTAAATCCACTTTAAAAACAGCAATCCAATTTGATTTTAATTTAATATTTTAATTTTATTATTGGAGTATGCCTTTGTAAATCCACTTTAAAACAGCAATCCAATTTGATTTTAATTTAATATTTTAATTTTATTATTGGAGTAGGCCTTTGTAAATCCACTTTAAAAACAGCAATAAAATTTGATTATAATTTAATATTTTAATTTTATTATTGAAGTAGGCCTTTGTAAATCCACTTTAAAAACAGCAATCCAATTTGATTTTAATTTAATTTTTTAATTTCATTATTGGAGTAGGCCTTTGTAAATCCACTTTAAAAAGAGCAATCCAATTTGATTTTAATTTAATATTTTAATTTTATTATTGGAGTAGGCCTTTGTAAATCCACTTTAAAAACAGCAATCCAATTTGATTTTAATTTAATATTTTAATTTTATTATTGAAGTAGGCCTTTGTAAATCCACTTTAAAAACAGCAATCCAATTTGATTTTAATTTAATATTTTAATTTTATTATTGGAGTTTGCCTTTGTAAATCCACTTTAAAAACAATAATAGAATTTGATTTTAATTTAATATTTTAATTTTAATATTGGAGTATGCCTTTGTAAATCCACTTTAAAAACAGCAATCCAATTTGATTTTAATTTAATATTTTAATTTTATTATTGGAGTAGGCCTTTGTAAATCCACTTTAAAAACAGCAATCCAATTTGATTTTAATTTAATATTTTAATTTTATTATTGGAGTATGCCTTTGTAAATCCACTTTGAAAACAGCAATCCAATTTGATTTTAATATAATATTTTAATTTTATTATTGGAGTATGCCTTTGTAAATCCTCTTTAAAAACAGCAATCCAATTTGATTTTAATTTAATATTTTAATTTTATTATTGGAGTAGGCCTTTGTAAATCCACTTTAAAAACAGCAATCCAATTTGATTTTAATTTAATATTTTAATTTTATTATTGGAGTAGGCCTTTGTAAATCCACTTTAAAAACAGCAATCCAATTTGATTTTAATTTAATATTTTAATTTTATTATTGGAGTTTGCCTTTGTAAATCCACTTTAAAAACAACAATAGAATTTGATTTTAATTTAATATTTTAATTTTATTATTGGAGTATGCCTTTGTAAATCCACTTTAAAAACAGCAATCCAATTTGATTTTAATTTAATATTTTAATTTTATTATTGGAGTAGGCCTTTGTAAATCCACTTTAAAAACAGCAATCCAATTTGATTTTAATATAATATTTTTATTTTGTTATTGGAGTAGGCCTTTGTAAATCTTCTTTAAAAACAGCAATCCAATTTGATTTTAATTTAATATTTTAATTTTATTATTGGAGTAGGCCTTTGTAAATCCACTTTAAAAACAGCAATCCAATTTGATTTTAATTTAATATTTTAATTTTATTATTGGAGTAGGCTTTTGTAAATCCACTTTAAAAACAGCAATCCAATTTGATTTTAATTTAATATTTCAATTTTATTATTGGAGTATTCCTTTGTAAATCCACTTTAAAAACAGCAATCCAATTTGATTTTAATTTAATTTTATTATTAGAGTAGGCCTTTGTAAATCCACTTTAAAAACAGTAATCCAATTTGATTTAAATTTAATATTTTAATTTTATTATTGAAGTAGGCCTTTGTAAATCCACTTTAAAAACAGCAATCCAATTTGATTTTAATTTAATATTTTAATTTTATTATTGGAGAATTACTTTGTAAATCCACTTTGAAAACAGCAATCCAATTTGATTTTAATTTAATATTTTAATTTTATTATTGGAATATGCCTTTGTAAATCCACTTTAAAAACAGCAATCCAATTTGATTTTAATTTAATATTTTAGTTTTATTATTGGAGTAGGCCTTTGTAAATCCACTTTAAAAACAGCAATCGAATTTGATTTTAATTTAATATTTTAATTTTATTATTGGAGTATGCCTTTGTAAATCCACTTTGAAAACAGCAATCCAATTTGATTTTAATATAATATTTTAATTTTATTATTGGAGTATGCCTTTGTAAATCCACTTTAAAAACAGCAATCCAATTTGATTTTAATTTAATATTTTAATTTTATTATTGGAGTAGGCCTTTGTAAATCCACTTTAAAAACAGCAATCCAATTTGATTTTAATTTAATATTTTAATTTTATTATTGGAGTAGGCCTTTGTAAATCCACTTTAAAAACAGCAATCCAATTTGATTTTAATTTAATATTTTAATTTTATTATTGGAGTAGGCCTTTGTAAATCCACTTTAAAAACAGCAATCCAATTTGATTATAATTTAATATTTTAATTTTATTATTGAAGTAGGCCTTTGTAAATCCACTTTAAAAACAGCAATCCAATTTGATTTTAATTTAATTTTTTAATTTCATTATTGGAGTAGGCCTTTGTAAATCCACTTTAAAAAGAGCAATCCAATTTGATTTTAATTTAATATTTTAATTTTATTATTGGAGTAGGCCTTTGTAAATCCACTTTAAAAACAGCAATCCAATTTGATTTTAATTTAATATTTTAATTTTATTATTGAAGTAGGCCTTTGTAAATCCACTTTAAAAACAGCAATCCAATTTGATTTTAATTTAATATTTTAATTTTATTATTGGAGTTTGCCTTTGTAAATCCACTTTAAAAACAATAATAGAATTTGATTTTAATTTAATATTTTAATTTTAATATTGGAGTATGCCTTTGTAAATCCACTTTAAAAACAGCAATCCAATTTGATTTTAATTTAATATTTTAATTTTATTATTGGAGTAGGCCTTTGTAAATCCACTTTAAAAACAGCAATCCAATTTGATTTTAATTTAATATTTTAATTTTATTATTGGAGTATGCCTTTGTAAATCCACTTTGAAAACAGCAATCCAATTTGATTTTAATATAATATTTTAATTTTATTATTGGAGTATGCCTTTGTAAATCCACTTTAAAAACAGCAATCCAATTTGATTTTAATTTAATATTTTAATTTTATTATTGGAGTAGGCCTTTGTAAATCCACTTTAAAAACAGCAATCCAATTTGATTTTAATTTAATATTTTAATTTTATTATTGGAGTAGGCCTTTGTAAATCCACTTTAAAAACAGCAATCCAATTTGATTTTAATTTAATATTTTAATTTTATTATTGGAGTTTGCCTTTGTAAATCCACTTTAAAAACAACAATAGAATTTGATTTTAATTTAATATTTTAATTTTATTATTGGAGTATGCCTTTGTAAATCCACTTTAAAAACAGCAATCCAATTTGATTTTAATTTAATATTTTAATTTTATTATTGGAGTAGGCCTTTGTAAATCCACTTTAAAAACAGCAATCCAATTTGATTTTAATATAATATTTTTATTTTGTTATTGGAGTAGGCCTTTGTAAATCTTCTTTAAAAACAGCAATCCAATTTGATTTTAATTTAATATTTTAATTTTATTATTGGAGTAGGCCTTTGTAAATCCACTTTAAAAACAGCAATCCAATTTGATTTTAATTTAATATTTTAATTTTATTATTGGAGTAGGCTTTTGTAAATCCACTTTAAAAACAGCAATCCAATTTGATTTTAATTTAATATTTCAATTTTATTATTGGAGTATTCCTTTGTAAATCCACTTTAAAAACAGCAATCCAATTTGATTTTAATTTAATTTTATTATTAGAGTAGGCCTTTGTAAATCCACTTTAAAAACAGTAATCCAATTTGATTTAAATTTAATATTTTAATTTTATTATTGAAGTAGGCCTTTGTAAATCCACTTTAAAAAAAGCTATCGAATTTGATTTTAATTTAATATTTTAATTTTATTATTGGAGTAGGCCTTTGTAAATCCACTTTAAAAACACAATCGAATTTGATTTTAATTTAATATTTTAATTATATTATTGGAGTAGGCCTTTGTAAATCCACTTTAAAATCAGCAATCCAATTTGATTTTAATTTAATATTTTAATTTTATTTTTGAAGTAGGCTTTTGTAAATCCACTTTAAAAACAGCAATCCAATTTGATTTTAATTTAAAATTTTAATTTTATTATTGGAGAAGGCCTTTGGAAATCCTCTTTAAAACAGCAAACCAATTTGATATTAGTTTAATTTTTTAATTTCATTACTGGAGTAGGACTTTGTAAATCCACTTTAAAAACCGCAATCCAATTTGATTTTAATTTAATATTTTAATTTTATTATTGGAGTATGCCTTTGTAAATCCACTTTAAAAACAGCAATCCAATTTGATTTTAATTTAATATTTTAATTTTATTATTGGAGTAGGCCTTTGTAAATCCACTTTAAAAACAGCAATCCAATTTGATTTTAATTTAATATTTTAATTTTATTATAGGATTGGCCTTTGTAAATCCACTTTAAAAACAGCAATCCAATTTGATTTTAATTTAATATTTTAATTTTATTATTGGAGTATGCCTTTGTAAATCCACTTTAAAAACAGCAATCCAATTTGATTTTAATTTAATATTTTAATTTTATTATTGGAGTAGGCTTTTGTAAATCCACTTTAAAAACAGCAATCCAATTTGATTTTAATTTAATATTTCAATTTTATTATTGGAGTATTCCTTTGTAAATCCACTTTAAAAACAGCAATCCAATTTGATTTTAATTTAATTTTATTATTAGAGTAGGCCTTTGTAAATCCACTTTAAAAACAGTAATCCAATTTGATTTAAATTTAATATTTTAATTTTATTATTGGAGTTTGCCTTTGTAAATCCACTTTAAAAACAATAATAGAATTTGATTTTAATTTAATATTTTAATTTTAATATTGGAGTATGCCTTTGTAAATCCACTTTAAAAACAGCAATCCAATTTGATTTTAATTTAATATTTTAATTTTATTATTGGAGTAGGCCTTTGTAAATCCACTTTAAAAACAGCAATCCAATTTGATTTTAATTTAATATTTTAATTTTATTATTGGAGTATGCCTTTGTAAATCCACTTTGAAAACAGCAATCCAATTTGATTTTAATATAATATTTTAATTTTATTATTGGAGTAGGCCTTTGTAAATCCACTTTAAAAACAGCAATCGAATTTGATTTTAATTTAATATTTTAATTTTATTATTGGAGTAGGCCGTTGTAAATCCACTTTAAAAACAGCAATCCAATTTGATTTTAATTTAATATTTTAATTTTATTATAGGATTGGCCTTTGTAAATCCACTTTAAAAACAGCAATCCAATTTGATTTTAATTTAATATTTTAATTTTATTATTGGAGTATGCCTTTGTAAATCCACTTTAAAACAGCAATCGAATTTGATTTTAATTTAATATTTTAATTTTATTATTGGAGTACGCCTTTGTAAATCCACTTTAAAATCAGCAATCCAATTTGATTTTAATTTAATATTTTAATTTTATTATTGGAGTATGCTTTTGTAAATCCACTTTAAAAACAGCAATCCAATTTGACTTGAATTTATAATTTTAATTTTATTATTGGAGTAGGACTTTGAAAATCCTCTTTAAAAACAGCAATCCAATTTGATTTTAATTTAATATTTTAATTTTATTATTGGAGTAGGCCTTTGTAAATCCACTTTAAAAACAGCAATCCAATTTGATTTTAATTTAATATTTTAATTTTATTATTGGAGTATGCCATTGTAAATCCACTTTAAAAACAGCAATCCAATTTGATTTTAATTTAATATTTTAATTTTATTATTGAATTAGGCCTTTGTCAATCCACTTTAAAATCAGCAATCCAATTTGATTTTAATTTTATTATTGGATTATGACTTTGTAAATCCACTTTGAAAACAGCAATCCAATTTGATTTTAATTTAATATTTTAATTTTATTATTGGAGTAGGCCTTTGTAAATCCACTTTAAAAACAGCAATCCAATTTGATTTTAATTTATTATTTTAATTTAATTATTGGAGTAGGCCTTTGTAAATCCACTTTATAAACAGCAATCCAATTTGGTTTTAATTTAATATTTTAATTTTATTATTGGAGTATGCCTTTGTAAATCCACTTTAAAAACCGCAATCCAATTTGATTTTAATTTAATATTTTAATTTTATTATTGGAGTAGGCCTTTGTCAATCCACTTTAAAATCAGCAATCCAGTTTTAATTTAATTTAATATTTTAATTTTATTATTGGAGTAGGCGTGAATCCACTTTAAAAACAGCAATCCAATTTGATTTTAATTTAATATTTTAATTTTATTATTGGAGTAGGCCTTTGTAAATCCACTTTAAAAACAGCAATCCAATTTGATTTTAATTTAATATTTTAATTTTATTATTGGAGTAGGCCTTTGTAAATCCACTTTAAAATCAGCAATCCAATTTGATTTTAATTTAAAATTTTAATTTTATTATTGGAGTATGACTTTGAAAATCCACTTTGAAAACAGCAATCCAATTTGATTTTAATTTAATATTTTAATTTTATTATTGGAATATGCCTTTGTAAATCCACTTTAAAAACAGCAATCCAATTTGATTTTAATTTAATATTTTAATTTTATTATTGTAGTAGGCATATGTAAATCCACTTTAAAAACAGCAATCCAATTTGATTTTAATTTAATATTTTAATTTTATTATTGGAGTAGGCCTTTGTAAATCCACTTTAAAAATAACAATAGAATTTGATTTTAATTTAATATTTTAATTTTAATATTGGATTATGCCTTTGTAAATCCACTTTAAAAACAGCAATCCAATTTGATTTTAATTTAATATTTTAATTTTATTATTGGAGTAGGCCTTTGTAAATCCACTTTAAAAACAGCAATCCAATTTGATTTTAATATAATATTTTAATTTTATTATTGGAGTATGCCTTTGTAAATCCACTTTAAAAACAGCAATCGAATTTGATTTTAATTTAATATTTTAATTTTATTATTGGAGTAGGCCTTTGTAAATCCACTTTAAAAACAACAATAGAATTTTATTTTAATTTAATATTTTAATTTTAATATTGGAGTATGCCTTTGTAAATCCACTTTAAAAACATCAATCCAATTTGATTTTAATTTAATATTTTAATTTTATTATTGGAGTAGGGCTTTGTAAATCCACTTTAAAAACAGCAATCCAATTTGATTTTAATATAATATTTTAATTTTATTATTGGAGTATGCCTTTGTAAATCCACTTTAAAAACAGCAATCGAATTTGATTTTAATTTAATATTTTAATTTTATTATTGGAGTAGGCCTTTGTAAATCCACTTTAAAAACAGCAATCCAATTTGATTTTAATTTAATATTTTAATTTTATTATTGGAGTAGGCCTTTGTAAATCCACTTTAAAAACAGCAATCCAATTTGATTTTAATTTAATTTTATTATTGGAGTAGGCCTTTGTAAATCCACTTTAAAAACAGCAATCCAATTTGATTTTAATTTAATATTTTAATTTTATTATTGGAGTATGCCTTTGTAAATCCACTTTAAAAAAAGCAATCGAATTTGATTTTAATTTAATATTTTAATTTTATTATTGGAGTAGGCCTTTGTAAATCCACTTTAAAAACAGCAATCCAATTTGATTTTAATTTAATATTTTAATTTTATTATTTGAGTATGCCTTTGTAAATCCACTTTAAAATCAGCAATCCAATTTGATTTTAATTTAAAATTTTAATTTTATTATTGGAGTAGGCCTTTAGAAATCCTCTTTAAAACAGCAATCCAATTTGATTTTAATTTAATTTTTTAATTTCATTATTGGAGTAGGCCTTTGTAAATCCACTTTAAAAACAGCAATCCAATTTGATTTTAATTTAATATTTTAATTTTATTATTGGAGTAGGCCTTTGTAAATCCACTATAAACACAGCAATCCAATTTGATTTTAATTTAATATTTTAATTTGATTATTGGAGTATGCCTTTGTAAATCCACTTTAAAAACAGCAATCCAATTTGATTTTAATTTAATATTTTAATTTTATTATTGGAGTATACCTTTGTAAATCCACTTTAAAAACAGCAATCGAATTTGATTTTAATTTAATATTTTAATTTTATTATTGGAGTATGCCTTTGTAAATCCACTTTAAAAACAGCAATCCAATTTGATTTTAATTTAATATTTTAATTTTATTATTGGAGTAGGCCTTTGTAAATCCACTTTAAAATCAGCAATCCAATTTGATTTTAATTTAATATTTTAATTTTATTATTGGAGTAGGCTTTTGTAAATCCACTTTAAAAACAGCAATCCAATTTGACTTTAATTTAAAATTTTAATTTTATTATTGGAGTAGGACTTTGGAAATCCTCTTTAAAAACAGCAATCCAGTTTGATTTTAATTTAATATTTTAATTTCATTATTGGAGTAGGCCTTTGTAAATCCACTTTAAAAACAGCAATCCAATTTGATTTTAATTTAATATTTTAATTTTATTATTGGAGTATGCCGTTGTTAATCCACTTTAAAAACAGCAATCCAATTTGATTATAATTTAATATTTTAATTTTATTATTGAATTAGGCCTTTGTAAATCCACTTTAAAAACAGCAATCCAATTTGATTTTAATTTAATATTTTAATTTTATTATTGGTGTAGGCCTTTGTAAATCCACTTTAAAATCAGCAATCCAATTTGATTTTAATTTTATTATTGGAGTATGACTTTGTAAATCCACTTTAAAAACAGCAATTAAATTTGATTTTAATTTAATATTTTAATTTTATTATTGGAGTAGGCCTTTGTAAATCCACTTTAAAAGCAGCAATACAATTTGATTTTAATTTAGTATTTTAATTTTATTATTGGAGTAGGCCTTTGTAAATCCACTTTAAAAACAGCAATCCAATTTGATTTTAATTTAATATTTTAATTTTATTATTGGTGTAGGCCTTTGTAAATCCACTTTAAAAACAGCAATCCAATTTGATTTTAATTTAATATTTTAATTTTATTATTGGAGTATACCTTTGTAAATCCACTTTAAAAACAGCAATCGAATTTGATTTTAATTTAATATTTTAATTTTATTATTGGAGTATGCCTTTGTAAATCCACTTTAAAAACAGCAATCCAATTTGATTTTAATTTAATATTTTAATTTTATTATTGGAGTAGGCCTTTGTAAATCCACTTTAAAAACAGCAATCCAATTTGATTTTAATTTAATATTTTAATTTAATTATTGGAGTAGGCCTATGTAAATCCACTTTATAAACAGCAACCCAATTTGGTTTTAATTTAATATTTTAATTTTATTATTGGAGTATGCCTTTGTAAATCCACTTTAAAAACAGCAATCCAATTTGATTTTAATTTAATATTTTAATTTTATTATTGGAGTAGGCCTTTGTAAATCCACTTTAAAAACAGCAATCCAATTTGATTTTAATTTAATTTTATTATTGGAGTAGGCCTTTGTAAATCCACTTTAAAATCAGCAATCCAATTTGATTTTAATTTAAAATTTTAATTTTATTATTGGAGTATGACTTTGTAAATCCACTTTGAAAACAGCAATCCAATTTGATTTTAATTTAATATTTTAATTTTATTATTGGAATATGCCTTTGTAAATCCACTTTAAAAACAGCAATCCAATTTGATTTTAATTTAATATTTTAATTTTATTATTGTAGTATGCCTTTGTAAATCCACTTTAAAAACAGCAATCCAATTTGATTTTAATTTAATATTTTAATTTTATTATTGGAGTAGGCCTTTTAAATCCACTTTAAAAACAGCAATCCAATTTGATTTTAATTTAATATTTTAATTTTATTATTGGAGTAGGCCTTTGTAAATCCACTTTAAAAACAGCAATCCAATTTGATTTTAATTTAATATTTTAATTTTATTATTGGAGTTTGCCTTTGTAAATCCACTTTAAAAACAACAATAGAATTTGATTTTAATTTAATATTTTAATTTTATTATTGGAGTATGCCTTTGTAAATCCACTTTAAAAACAGCAATCCAATTTGATTTTAATTTAATATTTTAATTTTATTATTGGAGTAGGCCTTTGTAAATCCATTTTAAAAACAGCAATCCAATTTGATTTTAATATAATATTTTAATTTTATTATTGGAGTATGCCTTTGTAAATCCACTTTAAAAACAGCAATCGAATTTGATTTTAATTAAATATTTTAATTTTATTATTGGAGTAGGCCTTTATAAATCCACTTTAAAAACAGCAATCCAATTTGATTTTAATTTAATATTTTAATTTTATTATTGGAGTAGGCCTTTGTAAATCCACTTTAAAAACAGCAATCCAATTTGATTTTAATTTAATATTTCAATTTTATTATTGGAGTAGGCCTTTGTAAATCCACTTTAAAAACAGCAATCCAATTTTATTTTAATTTTATTTTATTATTGGAGTAGGCCTTTGTAAATCCACTTTAAAAACAGTAATCCAATTTGATTTTAATTTAATATTTTAATTTTATTATTGGAGTATGCCTTTGTAAATCCACTTTAAAAAAAGCAATCGAATTTGATTTTAATTTAATATTTTAATTTTATTATTGGAGTAGGCCTTTGTAAATCCACTTTAAAAACACAATCGAATTTGATTTTAATTTAATATTTTAATATTATTATTGAAGTAGGCCTTTGTAAATCCACTTTAAAAACAGCAATCCAATTTGATTTTAATTTAATATTTTAATTTTATTATTGGTGTATGCCTTTGGAAATCCACTTTAAAAACAGCAATCCAATTTGATTTTAATTTAATATTTTAATTTTATTATTGGAGTAGGCCTTTGTCAATCCACTTTAAAATCAGCAATCCAATTTGATTTTAATTTAATATTTTAATTTTATTATTGGAGTAGGCGTAAATCCACTTTAAAAACAGCAATCCAATTTGATTCTAATTTAATATTTTAATTTTATTATTGGAGTAGGCCTTTGTAAATCCACTTTAAAAACAGCAATCCAATTTGATTTTAATTTAATATTTTAATTTTATTATTGGAGTAGGCCTTTGTAAATCCACTTTAAAATCAGCAATCCAATTTGATTTTAATTTAAAATTTTAATTTTATAATTGGAGTATGACTTTGTAAATCCACTTTGAAAACAGCAATCCAATTTGATTTTAATTTAATATTTTAATTTTATTATTGGTATATGCCTTTGTAAATCCACTTTAAAAACAGCAATCCAATTTGATTTTAATTTAATATTTTAATTTTATTATTGGAGTAGGCCTTTGTAAATCCACTTTAAAAAAAGCAATCGAATTTGATTTTAATTTAATATTTTAATTTTATTATTGGAGTAGGCCTTTGTAAATCCACTTTAAAAACAGCAATCCAATTTGATTTTAATATAATATTTTAATTTTATTATTGGAGTATGCCTTTGTAAATCCACTTTAAAAACAGCAATCCAATTTGATTTTAATTTAATATTTTAATTTTATTATTGGAGTAGGCCTTTGTAAATCCACTTTAAAAACAGCAATCCAATTTGATTTTAATATAATATTTTAATTTTATTATTGGAGTATGCCTTTGTAAATCCACTTTAAAAACAGCAATCGAATTTGATTTTAATTAAATATTTTAATTTTATTATTGGAGTAGGCCTTTATAAATCCACTTTAAAAACAGCAATCCAATTTGATTTTAATTTAATATTTTAATTTTATTATTGGAGTAGGCCTTTGTAAATCCACTTTAAAAACAGCAATCCAATTTGATTTTAATTTAATATTTCAATTTTATTATTGGAGTAGGCCTTTGTAAATCCACTTTAAAAACAGCAATCCAATTTGATTTTAATTTAATTTTATTATTGGAGTAGGCCTTTGTAAATCCACTTTAAAAACAGTAATCCAATTTGATTTTAATTTAATATTTTAATTTTATTATTGGAGTATGCCTTTGTAAATCCACTTTAAAAAAAGCAATCGAATTTGGTTTTAATTTAATATTTTAATTTTATTATTGGAGTAGGCCTTTGTAAATCCACTTTAAAAACAGCAATCCAATTTGATTTTAATATAATATTTTAATTTTATTATTGGAGTATGCCTTTGTAAATCCACTTTAAAAACAGCAATCCAATTTGATTTTAATTTAATATTTTAATTTTATTATTGGAGTAGGCCTTTGTAAATCCACTTTAAAAACAGCAATCCAATTTGATTTTAATTTAATATTTTAATTTTATTATTGGAGTAGGCCTTTGTCAATCCACTTTAAAATCAGCAATCCAGTTTGATTTTAATTTAATATTTTAATTTTATTATTGGAGTAGGCGTAAATCCACTTTAAAAACAGCAATCCAATTTGATTTTAATTTAATATTTTAATTTTATTATTGTAGTAGGCCTTTGTAAATCCACTTTAAAAACAGCAACCCAATTTGATTTTAATTTAATATTTTAATTTTATTATTGGAGTAGGCCTTTGTAAATCCACTTTAAAATCAGCAACCAATTTGATTTTAATTTAAAATTTTAATTTTATAATTGGTATATGCCTTTGTAAATCCACTTTGAAAACAGCAATCCAATTTGATTTTAATTTAATATTTTAATTTTATTATTGGTATATGCCTTTGTAAATCCACTTTAAAAACAGCAATCCAATTTGATTTTAATTTAATATTTTAATTTTATTATTGGAGTAGGCCTTTGTAAATCCACTTTAAAAACAGCAATCCAATTTGATTTTAATTTAATATTTTAATTTTATTATTGGAGTAGGCCTTTGTAAATCCACTTTAAAATCAGCAATCCAATTTGATTTTAATTTAAAATTTTAATTTTATTATTGGAGTATGACTTTGTAAATCCACTTTGAAAACAGCAATCCAATTTGATTTTAATTTAATATTTTAATTTTATTATTGGAATATGCCTTTGTAAATCCACTTAAAAAACAGCAATCCAATTTGATTTAATTTAATATTTTAATTTTATTATTGGAGTAGGCCTTTGTAAATCCACTTTAAAAACAGCAATCCAATTTGATTTTAATTAAATATTTTAATTTTATTATTGGAGTAGGCCTTTTAAATCCACTTTAAAAACAGCAATCCAATTTGATTTTAATTTAATATTTTAATTTTATTATTGGAGTAGGCCTTTGTAAATCCACTTTAAAAACAGCAATCCAATTTGATTTTAATTTAATATTTTAATTTTATTATTGGAGTTTGCCTTTGTAAATCCACTTTAAAAACAACAATAGAATTTGATTTTAATTTAATATTTTAATTTTATTATTGGAGTATGCCTTTGTAAATCCACTTTAAAAACAGCAATCCAATTTGATTTTAATTTAATATTTTAATTTTATTATTGGAGTAGGCCTTTGTAAATCCATTTTAAAAACAGCAATCCAATTTGATTTTAATATAATATTTTAATTTTATTATTGGAGTATGCCTTTGTAAATCCACTTTAAAAACAGCAATCGAATTTGATTTTAATTAAATATTTTAATTTTATTATTGGAGTAGGCTTTTATAAATCCACTTTAAAAACAGCAATCCAATTTGATTTTAATTTAATATTTTAATTTTATTATTGGAGTAGGCCTTTGTAAATCCACTTTAAAAACAGCAATCCAATTTGATTTTAATTTAATATTTCAATTTTATTATTGGAGTAGGCCTTTGTAAATCCACTTTAAAAACAGCAATCCAATTTGATTTTAATTTAATTTTATTATTGGAGTAGGCCTTTGTAAATCCACTTTAAAAACAGTAATCCAATTTGATTTTAATTTAATATTTTAATTTTATTATTGGAGTATGCCTTTGTAAATCCACTTTAAAAAAAGCAATCGAATTTGATTTTAATTTAATATTTTAATTTTATTATTGGAGTAGGCCTTTGTAAATCCACTTTAAAAACACAATCGAATTTGATTTTAATTTAATATTTTAATATTATTATTGAAGTAGGCCTTTGTAAATCCACTTTAAAAACAGCAATCCAATTTGATTTTAATTTAATATTTTAATTTTATTATTGGTGTATGCCTTTGGAAATCCACTTTAAAAACAGCAATCCAATTTGATTTTAATTTAATATTTTAATTTTATTATTGGAGTAGGCCTTTGTCAATCCACTTTAAAATCAGCAATCCAGTTTGATTTTAATTTAATATTTTAATTTTATTATTGGAGTAGGCGTAAATCCACTTTAAAAACAGCAATCCAATTTGATTCTAATTTAATATTTTAATTTTATTATTGGAGTAGGCCTTTGTAAATCCACTTTAAAAACAGCAATCCAATTTGATTTTAATTTAATATTTTAATTTTATTATTGGAGTAGGCCTTTGTAAATCCACTTTAAAATCAGCAATCCAATTTGATTTTAATTTAAAATTTTAATTTTATAATTGGAGTATGACTTTGTAAATCCACTTTGAAAACAGCAATCCAATTTGATTTTAATTTAATATTTTAATTTTATTATTGGTATATGCCTTTGTAAATCCACTTTAAAAACAGCAATCCAATTTGATTTTAATTTAATATTTTAATTTTATTATTGGAGTATGCCTTTGTTAATCCACTTTAAAAAAAGCAATCGAATTTGATTTTAATTTAATATTTTAATTTTATTATTGGAGTAGGCCTTTGTAAATCCACTTTAAAAACAGCAATCCAATTTGATTTTAATATAATATTTTAATTTTATTATTGGAGTATGCCTTTGTAAATCCACTTTAAAAACAGCAATCCAATTTGATTTTAATTTAATATTTTAATTTTATTATTGGAGTAGGCCTTTGTAAATCCATTTTAAAAACAGCAATCCAATTTGATTTTAATATAATATTTTAATTTTATTATTGGAGTATGCCTTTGTAAATCCACTTTAAAAACAGCAATCGAATTTGATTTTAATTAAATATTTTAATTTTATTATTGGAGTAGGCCTTTATAAATCCACTTTAAAAACAGCAATCCAATTTGATTTTAATTTAATATTTTAATTTTATTATTGGAGTAGGCCTTTGTAAATCCACTTTAAAAACAGCAATCCAATTTGATTTTAATTTAATATTTCAATTTTATTATTGGAGTAGGCCTTTGTAAATCCACTTTAAAAACAGCAATCCAATTTGATTTTAATTTAATTTTATTATTGGAGTAGGCCTTTGTAAATCCACTTTAAAAACAGCAATCCAATTTGATTTTAATTTAATATTTTAATTTTATTATTGGAGTATGCCTTTGTAAATCCACTTTAAAAAAAGCAATCGAGTTTGATTTTAATTTAATATTTTAATTTTATTATTGGAGTAGGCCTTTGTAAATCCACTTTAAAAACAGCAATCCAATTTGATTTTAATATAATATTTTAATTTTATTATTGGAGTATGCCTTTGTAAATCCACTTTAAAAACAGCAATCCAATTTGATTTTAATTTAATATTTTAATTTTATTATTGGAGTAGGCCTTTGTAAATCCACTTTAAAAACAGCAATCCAATTTGATTTTAATTTAATATTTTAATTTTATTATTGGAGTAGGCCTTTGTCAATCCACTTTAAAATCAGCAATCCAGTTTGATTTTAATTTAATATTTTAATTTTATTATTGGAGTAGGCGTAAATCCACTTTAAAAACAGCAATCCAATTTGATTTTAATTTAATATTTTAATTTTATTATTGGAGTAGGCCTTTGTAAATCCACTTTAAAAACAGCAATCCAATTTGATTTTAATTTAATATTTTAATTTTATTATTGGAGTAGGCCTTTGTAAATCCACTTTAAAATCAGCAATCCAATTTGATTTTAATTTAAAATTTTAATTTTATAATTGGTATATGCCTTTGTAAATCCACTTTGAAAACAGCAATCCAATTTGATTTTAATTTAATATTTTAATTTTATTATTGGTATATGCCTTTGTAAATCCACTTTAAAAACAGCAATCCAATTTGATTTTAATTTAATATTTTAATTTTATTATTGGAGTAGGCCTTTGTAAATCCACTTTAAAAACAGCAATCCAATTTGATTTTAATTTAATATTTTAATTTTATTATTGGAGTAGGCCTTTGTAAATCCACTTTAAAATCAGCAATCCAATTTGATTTTAATTTAAAATTTTAATTTTATTATTGGAGTATGACTTTGTAAATCCACTTTGAAAACAGCAATCCAATTTGATTTTAATTTAATATTTTAATTTTATTATTGGAATATGCCTTTGTAAATCCACTTAAAAAACAGCAATCCAATTTGATTTTAATTTAATATTTTAATTTTATTATTGGAGTATGCCTTTGTAAATCCACTTTAAAAACAGCAATCCAATTTGATTTTAATTTAATATTTTAATTTTATTATTGGAGTAGGCCTTTTAAATCCACTTTAAAAACAGCAATCCAATTTGATTTTAATTTAATATTTTAATTTTATTATTGGAGTAGGCCTTTGTAAATCCACTTTAAAAACAGCAATCCAATTTGATTTTAATTTAATATTTTAATTTTATTATTGGAGTTTGCCTTTGTAAATCCACTTTAAAAACAACAATAGAATTTGATTTTAATTTAATATTTTAATTTTATTATTGGAGTATACCTTTGTAAATCCACTTTAAAAACAGCAATCCAATTTGATTTTAATTTAATATTTTAATTTTATTATTGGAGTAGGCCTTTGTAAATCCATTTTAAAAACAGCAATCCAATTTGATTTTAATATAATATTTTTATTTTATTATTGGAGTATGCCTTTGTAAATCCACTTTAAAAACAGCAATCGAATTTGATTTTAATTAAATATTTTAATTTTATTATTGGAGTAGGCCTTTATAAATCCACTTTAAAAACAGCAATCCAATTTGATTTTAATTTAATATTTTAATTTTATTATTGGAGTAGGCCTTTGTAAATCCACTTTAAAAACAGCAATCCAATTTGATTTTAATTTAATATTTCAATTTTATTATTGGAGTAGGCCTTTGTAAATCCACTTTAAAAACAGCAATCCAATTTGATTTTAATTTAATTTTATTATTGGAGTAGGCCTTTGTAAATCCACTTTAAAAACAGTAATCCAATTTGATTTTAATTTAATATTTTAATTTTATTATTGGAGTATGCCTTTGTAAATCCACTTTAAAAAAAGCAATCGAATTTGATTTTAATTTAATATTTTAATTTTATTATTGGAGTAGGCCTTTGTAAATCCACTTTAAAAACACAATCGAATTTGATTTTAATTTAATATTTTAATATTATTATTGAAGTAGGCCTTTGTAAATCCACTTTAAAAACAGCAATCCAATTTGATTTTAATTTAATATTTTAATTTTATTATTGGTGTATGCCTTTGGAAATCCACTTTAAAAACAGCAATCCAATTTGATTTTAATTTAATATTTTAATGTTATTATTGGAGTAGGCCTTTGTCAATCCACTTTAAAATCAGCAATCCAGTTTGATTTCAATTTAATATTTTAATTTTATTATTGGAGTAGGCGTAAATCCACTTTAAAAACAGCAATCCAATTTGATTTTAATTTAATATTTTAATTTTATTATTGGAGTAGGCCTTTGTAAATCCACTTTAAAAACAGCAATCCAATTTGATTTTAATTTAATATTTTAATTTTATTATTGGAGTATGCCTTTGTAAATCCACTTTAAAATCAGCAATCCAATTTGATTTTAATTTAAAATTTTAATTTTATAATTGGAGTATGACTTTGTAAATCCACTTTGAAAACAGCAATCCAATTTGATTTTAATTTAATATTTTAATTTTATTATTGGTATATGCCTTTGTAAATCCACTTTAAAAACAGCAATCCAATTTGATTTTAATTTAATATTTTAATTTTATTATTGGAGTATGCCTTTGTAAATCCACTTTAAAAAAAGCAATCGAATTTGATTTTAATTTAATATTTTAATTTTATTATTGGAGTAGGCCTTTGTAAATCCACTTTAAAAACAGCAATCCAATTTGATTTTAATATAATATTTTAATTTTATTATTGGAGTATGCCTTTGTAAATCCACTTTAAAAACAGCAATCCAATTTGATTTTAATTTAATATTTTAATTTTATTATTGGAGTAGGCCTTTGTAAATCCATTTTAAAAACAGCAATCCAATTTGATTTTAATATAATATTTTAATTTTATTATTGGAGTATGCCTTTGTAAATCCACTTTAAAAACAGCAATCGAATTTGATTTTAATTAAATATTTTAATTTTATTATTGGAGTAGGCCTTTATAAATCCACTTTAAAAACAGCAATCCAATTTGATTTTAATTTAATATTTTAATTTTATTATTGGAGTAGGCCTTTGTAAATCCACTTTAAAAACAGCAATCCAATTTGATTTTAATTTAATATTTCAATTTTATTATTGGAGTAGGCCTTTGTAAATCCACTTTAAAAACAGCAATCCAATTTGATTTTAATTTAATTTTATTATTGGAGTAGGCCTTTGTAAATCCACTTTAAAAACAGTAATCCAATTTGATTTTAATTTAATATTTTAATTTTATTATTGGAGTATGCCTTTGTAAATCCATTTTAAAAAAAGCAATCGAATTTGATTTTAATTTAATATTTTAATTTTATTATTGGAGTAGGCCTTTGTAAATCCACTTTAAAAACAGCAATCCAATTTGATTTTAATATAATATTTTAATTTTATTATTGGAGTATGCCTTTGTAAATCCACTTTAAAAACAGCAATCCAATTTGATTTTAATTTAATATTTTAATTTTATTATTGGAGTATGCCTTTGTAAATCCACTTTAAAAACAGCAATCCAATTTGATTTTAATTTAATATTTTAATTTTATTATTGGAGTAGGCCTTTGTCAATCCACTTTAAAATCAGCAATCCAGTTTGATTTTAATTTAATATTTTAATTTTATTATTGGAGTAGGCGTAAATCCACTTTAAAAACAGCAATCCAATTTGATTTTAATTTAATATTTTAATTTTATTATTGGAGTAGGCCTTTGTAAATCCACTTTAAAAACAGCAATCCAATTTGATTTTAATTTAATATTTTAATTTTATTATTGGAGTATGCCTTTGTAAATCCACTTTAAAATCAGCAATCCAATTTGATTTTAATTTAAAATTTTAATTTTATAATTGGTATATGCCTTTGTAAATCCACTTTGAAAACAGCAATCCAATTTGATTTTAATTTAATATTTTAATTTTATTATTGGTATATGCCTTTGTAAATCCACTTTAAAAACAGCAATCCAATTTGATTTTAATTTAATATTTTAATTTTATTATTGAGTAGGCCTTTGTAAATCCACTTTAAAAACAGCAATCCAATTTGATTTTAATTTAATATTTTAATTTTATTATTGGAGTAGGCCTTTGTAAATCCACTTTAAAATCAGCAATCCAATTTGATTTTAATTTAAAATTTTAATTTTATTATTGGAGTATGACTTTGTAAATCCACTTTGAAAACAGCAATACAATTTGATTTTAATTTAATATTTTAATTTTATTATTGGAATATGCCTTTGTAAATCCACTTTAAAAACAGCAATCCAATTTGATTTTAATTTAATATTTTAGTTTTATTATTGGAGTAGGCCTTTGTAAATCCACTTTAAAAACAGCAATCCAATTTGATTTTAATTTAATATTTTAATTTTATTATTGGAGTATGCCTTTGTAAATCCACTTTAAAACAGCAATCCAATTTGATTTTAATTTAATATTTTAATTTTATTATTGGAGTAGGCCTTTGTAAATCCACTTTAAAAACAGCAATCCAATTTGATTATAATTTAATATTTTAATTTTATTATTGAAGTAGGCCTTTGTAAATCCACTTTAAAAACAGCAATCCAATTTGATTTTAATTTAATTTTTTAATTTCATTATTGGAGTAGGCCTTTGTAAATCCACTTTAAAAAGAGCAATCCAATTTGATTTTAATTTAATATTTTAATTTTATTATTGGAGTAGGCCTTTGTAAATCCACTTTAAAAACAGCAATCCAATTTGATTTTAATTTAATATTTTAATTTTATTATTGAAGTAGGCCTTTGTAAATCCACTTTAAAAACAGCAATCCAATTTGATTTTAATTTAATATTTTAATTTTATTATTGGAGTTTGCCTTTGTAAATCCACTTTAAAAACAATAATAGAATTTGATTTTAATTTAATATTTTAATTTTAATATTGGAGTATGCCTTTGTAAATCCACTTTAAAAACAGCAATCCAATTTGATTTTAATTTAATATTTTAATTTTATTATTGGAGTAGGCCTTTGTAAATCCACTTTAAAAACAGCAATCCAATTTGATTTTAATATAATATTTTAATTTTATTATTGGAGTATGTCTTTGTAAATCCACTTTGAAAACAGCAATCCAATTTGATTTTAATATAATATTTTAATTTTATTATTGGAGTATGCCTTTGTAAATCCACTTTAAAAACAGCAATCCAATTTGATTTTAATTTAATATTTTAATTTTATTATTGGAGTAGGCCTTTGTAAATCCACTTTAAAAACAGCAATCCAATTTGATTTTAATTTAATATTTTAATTTTATTATTGGAGTAGGCCTTTGTAAATCCACTTTAAAAACAGCAATCCAATTTGATTTTAATTTAATATTTTAATTTTATTATTGGAGTTTGCCTTTGTAAATCCACTTTAAAAACAACAATAGAATTTGATTTTAATTTAATATTTTAATTTTATTATTGGAGTATGCCTTTGTAAATCCACTTTAAAAACAGCAATCCAATTTGATTTTAATTTAATATTTTAATTTTATTATTGGAGTAGGCCTTTGTAAATCCACTTTAAAAACAGCAATCCAATTTGATTTTAATATAATATTTTTATTTTGTTATTGGAGTAGGCCTTTGTAAATCTTCTTTAAAAACAGCAATCCAATTTGATTTTAATTTAATATTTTAATTTTATTATTGGAGTAGGCCTTTGTAAATCCACTTTAAAAACAGCAATCCAATTTGATTTTAATTTAATATTTTAATTTTATTATTGGAGTAGGCTTTTGTAAATCCACTTTAAAAACAGCAATCCAATTTGATTTTAATTTAATATTTCAATTTTATTATTGGAGTATTCCTTTGTAAATCCACTTTAAAAACAGCAATCCAATTTGATTTTAATTTAATTTTATTATTAGAGTAGGCCTTTGTAAATCCACTTTAAAAACAGTAATCTAATTTAATTTTAATTTAATATTTTAATTTTATTATTGAAGTAGGCCTTTGTAAATCCACTTTAAAAAAAGCAATCGAATTTGATTTTAATTTAATATTTTAATTTTATTATTGGAGTAGGCCTTTGTAAATCCACTTTAAAAACACAATCGAATTTGATTTTAATTTAATATTTTAATTTTATTATTGGAGTAGGCCTTTGTCAATCCACTTTAAAATCAGCAATCCAATTTGATTTTAATTTAATATTTTAATTTTATTTTTGAAGTAGGCTTTTGTAAATCCACTTTAAAAACAGCAATCCAATTTGATTTTAATTTAAAATTTTAATTTTATTATTGGAGAAGGCCTTTGGAAATCCTCTTTAAAACAGCAAACCAATTTGATATTAATTTAATTTTTTAATTTCATTACTGGAGTAGGACTTTGTAAATCCACTTTAAAAACCGCAATCCAATTTGATTTTAATTTAATATTTTAATTTTATTATTGGAGTATGCCTTTGTAAATCCACTTTAAAAACAGCAATCCAATTTGATTTTAATTTAATATTTTAATTTTATTATTGGAGTATGCCTTTGTAAATCCTCTTTAAAAACAGCAATCCAATTTGATTTTAATTTAATATTTTAATTTTATTATTGGAGTAGGCCTTTGTAAATCCACTTTAAAAACAGCAATCGAATTTGATTTTAATTTAATATTTTAATTTTATTATTGGAGTATTCCTTTGTAAATCCACTTTAAAAACAGCAAACGAATTTGATTTTAATTTAATATTTTAAATTTATTATTGGAGTTTGCCTTTGTAAATCCACTTTAAAATCAGCAATCCAATTTGATTTTAATTTAATATTTTAATTTTATTTTTGGAGTAGGCTTTTGTAAATTCACTTTAAAAACAGCAATCCAATTTGATTTTAATTTAAAATTTTAATTTTATTATTGGAGTAGGCCTTTGGAAATCCTCTTTAAAAACAGCAATCCAATTTGATTTTAATTTAATTTTTTAATTTTATTATTGGAGTATGCCTTTGTAAATCAACTTTAAAAACAGCAATAGAATTTGATTTTAATTTAATATTTTAATTTTATTATTGAAGTAGGCCTTTGTAAATCCACTTTAAAATCAGCAATCCAATTTGATTTTAATTTAATATTTTAATTTTATTATTGAATTAGGCCTTTGTAAATCCACTTTAAAAACAGCAATCCAATTTGATTTTAATTTAATATTTAAATTTTATTATTGGAGTATGCCTTTGTAAATCCAATTTAAAATCAGCAATCCAATTTGATTTTAATTTAATATTTTAATTTTATTATTGGAGTAGGCCTTGTAAATCCACTTTAAAAACAGCAATCCAATTTGATTTTAATTTAATATTTTAATTTTATTATTGGATTGGCCTTTGTAAATCCACTTTAAAAACAGCAATCGAATTTGATTTTAATTTAATATTTTAATTTTATTATTGGAGTATGCCTTTGTAAATCCACTTTAAAAACAGCAATCGAATTTGATTTTAATTTAATATTTTAATTTTATTATTGGAGTACGCCTTTGTAAATCCACTTTAAAATCAGCAATCCAATTTGATTTTAATTTAATATTTTAATTTTATTATTGGAGTATGCTTTTGTAAATCCACTTTAAAAACAGCAATCCAATTTGACTTTAATTTAAAATTTTAATTTTATTATTGGAGTAGGACTTTGGAAATCCTCTTTAAAAACAGCAATCCAATTTGATTTTAATTTAATATTTTAATTTTATTATTGGAGTAGGCCTTTGTAAATCCACTTTAAAAACAGCAATCCAATTTGATTTTAATTTAATATTTTAATTTTATTATTGGAGTATGCCTTTGTAAATCCACTTTAAAAACAGCAATCCAATTTGATTTTAATTTAATATTTTAATTTTATTATTGAATTAGGCCTTTGTCAATCCTCTTTAAAATCAGCAATCCAATTTGATTTTAATTTTATTATTGGATTATGACTTTGTAAATCCACTTTGAAAACAGCAATCCAATTTGATTTTAATTTAATATTTTAATTTTATTATTGGAGTAGGCCTTTGTAAATCCACTTTAAAAACAGCAATCCAATTTGATTTTAATTTAATATTTTAATTTTATTATTGGAGTAGGCCTTTGTCAATCCACTTTAAAATCAGCAATCCAGTTTTAATTTAATTTAATATTTTAATTTTATTATTGGAGTAGGCGTGAATCCACTTTAAAAACAGCAATCCAATTTGATTTTAATTTAATATTTTAATTTTATTATTGGAGTAGGCCTTTGTAAATCCACTTTAAAAACAGCAATCCAATTTGATTTTAATTTAATATTTTAATTTTATTATTGGAGTAGGCCTTTGTAAATCCACTTTAAAATCAGCAATCCAATTTGATTTTAATTTAAAATTTTAATTTTATTATTGGAGTATGACTTTGAAAATCCACTTTGAAAACAGCAATCCAATTTGATTTTAATTTAATATTTTAATTTTATTATTGCAGTATGCCTTTGTAAATCCACTTTAAAAACAGCAATCCAATTTGATTTTAATTTAATATTTTAATTTTATTATTGGAGTAGACCTTTTAAATCCACTTTAAAAACAGCAATCCAATTTGATTTTAATTTAATATTTTAATTTTATTATTGTAGTAGGCATATGTAAATCCACTTTAAAAACAGCAATCCAATTTGATTTTAATTTAATATTTTAATTTTATTATTGGAGTTTGCCTTTGTAAATCCACTTTAAAAATAACAATAGAAATTGATTTTAATTTAATATTTTAATTTTAATATTGGATTATGCCTTTGTAAATCCACTTTAAAAACAGCAATCCAATTTGATTTTAATTTAATATTTTAATTTTATTATTGGAGTAGGCCTTTGTAAATCCACTTTAAAAACAGCAATCCAATTTGATTTTAATTTAATATTTTAATTTTATTATTGGAGTATGCCTTTGTAAATCCACTTTAAAAACAGCAATCGAATTTGATTTTAATTTAATATTTTAATTTTATTATTGGAGTAGGCCTTTGTAAATCCACTTTAAAAACAACAATAGAATTTTATTTTAATTTAATATTTTAATTTTAATATTGGAGTATGCCTTTGTAAATCCACTTTAAAAACATCAATCCAATTTGATTTTAATTTAATATTTTAATTTTATTATTGGAGTAGGGCTTTGTAAATCCACTTTAAAAACAGCAATCCAATTTGATTTTAATATAATATTTTAATTTTATTATTGGAGTATGCCTTTGTAAATCCACTTTAAAAACAGCAATCGAATTTGATTTTAATTTAATATTTTAATTTTATTATTGGAGTAGGACTTTGGAAATCCACTTTAAAAACAGCAATCCAATTTGATTTTAATTTAATATTTTAATTTTATTATTGGAGTAGGCCTTTGTAAATCCACTTTAAAAACAGCAATCCAATTTGATTTTAATTTAATATTTTAATTTTATTTTTGGAGTAGGCTTTTGTAAATCCACTTTAAAAACAGCAATCCAATTTGGTTTTAATTTAAAATTTTAATTTTATTATTGGAGTAGGCCTTTAGAAATCCTCTTTAAAACAGCAATCCAATTTGATTTTAATTTAATTTTTTAATTTCATTATTGGAGTAGGCCTTTGTAAATCCACTTTAAAAACAGCAATCCAATTTGATTTTAATTTAATATTTTAATTTTATTATTGGAGTATGCCTTTGTAAATCCACTATAAACACAGCAATCCAATTTGATTTTAATTTAATATTTTAATTTGATTATTGGAGTATGCCTTTGTAAATCCACTTTAAAAACAGCAATCCAATTTGACTTTAATTTAAAATTTTAATTTTATTATTGGAGTAGGACTTTGGAAATCCTCTTTAAAAACAGCAATCCAGTTTGATTTTAATTTAATATTTTAATTTCATTATTGGAGTAGGCCTTTGTAAATCCACTTTAAAAACAGCAATCCAATTTGATTTTAATTTAATATTTTAATTTTAATATTGGAGTATGCTGTTGTTAATCCACTTTAAAAACAGCAATCCAATTTGATTATAATTTAATATTTTAATTTTATTATTGAATTAGGCCTTTGTAAATCCACTTTAAAAACAGCAATCCAATTTGATTTTAATTTAATATTTTAATTTTATTTTTGGAGTAGGCCTTTGTAAATCCACTTTAAAATCAGCAATCCAATTTGATTTTAATTTTATTATTGGAGTATGACTTTGTAAATCCACTTTAAAAACAGCAATTAAATTTGATTTTAATTTAATATTTTAATTTTATTATTGGAGTAGGCCTTTGTAAATCCACTTTAAAAGCAGCAATCCAATTTGATTTTAATTTAGTATTTTAATTTTATTATTGGAGTAGGCCTTTGTAAATCCACTTTAAAAACAGCAATCCAATTTGATTTTAATTTAATATTTTAATTTTATTATTGGAGTATGCCTTTGTAAATCCACTATAAACACAGCAATCCAATTTGATTTTAATTTAATATTTTAATTTTATTATTGGAGTAGGCCTTTGTAAATCCACTTTAAAAACAGCAATCCAATTTGATTTTAATTTAATATTTTAATTTAATTAGTGGAGTAGGCCTTTGTAAATCCACTTTATAAACAGCAACCCAATTTGGTATTAATTTAATATTTTAATTTTATTATTGGAGTATGCCTTTGTAAATCCACTTTAAAAACAGCAATCCAATTTGATTTTAATTTAATATTTTAATTTTATTATTGGAGTAGGCCTTTGTCAATCCACTTTAAAATCAGCAATCCAGTTTGATTTTAATTTAATATTTTAATTTTATTATTGGAGTAGGCGTAAATCCACTTTAAAAACAGCAATCCAATATGATTTTAATTTAATATTTTAATTTTATTATTGGAGTAGGCCTTTGTAAATCCACTTTAAAAACAGCAATCCAATTTGATTTTAATTTAATATTTTAATTTTATTATTGGAGTAGGCCTTTGTAAATCCACTTTAAAATCAGCAATCCAATTTGATTTTAATTTAAAATTTTAATTTTATTATTGGAGTATGACTTTGTAAATCCACTTTGAAAACAGCAATCCAATTTGATTTTAATTTAATATTTTAATTTTATTATTGGAATATGCCTTTGTAAATCCACTTTAAAAACAGCAATCCAATTTGATTTTAATTTAATATTTTAATTTTATTATTGGAGTATGCCTTTGTAAATCCACTTTAAAAACAGCAATCCAATTTGATTTTAATTTAATATTTTAATTTTATTATTGGAGTAGGCCTTTTAAATCCACTTTAAAAACAGCAATCCAATTTGATTTTAATTTAATATTTTAATTTTATTATTGGAGTAGGCCTTTGTAAATCCACTTTAAAAACAGCAATCCAATTTGATTTTAATTTAATATTTTAATTTTATTATTGGAGTTTGCCTTTGTAAATCCACTTTAAAAACAACAATAGAATTTGATTTTAATTTAATATTTTAATTTTATTATTGGAGTATGCCTTTGTAAATCCACTTTAAAAACAGCAATCCAATTTGATTTTAATTTAATATTTTAATTTTATTATTGGAGTAGGCCTTTGTAAATCCATTTTAAAAACAGCAATCCAATTTGATTTTAATATAATATTTTAATTTTATTATTGGAGTATGCCTTTGTAAATCCACTTTAAAAACAGCAATCGAATTTGATTTTAATTAAATATTTTAATTTTATTATTGGAGTAGGCCTTTATAAATCCACTTTAAAAACAGCAATCCAATTTGATTTTAATTTAATATTTTAATTTTATTATTGGAGTAGGCCTTTGTAAATCCACTTTAAAAACAGCAATCCAATTTGATTTTAATTTAATATTTCAATTTTATTATTGGAGTAGGCCTTTGTAAATCCACTTTAAAAACAGCAATCCAATTTGATTTTAATTTAATTTTATTATTGGAGTAGGCCTTTGTAAATCCACTTTAAAAACAGTAATCCAATTTGATTTTAATTTAATATTTTAATTTTATTATTGGAGTATGCCTTTGTAAATCCACTTTAAAAAAAGCAATCGAATTTGATTTTAATTTAATATTTTAATTTTATTATTGGAGTAGGCCTTTGTAAATCCACTTTAAAAACACAATCGAATTTGATTTTAATTTAATATTTTAATATTATTATTGAAGTAGGCCTATGTAAATCCACTTTAAAAACAGCAATCCAATTTGATTTTAATTTAATATTTTAATTTTAATATTGGTGTATGCCTTTGGAAATCCACTTTAAAAACAGCAATCCAATTTGATTTAAATTTAATATTTTAATTTTATTATTGGAGTAGGCCTTTGTAAATCCACTTTAAAAACAGCAATCCAATTTGATTTTAATTTAATATTTTAATTTTATTATTGGAGTAGGCCTTTGTAAATCCACTTTAAAAACAGCAATCTAATTTGATTTTAATTTAACATTTTAATTTTATTATTGGAGTATGCCTTTGTAAATCCACTTTGAAAACAGCAAACGAATTTGATTTTAATTTCATTATTTGATTAGGCCTTTGTAAATCCACTTTAAAAACAGCAATCCAATTTGATTTTAATTTAATATTATAATTTTATTATTGGAGTAGGCCTTTGTAAATCCACTTTAAAAACAGCAATCCAATTTGATTTTAATTTAATATTTTAATTTTATTATTGGAGTAGGCCTTTGTAAATCCACTTTAAAAACAGCAATCCAATTTGATTTTAATTTAATATTTTAATTTTATTATTGGAGTATGCTTTGTAAATCCACTTTAAAAAAAGCAATCCAATTTGATTTTAATTTAATATTTTAATTTTATTATTGGAGTAGGCCTTTGTAACTCCACTTTAAAATCAGCAATCCAATTTGATTTTAATTTAATATTTTAATTTTATTATTGGTGTAGGCCTTTGTAAATTCACTTTAAAAACAGCAATCCAATTTGATTTTAATTCAATATTTTAATTTTATTATTGTGTATGCCTTTGTAAATCCACTTTAAAACAGCAATCCAATTTGATTTTAATTTAATATTTTAATTTTATTATTGGAGTAGGCCTTTGTAAATCCACTTTAAAATCAGCAATCCAATTTGATTTTAATTTAATACTTTAATTTTATTATTGGAGAAGGGCTTTTTAAATCCACTTTAAAAACAGCAATCCAATTTGATTTTAATTTAATATTTTAATTTTATTATTGGAGTAGGCCTTTGTAAATCCACTATAAAAACAGCAATCCAATTTGATTTTAATTTAATATTTTAATTTTATTATTGGAGTAGGCCTTTATAAATCCACTTTAAAAACAGCAATCCAATTGGATTTAATTTTACAATTTTAGTTTTATTATTGGAGTATGCCTTTGTAAATCCACTTTAAAAGCAGCAATCCAATTTGATTTTAATTTAATATTTTAATTTTATTATTGGAGTAGGCCTTTGTAAATCCACTTTAAAAACAGCAATCCAATTTGATTTTAATTTAATATTTTAATTTTATTATTGGATTGGCCTTTGTAAATCCACTTTAAAAACAGCAATCCAATTTGATTATAATTTAATATTTTAATTTTATTATTGGAGTATGCCTTTGTAAATCCACTTTAAAAACAGCAATCCAATTTGATTTTAATTTAATATTTTAATTTTATTATTGGAGTATTCCTTTGTAAATCCACTTTAAAAACAGCAATCCAATTTGATTTTAATTTAATTTTATTATTAGAGTAGGCCTTTGTAAATCCACTTTAAAAACAGTAATCCAATTTGATTTTAATTTAATATTTTAGTTTTATTATTGGAGTATGCCTTTGTAAATCCACTTTAAAAACAGCAATCCAATTTGATTTTAATTTAATATTTTAATTTTATTATTGGAGTAGACCTTTTAAATCCACTTTAAAAACAGCAATCCAATTTGATTTTAATTTAATATTTTAATTTTATTATTGGAGTAGGCCTTTGTAAATCCACTTTAAAAACAGCAATCCAATTTGATTTTAATTTAATATTTTAATTTTATTATTGGAGTTTGCCTTTGTAAATCCACTTTAAAAACAACAATAGAATTTGATTTTAATTTAATATTTTAATTTTATTATTGGAGTATGCCTTTGTAAATCCACTTTAAAAACAGCAATCCAATTTGATTTTAATTTAATATTTTAATTTTATTATTGGAGTAGGCCTTTGTAAATCCACTTTAAAAACAGCAATCCAATTTGATTTTAATATAATATTTTAATTTTATTATTGGAGTATGCCTTTGTAAATCCACTTTAAAAACAGCAATCCAATTTGATTTTAATTTAATATTTTAATTTTATTATTGGAGTAGGTTTTTGTAAATCCACTTTAAAAACAGCAATCCAATTTGATTTTAATTTAATATTTTAATTTTATTATTGGAGTAGGCCTTTGTAAATCCACTTTAAAAACAGCAATCCAATTTGATTTTAATTTAATATTTCAATTTTATTATTGGAGTATTCCTTTGTAAATCCACTTTAAAAACAGCAATCCAATTTGATTTTAATTTAATTTTATTATTAGAGTAGGCCTTTGTGCCTCCACTTTAAAAACAGTAATCCAATTTGATTTTAATTTAATATTTTAATTTTATTATTGGAGTATGCCTTTGTAAATCCACTTTAAAAAAAGCAATCGAATTTGATTTTAATTTAATATTTTAATTTTATTATTGGAGTAGGCCTTTGTAAATCCACTTTAAAAACACAATCGAATTTGATTTTAATTTAATATTTTAATTTTATTATTGGAGTAGGCCTTTGTAAATCCACTTTAAAATCAGCAATCCAATTTGATTTTAATTTAATATTTTAATTTTATTTTTGAAGTAGGCTTTAGTAAATCCACTTTAAAAACAGCAATCCAATTTGATTTTAATTTAAAATTTTAATTTTATTATTGGAGTAGGCCTTTGGAAATCCTCTTTAAAACAGCAAACCAATTTGATTTTAATTTAATTTTTTAATTTCATTATTGGAGTAGGCCTTTGCAAATCCACTTTAAAAACCGCAATCCAATTTGATTTTAATTTAATATTTTAATTTTATTATTGGAGTATGCCTTTGTAAATCCACTTTAAAAACAGCAATCCAATTTGATTTTAATTTAATATTTTAATTTTATTATTGGAGTATGCCTTTGTAAATCCACTTTAAAAACAGCAATCCAATTTGATTTTAATTTAATATTTTAATTTTATTATTGGAGTATGCCTTTGTAAATCCACTTTAAAAACAGCAATCCAATTTGATTTTAATTTAATATTTTAATTTTATTATTGAAGTAGGCCTTTGTAAATCCACTTTAAAAACAGCAAACGAATTTGATTTTAATTTAATATTTTAAATTTATTATTGGAGTAGGCCTTTGTAAATCCACTTTAAAATCAGCAATCCAATTTGATTTTGATTTAATATTTTAATTTTATTTTTGGAGTAGGCTTTTGTAAATCCACTTTAAAAACAGCAATCCAATTTGATTTTAATTTAAAATTTTAATTTTATTATTGGAGTAGGCCTTTGGAAATCCTCTTTAAAAACAGCAATCCAATTTGATTTTAATTTAATTTTTTAATTTCATTATTGGAGTAGGCATTTGTAAATCCACTTTAAAAACAGCAATCCAATTTGATTTTAATTTAATATTTTAATTTTATTATTGGAGTATGCCTTTGTAAATCCACTTTAAAAACAGAAATCCAATTTGATTTTAATTTAATATTTTAATTTTATTATTGAAGTAGGCCTTTGTAAATCCACTTTAAAAACAGCAATCCAATTTGATTTTAATTTAATATTTAAATTTTATTATTGGAGTATGCCTTTGTAAATCCAATTTAAAATCAGCAATCCAATTTTATTTTAATTTAATATTTTAATTTGATTATTGGAGTAGGCCTTTGTAAATCCACTTTAAAAACAGCAATCCAATTTGATTTTAATTTAATATTTTAATTTTATTATAGGATTGGCCTTTGTAAATCCACTTTAAAAACAGCAATCCAATTTGATTATAATTTAATATTTTAATTTTTTTATTGGAGTATGCCTTTGTAAATCCACTTTAAAAACAGCAATCCAATTTGATTTTAATTTAATATTTTAATTTTATTATTGTAGTAGGCCTTTGTCAATCTACTTTAAAATCAGCAATCCAATTTTATTTTAATTTTATTATTGGAGTATGACTTAATAAATCCACTTTGAAAACAGCAATCCAATTTGATTTTAATTTAATAATTTTAATTTTATTATTGGAGTAGGCCTTTGTAAATCCACTTTAAAAACAGCAATCCAATTTGATTTTAATTTAATATTTTAATTTAATTATTGGAGTAGGCCTTTGTAAATCCACTTTTTAAACAGCAACACAATTTGGTTTTAATTTAATATTTTAATTTTATTATTGGAGTATGCCTTTGTAAATCCACTTTAAAAACCGCAATCCAATTTGATTTTAATTTAATATTTTAATTTTATTATTGGAGTAGGCCTTTGTCAATCCACTTTAAAATCAGCAATCCAGTTTTATTTTAATTTAATATTTTAATTTTATTATTGGAGTAGGCGTAAATCCACTTTAAAAACAGCAATCCAATTTGATTTTAATTTAATATTTTAATTTTATTATTGGAGTAGGCCTTTGTAAATCCACTTTAAAAACAGCAATCCAATTTGATTTTAATTTAATATTTTAATTTTATTATTGGAGTATGCCTTTGTAAATCCACTTTAAAATCAGCAATCCAATTTGATTTTAATTTAAAATTTTAATTTTATTATTGGAGTATGACTTTGTAAATCCACTTTGAAAACAGCAATCCAATTTGATTTTAATTTAATATTTTAATTTTATTATTGGAGTATGACTTTGTAAATCCACTTTAAAAACAGCAATCCAATTTGATTTTAATTTAATATTTTAATTTTATTATTGGAGTATGCCTTTGTAAATCCACTTTAAAAACAGCAATCCAATTTGATTTTAATTTAATATTTTAATTTTATTATTGGAGTAGACCTTTTAAATCCCCTTTAAAAACAGCAATCCAATTTGATTTTAATTTAATATTTTAATTTTATTATTGGAGTAGGCCTTTGTAAATCCACTTTAAAAACAGCAATCCAATTTGATTTTAATTTAATATTTTAATTTTATTATTGGAGTTTGCCTTTGTAAATCCACTTTAAAAACAACAATAGAATTTGATTTTAATTTAATATTTTTAATTTAATATTGGAGTATGCCTTTGTAAATCCACTTTAAAAACAGCAATCCAATTTGATTTTAATTTAATATTTTAATTTTATTATTGGAGTAGGCCTTTGTAAATCCACTTTAAAAACAGCAATCCAATTTGATTTTAATATAATATTTTATTTTTATTATTAGAGTATGCCTTTGTAAATCCACTTTAAAAACAGCAATCGAATTTGATTTTAATTTAATATTTTAATTTTATTATTGGAGTAGGCCTTTGTAAATCCACTTTAAAAACAGCAATCCAATTTGATTTTAATTTAATATTTTAATTTTATTATTGGAGTAGGCCTTTGTAAATCCACTTTAAAAACAGCAATCCAATTTGATTTTAATTTAATATTTTAATTTTATTATTGGAGTAGGCCTTTGTAAATCCACTTTAAAAACAGTAATCCAATTTGATTTTAATTTAATATTTTAATTTTATTATTGGAGTAGGCCTTTGTAAATCCACTTTAAAAACAGCAATCCAATTTGATTTTAATTTAATATTTTAATTTTATTATAGGATTGGCCTTTGTAAATCCACTTTAAAAACAGCAATCCAATTTGATTTTAATTTAATATTTAAATTTTATTATTGGAGTAGGCCTTTGTAAATCCACTTTAAAAACAGCAATCCAGTTTGATTTTAATTTAATATTTTAATTTTATTATTGGAGTAGGCCTTTGTAAATCCACTTTAAAATCAGCAATCCAATTTGATTTTAATTTTATTATTGGAGTATGACTTTGTAAATCCACTTTGAAAACAGCAATCCAATTTGATTTTAATTTAATATTTTAATTTTATTATTGGAGTATGCCTTTGTAAATCCACTTTAAAAGCAGCAATCCAATTTGATTTTAATTTAATATTTTAATTTTATTATTGGAGTAGGACTTTGTAAATCCACTTTAAAAACAGCAATCCAATTTGATTTTAATTTAATATTTTAATTTTATTATTGGAGTAGGCCTTTGTAAATCCACTTTAAAAACAGCAATCCAATTTGATTTTAATATAATATTTTAATTTTATTATTGGAGTATGCCTTTGTAAATCCACTTTAAAAACAGCAATCGAATTTGATTTTAATTTAATATTTTAATTTTATTATTGGAGTAGGCCTTTGTAAATCCACTTTAAAAACAGCAATCCAATTTGATTTTAATTTAATATTTTAATTTTATTATTGGAGTAGGCCTTTGTCAATCCACTTTAAAATCAGCAATCCAGTTTGATTTTAATTTAATATTTTAATTTTATTATTGGAGTAGTCGTAAATCCACTTTAAAAACAGCAATCCAATTTGATTTTAATTTAATATTTTAATTTTATTATTGGAGTAGGCCTTTGTAAATCCACTTTAAAAACAGCAATCCAATTTGATTTTAATTTAATATTTTAATTTTATTATTGGAGTAGGCCTTTGTAAATCCACTTTAAAATCAGCAATCCAATTTTATTTTAATTTAAAATTTTAATTTTATTATTGGAGTATGACTTTGTAAATCCACTTTGAAAACAGCAATCCAATTTGATTTTAATTTAATATTTTAATTTTATTATTGGAATATGCCTTTGTAAATCCACTTTGAAAACAGCAATCCAATTTGATTTTAATTTAATATTTTAATTTTATTATTGGAGTATGCCTTTGTAAATCCACTTTAAAAACAGCAATCCAATTTGATTTTAATTTAATATTTTAATTTTATTATTGGAGTAGACCTTTTAAATCCACTTTAAAAACAGCAATCCAATTTGATTTTAATTTAATATTTTAATTTTATTATTGGAGTAGGCCTTTGTAAATCCACTTTAAAAACAGCAATCCAATTTGATTTTAATTTAATATTTTAATTTTATTATTGGAGTTTGCCTTTGTAAATCCACTTTAAAAACAACAATCCAATTTGATTTTAATTTAATATTTTAATTTTATTATTGGAGTATGCCTTTGTAAATCCACTTTAAAAACAGCAATCCAATTTGATTTTAATTTAATATTTTAATTTTATTATTGGAGTAGGCCTTTGTAAATCCACTTTAAAAACAGCAATCCAATTTGATTTTAATATAATATTTTAATTTTATTATTGGAGTATGCCTTTGTAAATCCACTTTAAAAACAGCAATCGAATTTGATTTTAATTAAATATTTTAATTTTATTATTAGAGTAGGCCTTTATAAATCCACTTTAAAAACAGCAATCCAATTTGATTTTAATTTAATATTTTAATTTTATTATTGGAGTAGGCCTTTGTAAATCCACTTTAAAAACAGCAATCCAATTTGATTCTATTTTAATATTTCAATTTTATTATTGGAGTAGGCCTTTGTAAATCCACTTTAAAAACAGCAATCCAATTTGATTTTAATTTAATTTTATTATTGGAGTAGGCCTTTGTAAATCCACTTTAAAAACAGTAATCCAATTTGATTTTAATTTAATATTTCAATTTTATTATTGGAGTATGCCTTTGTAAATCCACTTTAAAAAAAGCAATCGAATTTGATTTTTATTTAATATTTCAATTTTATTATTGGAGTAGGCCTTTGTAAATCCACTTTAAAAACACAATCGAATTTGATTTTAATTTAATATTTTAATATTATTATTGAAGTAGGCCTTTGTAAATCCACTTTAAAAACAGCAATCCAATTTGATTTTAATTTAATATTTTAATTTTATTATTGGAGTAGGCCTTTGTAAATCCACTTTAAAAACAGCAATCTAATTTGATTTTGATTTAACATTTTAATTTTATTATTGGAGTATGCCTTTGTAAATCCACTTAAAAAACAGCAAAATTTTAATTTCATTATTTGATTAGGCCTTTGTAAATCCACTTTAAAAACAGCAATCCAATTTGATTTTAATTTAATATTATAATTTTATTATTGGAGTAGGCCTTTGTAAATCCACTTTAAAAACAGCAATCCTATTTGATTTTGATTTAACATTTTAATTTTATTATTGGAGTATGCCTTTGTAAATCCACTTTAAAAAAAGCAATCCAATTTGATTTTAATTTAATATTTTAATTTTATTATTGGAGTAGGCCTTTGTAAATCCACTTTAAAATCAGCAATCCAATTTGATTTTAATTTAATATTTTAATTTTATTATTGGAGTAGGCATTTGTAAATCCACTTTAAAAACACTATTCCAATTTGATTTTAATTTAATATTTTAATTTTATTATTGGAGTATGCTTTTGTAAATCCACTTTAAAAAAAGCAATCCAATTTGATTTTAATTTAATATTTTAATTTTATTATTGGAGTAGGCCTTTGTAACTCCACTTTAAAATCAGCAATCCAATTTGATTTTAATTTAATATTTTAATTTTATTATTGGAGTAGGCCTTTGTAAATCCACTATAAAAACAGCAATCCAATTTGATTTTAATTTAATATTTTAATTTTATTATTGGAGTAGGCCTTTGTAAATCCACTTATTAAACAGCAATCCAATTGGATTTAATTTTAAAATTTTAGTTTTATTATTGGAGTATGCCTTTGTAAATCCACTTTAAAAGCAGCAATCCAATTTGATTTTAATTTAATATTTTAATTTTATTATTGGAGTAGGCCTTTGTAAATCCACTTTAAAAACAGCAATCCAATTTGATTTTAATGTAATATTTTAATTTTATTATTGGATTGGCCTTTGTAAATCCACTTTAAAAACAGCAATCCAATTTGATTATAATTTAATATTTTAATTTTATTATTGGAGTATGCCTTTGTAAATCCACTTTAAAAACAGCAATCCAATTTGATTTTAATTTAATATTTTAATTTTATTATTGGAGTAGGCCTTTGTAAATCCACTTTAAAATCAGCAATCCAATTTGATTTTAATTTAATACTTTAATTTTATTATTGGAGTAGGGCTTTTTAAATCCACTTTAAAAACAGCAATCCAATTTGATTTTAATTTAATATTTTAATTTTATTATTGGAGTAGGCCTTTGTAAATCCACTTTAAAAACAGCAATCCAATTTGATTTTAATTTAATATTTTAATTTTATTATTGGAGTAGGCCTTTGTAAATCCACTTTAAAAACAGCAATCCAATTGGATTTAATTTTAAAATTTTAGTTTTATTATTGGAGTATGCCTTTGTAAATCCACTTTAAAATCAGCAATCCAATTTGATTTTAATTTAATACTTTAATTTTATTATTGGAGTAGGGCTTTTTAAATCCACTTTAAAAACAGCAATCCAATTTGATTTTAATTTAATATTTTAATTTTATTATTGGAGTAGGCCTTTGTAAATCCACTATAAAAACAGCAATCCAATTTGATTTTAATTTAATATTTTAATTTTATTATTGGAGTAGGCCTTTGTAAATCCACTTTAAAAACAGCAATCCAATTGGATTTAATTTTAAAATTTCAGTTTTATTATTGGAGTATGCCTTTGTAAATCCACTTTAAAAGCAGCAATCCAATTTGATTTTAATTTAATATTTTAATTTTATTATTGGAGTAGGCCTTTGTAAATCCACTTTAAAAACAGCAATCCAATTTGATTTTAATTTAATATTTTAATTTTATTATTGGATTGGCCTTTGTAAATCCACTTTAAAAACAGCAATCCAATTTGATTATAATTTAATATTTTAATTTTATTATTGGAGTATGCCTTTGTAAATCCACTTTAAAAACAGCAATCCAATTTGATTTTAATTTAATATTTTAATTTTATTATTGGAGTAGGCCTTTGTAAATCCACTTTAAAATCAGCAATCCAATTTGATTTTAATTTTATTATTGGAGTATGCCTTTGTAAATCCACTTTAAAAACAGCAATCCAATTTGATTTTAATTTAATATTTTAATTTTATTATTAGAGTAGGCAATTTGATTTTAATTTAATACTTTAATTTTATTATTGGAGTAGGCCTTTGTAAATCCACTTTAAAAACAGCAATCCAATTTGATTTTAATTTAATATTTTAATTTTATTATTGGAGTTTGCCTTTGTAAATCCACTTTAAAAACAACAATAGAATATGATTTTAATTTAATATTTTAATTTTAATATTGGAGTATGCCTTTGTAAATCCACTTTAAAAACAGCAATCCAATTTGATTTTAATTTAATATTTTAATTTTATTATTGGAGTAGGCCTTTGTTAATCCACTTTAAAAACAGCAATCCAATTTGATTTTAATATAATATTTTAATTTTATTATTGGAGTATGCCTTTGTAAATCCACTTTAAAAACAGCAATCGAATTTGATTTTAATTTAATATTTTAATTTTATTATTGGAGTAGGCCTTTGTAAATCCACTTTAAAAACATCAATCCAATTTGATTTTAATTTAATATTTTAATTTTATTATTGGAGTAGGCCTTTGTAAATCCACTTTAAAAACAGCAATCCAATTTGATTTTAATTTAATTTTATTATTGGAGTAGGCCTTTGTAAATCCACTTTAAAAAAAGGAATCCAATTTGATTTTAATTTAATATTTTAATTTTATTATTGGAGTATGCCTTTGTAAATCCACTTTAAAAAAAGCAATCCAATTTGATTTTAATTTAATATTTTAATTTTATTATTGGAGTAGGCCTTTGTAAATCCACTTTAAAAACACAATCGAATTTGATTTTAATTTAATATTTTAATTTTATTATTTGAGTATGCCTTTGTAAATCCACTTTAAAATCAGCAATCCAATTTAATTTTAATTTAATATTTTAATTTTATTTTTGCAGTACGCTTTTGTAAATCCACTTTAAAAACAGCAATCCAATTTGATTTTAATTTAAAATTTTAATTTTATTATTGGAGTAGGCCTTTGGAAATCCTCTTTAAAACAGCAATCCAATTTGATTTTAATTTAATTTTTTAATTTCATTATTGGAGTAGGCCTTTGTAAATCCACTTTAAAAACAGCAATCCAATTTGATTTTAATTTAATATTTTAATTTTATTATTGGAGTATGCCTTTGTAAATCCACTATAAACACACCAATCCAATTTGATTTTAATTTAATATTTTAATTTTATTATTGGAGTATGCCTTTGTAAATCCACTTTAAAAACAGCAATCCAATTTGATTTTAATTTAATATTTTAATTTTATTATTGGAGTAGGCCTTTGTAAATCCACTTTAAAAACAGCAATCGAATTTGATTTTAATTTAATATTTTAATTTTATTATTGGAGTATGCCTTTGTAAATCCACTTTAAAAACAGCAATCGAATTTGATTTTAATTTAATATTTTAATTTTATTATTGGAGTAGGCCTTTGTAAATCCACTTTAAAATCAGCAATCCAATTTGATTTTAATTTAATATTTTAATTTTATTATTGGAGTAGGCTTTTGTAAATCCACTTTAAAAACAGAAATCCAATTTGATTTTAATTTAAAATTTTAATTTTATTATTGGAGTAGGCCTTTGGAAATCCTCTTTAAAAACAGCAATCCAGTTTGATTTTAATTTAATATTTTAATTTTATTATTGGAGTAGGCCTTTGTAAATCCACTTTAAAAACAGCAATCCAATTTGATTTTAATTTAATATTTTAATTTTATTATTGGAGTATGCCTTTGTTAATCCACTTTAAAAACAGCAATCCAATTTGATTATAATTTAATATTTTAATTTTATTATTGAATTAGGCCTTTGTAAATCCACTTTAAAAACAGCAATCCAATTTGATTTTAATTTAATATTTTAATTTTATTATTGGAGTAGGCCTTTGTAAATCCACTTTAAAAACAGCAATCGAATTTGATTTTAATTTAATATTTTAATTTTATTATTGGAGTAGGCCTTTGTAAATCCACTTTAAAAACATCAATCCAATTTGATTTTAATTTAATATTTTAATTTTATTATTGGAGTAGGCCTTTGTAAATCCACTTTAAAAACAGCAATCCAATTTGATTTTAATTTAATTTTATTATTGGAGTAGGCCTTTGTAAATCCACTTTAAAAAAAGGAATCCAATTTGATTTTAATTTAATATTTTAATTTTATTATTGGAGTATGCCTTTGTAAATCCACTTTAAAAAAAGCAATCCAATTTGATTTTAATTTAATATTTTAATTTTATTATTGGAGTAGGCCTTTGTAAATCCACTTTAAAAACACAATCGAATTTGATTTTAATTTAATATTTTAATTTTATTATTTGAGTATGCCTTTGTAAATCCACTTTAAAATCAGCAATCCAATTTAATTTTAATTTAATATTTTAATTTTATTTTTGCAGTACGCTTTTGTAAATCCACTTTAAAAACAGCAATCCAATTTGATTTTAATTTAAAATTTTAATTTTATTATTGGAGTAGGCCTTTGGAAATCCTCTTTAAAACAGCAATCCAATTTGATTTTAATTTAATTTTTTAATTTCATTATTGGAGTAGGCCTTTGTAAATCCACTTTAAAAACAGCAATCCAATTTGATTTTAATTTAATATTTTAATTTTATTATTGGAGTATGCCTTTGTAAATCCACTATAAACACACCAATCCAATTTGATTTTAATTTAATATTTTAATTTTATTATTGGAGTATGCCTTTGTAAATCCACTTTAAAAACAGCAATCCAATTTGATTTTAATTTAATATTTTAATTTTATTATTGGAGTAGGCCTTTGTAAATCCACTTTAAAAACAGCAATCGAATTTGATTTTAATTTAATATTTTAATTTTATTATTGGAGTATGCCTTTGTAAATCCACTTTAAAAACAGCAATCGAATTTGATTTTAATTTAATATTTTAATTTTATTATTGGAGTAGGCCTTTGTAAATCCACTTTAAAATCAGCAATCCAATTTGATTTTAATTTAATATTTTAATTTTATTATTGGAGTAGGCTTTTGTAAATCCACTTTAAAAACAGAAATCCAATTTGATTTTAATTTAAAATTTTAATTTTATTATTGGAGTAGGCCTTTGGAAATCCTCTTTAAAAACAGCAATCCAGTTTGATTTTAATTTAATATTTTAATTTTATTATTGGAGTAGGCCTTTGTAAATCCACTTTAAAAACAGCAATCCAATTTGATTTTAATTTAATATTTTAATTTTATTATTGGAGTATGCCTTTGTTAATCCACTTTAAAAACAGCAATCCAATTTGATTATAATTTAATATTTTAATTTTATTATTGAATTAGGCCTTTGTAAATCCACTTTAAAAACAGCAATCCAATTTGATTTTAATTTAATATTTTAATTTTATTATTGGAGTAGGCCTTTGTAAATCCACTTTAAAAACAGCAATCCAATTTGATTTTAATTTAATATTTTAATTTTATTATTGGAGTATGCCTTTGTAAATCCACTTTAAAAACAGCAATCCAATTTGATTTTAATTTAATATTTTAATTTTATTATTGGAGTATGCCTTTGTAAATCCACTTTAAAAACAGCAATCCAATTTGATTTTAATTTAATATTTTAATTTTATTATTGGAGTATGCCTTTGTAAATCCACTTTAAAAACAGCAATCCAATTTGATTTTAATTTAATATTTTAATTTTATTATTGGAGTAGGCCTTTGTAAATCCACTTTGTAAACAGCAATACAATTTGATTTTAATTTAATATTTTAATTTTATTATTGGAGTATGCCTTTGTAAATCCACTTTAAAAACAGCAATCCAATTTGATTTTAATTGAATATTTTAATTTTATTATTGGAGTATGCCTTTGTAAATCCACTTTAAAAACTGCAATCCAATTTGATTTTAATTTAATATTTTAATTTTATTATTGGAGTAGGCCTTTGTAAATCCACTTTAAAATCAGCAATCCAATTTGATTTTAATTTAATATTTTAATTTTGTTATTGGAGTAGGCCTTTGTAAATCCACTTTAAAAACAGCAATCCAATTTGATTTTAATTTAATATTTTAATTTTATTATTGGAGTATGCCTTTGTAAATCCACTTTAAAACAGCAATCCAATTTGATTTTAATTTAATATTTTAATTTTATTATTGGGGTAGGCCTTGTAAATCCACTTTAAAAACAGCAATCCAATTTGATTTTAATTTAATATTTTTATTTTATTATTGGAGTAGGCCTTTGTAAATCCACTTTAAAAACAGCAATCCAATTTGATTTTAATTTAATATTTTAATTTTGTTATTGGAGTATGCCTTTTTAAATCCACTTTAAAAACAGCAATCCAATTTGATTTTAATTTAATATTTTAATTTTATTATTGGAGTAGGCCTTTGTAAATCCACTTTAAAAACAGCAATCCAATTTGATTTTAATTTAATATTTTAATTTTATTATTGGAGTAGGCCTTTGTAAATCCACTTTAAAAACAGCATTCCAATTTGATTTTAATTTAATATTTTAATTTTATTATTGGAGTAGGCCTTTGTAAATCCACTTTAAAAACAGCAATCCAATTTGATTTTAATTTAATATTTTAATTTTATTATTGGAGTAGGCCTTTGTAAATCCACTTTAAAAACAGCAATCCAATTTGATTTTAATTTAATATTTTAATTTTATTATTGGAGTACCACTTTAAAAACAGCAATCCAATTTGATTTTAATTGAATATTTTAATTTTATTATTGGAGTATGCCTTTGTAAATCCACTTTAAAAACAGCAATCCAATTCGATTTTAATTTAATATTTTTATTTTATTATTGGAGTAGGCCTTGTAAATCCACTTTAAAAACAGCAATCCAATTTGATTATAATTTAATATTTTAATTTTATTATTGAAGTATGCCTTTGTAAATCCACTTTAAAAACAGCAATCCAATTTGATTTTAATTTAATATTTTAATTTTATTATTGGAGTATGCCTTTGTAAATCCACTTTAAAAACAGCAATCCAATTTGATTTTAATTTAATGTTTTAATTTTATTATTGGAGTAGGCCTTTGTAAATCCACTTTAAAAACAGCAATCCAATTTGATTTTAATTTAATATTTTAATTTTATTATTGGAGTAGGCCTTTGTAAATCCACTTTAAAAACAGCAATCCAATTTGATTTTAATTTAATATTTTAATTTTATTATTGAAGTAGGCCTTTGTAAATCCACTTTAAAAACAGCAATCCAATTTGATTATAATTTAATATTTTAATTTTATTATTGGAGTAGGCCTTTGTAAATCCACTTTAAAAACAGCAATCCAATTTGATTTTAATTTAATGTTTTAATTTTATTATTGGAGTAGGCCTTTGTAAATCCACTTTAAAAACAGCAATCCAATTTGATTTTAATTTAATATTTTAATGTTATTATTGGAGTATGCCTTTGTAAACCCACTTTAAAAACAGCAATCCAATTTGATTTTAATTTAACATTTTAATTTTATTATTGGAGTAGGCCTTGTAAATTCACTTTAAAAACAGCAATCCAATTTGATTTTAATTTAATATTTTAATTTTATTATTGGAGTAGGCCTTTGTAAATCCACTTTAAAAACAGCAATCCAATTTGATTTTAATTTAATGTTTTAATTTTATTATTGGAGTAGGCCTTTGTAAATCCACTTTAAAAACAGCAATCCAATTTGATTTTAATTTAATATTTTAATGTTATTATTGGAGTATGCCTTTGTAAACCCACTTTAAAAACAGCAATCCAATTTGATTTTAATTTAACATTTTAATTTTATTATTGGAGTAGGCCTTGTAAATTCACTTTAAAAACAGCAATCCAATTTGATTTTAATTTAATATTTTAATTTTATTATTGGAGTAGGCCTTTGTAAATCCACTTTAAAAACAGCAATCCAATTTGATTTTAATTTAATATTTTAATTATGTTATTGGAGTATGCCTTTGTAAATCCACTTTAAAAACAGCAATCCAATTTGATTTTAATTTAATGTTTTAATTTTATTATTGGAGTAGGCCTTTGTAAATCCACTTTAAAAACAGCAATCCAATTTGATTTTAATTTAATATTTTAATGTTATTATTGGAGTATGCCTTTGTAAACCCACTTTAAAAACAGCAATCCAATTTGATTTTAATTTAACATTTTAATTTTATTATTGGAGTAGGCCTTGTAAATTCACTTTAAAAACAGCAATCCAATTTGATTTTAATTTAATATTTTAATTTTATTATTGGAGTAGGCCTTTGTAAATCCACTTTAAAAACAGCAATCCAATTTGATTTTAATTTAATGTTTTAATTTTATTATTGGAGTAGGCCTTTGTAAATCCACTTTAAAAACAGCAATCCAATTTGATTATAATTTAATATTTTAATTTTATTATTGGAGTAGGCCTTTGTAAATCCACTTTAAAAACAGCAATCCAATTTGATTTTAATTTAATATTTTAATTATGTTATTGGAGTATGCCTTTGTAAATCCACTTTAAAAACAGCAATCCAATTTGATTTTAATTTAATGTTTTAATTTTATTATTGGAGTAGGCCTTTGTAAATCCACTTTAAAAACAGCAATCCAATTTGATTATAATTTAATATTTTAATTTTATTATTGGAGTAGGCCTTTGTAAATCCACTTTAAAAACAGCAATCCAATTTGATTTTAATTTAATGTTTTAATTTTATTATTGGAGTAGGCCTTTGTAAATCCACTTTAAAAACAGCAATCCAATTTGATTTTAATTTAATATTTTAATGTTATTATTGGAGTATGCCTTTGTAAACCCACTTTAAAAACAGCAATCCAATTTGATTTTAATTTAATGTTTTAATTTTATTATTGGAGTAGGCCTTTGTAAATCCACTTTAAAAACAGCAATCCAATTTGATTTTAATTTAATATTTTAATTTTATTATTGGAGTAGGCCTTTGTAAATCCACTTTAAAAACAGCAATCCAATTTGATTTTAATTTAATATTTTAATTTTATTATTGAAGTAGGCCTTTGTAAATCCACTTTAAAAACAGCAATCCAATTTGATTATAATTTAATATTTTAATTTTATTATTGGAGTAGGCCTTTGTAAATCCACTTTAAAAACAGCAATCCAATTTGATTTTAATTTAATGTTTTAATTTTATTATTGGAGTAGGCCTTTGTAAATCCACTTTAAAAACAGCAATCCAATTTGATTTTAATTTAATATTTTAATGTTATTATTGGAGTATGCCTTTGTAAACCCACTTTAAAAACAGCAATCCAATTTGATTTTAATTTAACATTTTAATTTTATTATTGGAGTAGGCCTTGTAAATTCACTTTAAAAACAGCAATCCAATTTGATTTTAATTTAATATTTTAATTTTATTATTGGAGTAGGCCTTTGTAAATCCACTTTAAAAACAGCAATCCAATTTGATTTTAATTTAATGTTTTAATTTTATTATTGGAGTAGGCCTTTGTAAATCCACTTTAAAAACAGCAATCCAATTTGATTTTAATTTAATATTTTAATGTTATTATTGGAGTATGCCTTTGTAAACCCACTTTAAAAACAGCAATCCAATTTGATTTTAATTTAACATTTTAATTTTATTATTGGAGTAGGCCTTGTAAATTCACTTTAAAAACAGCAATCCAATTTGATTTTAATTTAATATTTTAATTTTATTATTGGAGTAGGCCTTTGTAAATCCACTTTAAAAACAGCAATCCAATTTGATTTTAATTTAATATTTTAATTATGTTATTGGAGTATGCCTTTGTAAATCCACTTTAAAAACAGCAATCCAATTTGATTTTAATTTAATATTTTAATTTTATTATTGGAGTAGGCCTTTGTAAATCCACTTTAAAAACAGCAATCCAATTTGATTTTAATTTAATATTTTAATTTTATTATTGGAGTAGGCCTTTGTAAATCCACTTTAAAAACAGCAATCCAATTTGATTTTAATTTAATGTTTTAATTTTATTATTGGAGTAGGCCTTTGTAAATCCACTTTAAAAACAGCAATCCAATTTGATTTTAATTTAATATTTTAATGTTATTATTGGAGTATGCCTTTGTAAACCCACTTTAAAAACAGCAATCCAATTTGATTTTAATTTAACATTTTAATTTTATTATTGGAGTAGGCCTTGTAAATTCACTTTAAAAACAGCAATCCAATTTGATTTTAATTTAATATTTTAATTTTATTATTGGAGTAGGCCTTTGTAAATCCACTTTAAAAACAGCAATCCAATTTGATTTTAATTTAATGTTTTAATTTTATTATTGGAGTAGGCCTTTGTAAATCCACTTTAAAAACAGCAATCCAATTTGATTTTAATTTAATATTTTAATGTTATTATTGGAGTATGCCTTTGTAAACCCACTTTAAAAACAGCAATCCAATTTGATTTTAATTTAACATTTTAATTTTATTATTGGAGTAGGCCTTGTAAATTCACTTTAAAAACAGCAATCCAATTTGATTTTAATTTAATATTTTAATTTTATTATTGGAGTAGGCCTTTGTAAATCCACTTTAAAAACAGCAATCCAATTTGATTTTAATTTAATATTTTAATTATGTTATTGGAGTATGCCTTTGTAAATCCACTTTAAAAACAGCAATCCAATTTGATTTTAATTTAATGTTTTAATTTTATTATTGGAGTAGGCCTTTGTAAATCCACTTTAAAAACAGCAATCCAATTTGATTTTAATTTAATATTTTAATGTTATTATTGGAGTATGCCTTTGTAAACCCACTTTAAAAACAGCAATCCAATTTGATTTTAATTTAACATTTTAATTTTATTATTGGAGTAGGCCTTGTAAATTCACTTTAAAAACAGCAATCCAATTTGATTTTAATTTAATATTTTAATTTTATTATTGGAGTAGGCCTTTGTAAATCCACTTTAAAAACAGCAATCCAATTTGATTTTAATTTAATGTTTTAATTTTATTATTGGAGTAGGCCTTTGTAAATCCACTTTAAAAACAGCAATCCAATTTGATTATAATTTAATATTTTAATTTTATTATTGGAGTAGGCCTTTGTAAATCCACTTTAAAAACAGCAATCCAATTTGATTTTAATTTAATATTTTAATTATGTTATTGGAGTATGCCTTTGTAAATCCACTTTAAAAACAGCAATCCAATTTGATTTTAATTTAATGTTTTAATTTTATTATTGGAGTAGGCCTTTGTAAATCCACTTTAAAAACAGCAATCCAATTTGATTATAATTTAATATTTTAATTTTATTATTGGAGTAGGCCTTTGTAAATCCACTTTAAAAACAGCAATCCAATTTGATTTTAATTTAATGTTTTAATTTTATTATTGGAGTAGGCCTTTGTAAATCCACTTTAAAAACAGCAATCCAATTTGATTTTAATTTAATATTTTAATGTTATTATTGGAGTATGCCTTTGTAAACCCACTTTAAAAACAGCAATCCAATTTGATTTTAATTTAATGTTTTAATTTTATTATTGGAGTAGGCCTTTGTAAATCCACTTTAAAAACAGCAATCCAATTTGATTTTAATTTAATATTTTAATTTTATTATTGGAGTAGGCCTTTGTAAATCCACTTTAAAAACAGCAATCCAATTTGATTTTAATTTAATATTTTAATTTTATTATTGAAGTAGGCCTTTGTAAATCCACTTTAAAAACAGCAATCCAATTTGATTATAATTTAATATTTTAATTTTATTATTGGAGTAGGCCTTTGTAAATCCACTTTAAAAACAGCAATCCAATTTGATTTTAATTTAATGTTTTAATTTTATTATTGGAGTAGGCCTTTGTAAATCCACTTTAAAAACAGCAATCCAATTTGATTTTAATTTAATATTTTAATGTTATTATTGGAGTATGCCTTTGTAAACCCACTTTAAAAACAGCAATCCAATTTGATTTTAATTTAACATTTTAATTTTATTATTGGAGTAGGCCTTGTAAATTCACTTTAAAAACAGCAATCCAATTTGATTTTAATTTAATATTTTAATTTTATTATTGGAGTAGGCCTTTGTAAATCCACTTTAAAAACAGCAATCCAATTTGATTTTAATTTAATGTTTTAATTTTATTATTGGAGTAGGCCTTTGTAAATCCACTTTAAAAACAGCAATCCAATTTGATTTTAATTTAATATTTTAATGTTATTATTGGAGTATGCCTTTGTAAACCCACTTTAAAAACAGCAATCCAATTTGATTTTAATTTAACATTTTAATTTTATTATTGGAGTAGGCCTTGTAAATTCACTTTAAAAACAGCAATCCAATTTGATTTTAATTTAATATTTTAATTTTATTATTGGAGTAGGCCTTTGTAAATCCACTTTAAAAACAGCAATCCAATTTGATTTTAATTTAATATTTTAATTATGTTATTGGAGTATGCCTTTGTAAATCCACTTTAAAAACAGCAATCCAATTTGATTTTAATTTAATATTTTAATTTTATTATTGGAGTAGGCCTTTGTAAATCCACTTTAAAAACAGCAATCCAATTTGATTTTAATTTAATATTTTAATTTTATTATTGGAGTAGGCCTTTGTAAATCCACTTTAAAAACAGCAATCCAATTTGATTTTAATTTAATATTTTAATTTTATTATTGAAGTAGGCCTTTGTAAATCCACTTTAAAAACAGCAATCCAATTTGATTATAATTTAATATTTTAATTTTATTATTGGAGTAGGCCTTTGTAAATCCACTTTAAAAACAGCAATCCAATTTGATTTTAATTTAATGTTTTAATTTTATTATTGGAGTAGGCCTTTGTAAATCCACTTTAAAAACAGCAATCCAATTTGATTTTAATTTAATATTTTAATGTTATTATTGGAGTATGCCTTTGTAAACCCACTTTAAAAACAGCAATCCAATTTGATTTTAATTTAACATTTTAATTTTATTATTGGAGTAGGCCTTGTAAATTCACTTTAAAAACAGCAATCCAATTTGATTTTAATTTAATATTTTAATTTTATTATTGGAGTAGGCCTTTGTAAATCCACTTTAAAAACAGCAATCCAATTTGATTTTAATTTAATGTTTTAATTTTATTATTGGAGTAGGCCTTTGTAAATCCACTTTAAAAACAGCAATCCAATTTGATTTTAATTTAATATTTTAATGTTATTATTGGAGTATGCCTTTGTAAACCCACTTTAAAAACAGCAATCCAATTTGATTTTAATTTAACATTTTAATTTTATTATTGGAGTAGGCCTTGTAAATTCACTTTAAAAACAGCAATCCAATTTGATTTTAATTTAATATTTTAATTTTATTATTGGAGTAGGCCTTTGTAAATCCACTTTAAAAACAGCAATCCAATTTGATTTTAATTTAATATTTTAATTATGTTATTGGAGTATGCCTTTGTAAATCCACTTTAAAAACAGCAATCCAATTTGATTTTAATTTAATATTTTAATTTTATTATTGGAGTAGGCCTTTGTAAATCCACTTTAAAAGCAGCAATCCAATTTGATTTTAATTTAATATTTTAATTTTATTATTGGAGTAGGCCTTTGTAAATCCACTTTAAAAACAGCAATCCAATTTGATTTTAATTTAATATTTTAATTTTATTATTGGAGTAGGCCTTTGTAAATCCACTTTAAAAACAGCAATCCAATTTGATTATAATTTAATATTTTAATTTTATTATTGGAGTAGGCCTTTGTAAATCCACTTTAAAAACAGCAATCCAATTTGATTTTAATTTAATATTTTAATTTTATTATTGGAGTATGCCTTTGTAAATCCACAGTAAAAACAGCAATCCAATTTGATTATAATTTAATATTTTAATTTTATTATTGGAGTAGGCCTTTGTAAATCCACTTTAAAAACAGCAATCCAATTTGATTTTAATTTAATATTTTAATTTTATTATTGGAGTAGGCCTTTGTAAATCCACTTTAAAAACAGCAATCCAATTTGATTTTAATTTAATATTTTAATTTTATTATTGGAGTAGGCCTTGTAAATCCACTTTAAAAACAGCAATCCAATTTGATTTTAATTTAATATTTTAATTTTATTATTGGAGTATGCCTTTGTAAATCCACTTTAAAAACAGCAATCCAATTTGATTTTAATTTAATATTTTAATTTTGTTATTGGAGTATGCCTTTTTAAATCCACTTTAAAAACAGCAATCCAATTTGATTTTAATTTAATATTTTAATTTTATTATTGGAGTAGGCCTTTGTAAATCCACTTTAAAAACAGCAATCCAATTTGATTTTAATTTAATATTTTAATTTTATTATTGGAGTAGGCCTTTGTAAATCCACTTTAAAAACAGCATTCCAATTTGATTTTAATTTAATATTTTAATTTTATTATTGGAGTAGGCCTTTGTAAATCCACTTTAAAAACAGCAATCCAATTTGATTTTAATTTAATATTTTAATTTTATTATTGGAGTAGGCCTTTGTAAATCCACTTTAAAAACAGCAATCCAATTTGATTTTAATTTAATATTTTAATTTTATTATTGGAGTAGGCCTTGTAAATCCACTTTAAAAACAGCAATCCAATTTGATTTTAATTTAATATTTTAATTTTGTTATTGGAGTAGGTCTTTGTAAATCCACTTTAAAAACAGCAATCCAATTTGATTTTAATTTAATATTTTAATTTTATTATTGGAGTAGGCCTTTGTAAATCCAATTTAAAAACAGCAATCCAATTTGATTATAATTTAATATTTTAATTTTATTATTGGAGTATCCCTTTGTAAATCCACTTTAAAAACAGCAATCCAATTTGATTTTAATTGAATATTTTAATTTTATTATTGGAGTATGCCTTTGTAAATCCACTTTAAAAACAGCAATCCAATTCGATTTTAATTTAATATTTTTATTTTATTATTGGAGTAGGCCTTTGTAAATCCACTTTAAAAACAGCAATCCAATTTGATTATAATTTAATATTTTAATTTTATTATTGGAGTAGGCCTTTGTAAATCCACTTTAAAAACAGCAATCCAATTTGATTTTAATTTAATGTTTTAATTTTATTATTGGAGTAGGCCTTTGTAAATCCACTTTAAAAACAGCAATCCAATTTGATTTTAATTTAATATTTTAATGTTATTATTGGAGTATGCCTTTGTAAACCCACTTTAAAAACAGCAATCCAATTTGATTTTAATTTAACATTTTAATTTTATTATTGGAGTAGGCCTTGTAAATTCACTTTAAAAACAGCAATCCAATTTGATTTTAATTTAATATTTTAATTTTATTATTGGAGTAGGCCTTTGTAAATCCACTTTAAAAACAGCAATCCAATTTGATTTTAATTTAATGTTTTAATTTTATTATTGGAGTAGGCCTTTGTAAATCCACTTTAAAAACAGCAATCCAATTTGATTTTAATTTAATATTTTAATGTTATTATTGGAGTATGCCTTTGTAAACCCACTTTAAAAACAGCAATCCAATTTGATTTTAATTTAACATTTTAATTTTATTATTGGAGTAGGCCTTGTAAATTCACTTTAAAAACAGCAATCCAATTTGATTTTAATTTAATATTTTAATTTTATTATTGGAGTAGGCCTTTGTAAATCCACTTTAAAAACAGCAATCCAATTTGATTTTAATTTAATATTTTAATTATGTTATTGGAGTATGCCTTTGTAAATCCACTTTAAAAACAGCAATCCAATTTGATTTTAATTTAATATTTTAATTTTATTATTGGAGTAGGCCTTTGTAAATCCACTTTAAAAACAGCAATCCAATTTGATTTTAATTTAATATTTTAATTTTATTATTGGAGTAGGCCTTTGTAAATCCACTTTAAAAACAGCAATCCAATTTGATTTTAATTTAATATTTTAATTTTATTATTGGAGTAGGCCTTGTAAATCCACTTTAAAAACAGCAATCCAATTTGATTTTAATTTAATATTTTAATTTTATTATTGGAGTATGCCTTTGTAAATCCACTTTAAAAACAGCAATCCAATTTGATTTTAATTTAATATTTTAATTTTGTTATTGGAGTATGCCTTTTTAAATCCACTTTAAAAACAGCAATCCAATTTGATTTTAATTTAATATTTTAATTTTATTATTGGAGTAGGCCTTTGTAAATCCACTTTAAAAACAGCAATCCAATTTGATTTTAATTTAATATTTTAATTTTATTATTGGAGTAGGCCTTTGTAAATCCACTTTAAAAACAGCAATCCAATTTGATTTTAATTTAATATTTTAATTTTATTATTGGAGTAGGCCTTTGTAAATCCACTTTAAAAACAGCAATCCAATTTGAATTTAATTTAATATTTTAATTTTATTATTGGAGTAGGCCTTGTAAATCCACTTTAAAAACAGCAATCCAATTTGATTTTAATTTAATATTTTAATTTTGTTATTGGAGTAGGTCTTTGTAAATCCACTTTAAAAACAGCAATCCAATTTGATTTTAATTTAATATTTTAATTTTATTATTGGAGTAGGCCTTTGTAAATCCAATTTAAAAACAGCAATCCAATTTGATTATAATTTAATATTTTAATTTTATTATTGGAGTATCCCTTTGTAAATCCACTTTAAAAACAGCAATCCAATTTGATTTTAATTGAATATTTTAATTTTGTTATTGGAGTAGGTCTTTGTAAATCCACTTTAAAAACAGCAATCCAATTTGATTTTAATTTAATATTTTAATTTTGTTATTGGAGTAGGTCTTTGTAAATCCACTTTAAAAACAGCAATCCAATTTGATTTTAATTTAATATTTTAATTTTATTATTGGAGTAGGCCTTTGTAAATCCACTTTAAAAACAGCAATCCAATTTGATTATAATTTAATATTTTAATTTTATTATTGAAGTATGCCTTTGTAAATCCACTTTAAAAACAGCAATCCAATTTGATTTTAATTTAATATTTTAATTTTATTATTGGAGTATGCCTTTGTAAATCCACTTTAAAAACAGCAATCCAATTTGATTTTAATTTAATGTTTTAATTTTATTATTGGAGTAGGCCTTGTAAATCCACTTTAAAAACAGCAATCCAATTTGATTTTAATTTAATATTTTAATTTTGTTATTGGAGTAGGTCTTTGTAAATCCACTTTAAAAACAGCAATCCAATTTGATTTTAATTGAATATTTTAATTTTATTATTGGAGTATGCCTTTGTAAATCCACTTTAAAAACAGCAATCCAATTCGATTTTAATTTAATATTTTTATTTTATTATTGGAGTAGGCCTTGTAAATCCACTTTAAAAACAGCAATCCAATTTGATTATAATTTAATATTTTAATTTTATTATTGAAGTATGCCTTTGTAAATCCACTTTAAAAACAGCAATCCAATTTGATTATAATTTAATATTTTAATTTTATTATTGGAGTATCCCTTTGTAAATCCACTTTAAAAACAGCAATCCAATTTGATTTTAATTGAATATTTTAATTTTATTATTGGAGTATGCCTTTGTAAATCCACTTTAAAAACAGCAATCCAATTCGATTTTAATTTAATATTTTTATTTTATTATTGGAGTAGGCCTTGTAAATCCACTTTAAAAACAGCAATCCAATTTGATTATAATTTAATATTTTAATTTTATTATTGAAGTATGCCTTTGTAAATCCACTTTAAAAACAGCAATCCAATTTGATTTTAATTTAATATTTTAATTTTATTATTGGAGTATGCCTTTGTAAATCCACTTTAAAAACAGCAATCCAATTTGATTTTAATTTAATGTTTTAATTTTATTATTGGAGTAGGCCTTTGTAAATCCACTTTAAAAACAGCAATCCAATTTGATTTTAATTTAATATTTTAATTTTATTATTGGAGTAGGCCTTTGTAAATCCACTTTAAAAACAGCAATCCAATTTGATTTTAATTTAATATTTTAATTTTATTATTGAAGTAGGCCTTTGTAAATCCACTTTAAAAACAGCAATCCAATTTGATTATAATTTAATATTTTAATTTTATTATTGGAGTAGGCCTTTGTAAATCCACTTTAAAAACAGCAATCCAATTTGATTTTAATTTAATATTTTAATTTTATTATTGGAGTAGGCCTTTGTAAATCCACTTTAAAAACAGCAATCCAATTTGAATTTAATTTAATATTTTAATTTTATTATTGGAGTAGGCCTTGTAAATCCACTTTAAAAACAGCAATCCAATTTGATTTTAATTTAATATTTTAATTTTGTTATTGGAGTAGGTCTTTGTAAATCCACTTTAAAAACAGCAATCCAATTTGATTTTAATTTAATATTTTAATTTTATTATTGGAGTAGGCCTTTGTAAATCCAATTTAAAAACAGCAATCCAATTTGATTATAATTTAATATTTTAATTTTATTATTGGAGTATCCCTTTGTAAATCCACTTTAAAAACAGCAATCCAATTTGATTTTAATTGAATATTTTAATTTTATTATTGGAGTATGCCTTTGTAAATCCACTTTAAAAACAGCAATCCAATTCGATTTTAATTTAATATTTTTATTTTATTATTGGAGTAGGCCTTGTAAATCCACTTTAAAAACAGCAATCCAATTTGATTATAATTTAATATTTTAATTTTATTATTGAAGTATGCCTTTGTAAATCCACTTTAAAAACAGCAATCCAATTTGATTTTAATTTAATATTTTAATTTTATTATTGGAGTATGCCTTTGTAAATCCACTTTAAAAACAGCAATCCAATTTGATTTTAATTTAATATTTTAATTTTATTATTGGAGTAGGCCTTTGTAAATCCACTTTAAAAACAGCAATCCAATTTGATTTTAATTTAATATTTTAATTATGTTATTGGAGTATGCCTTTGTAAATCCACTTTAAAAACAGCAATCCAATTTGATTTTAATTTAATATTTTAATTTTATTATTGGAGTAGGCCTTTGTAAATCCACTTTAAAAACAGCAATCCAATTTGATTTTAATTTAATATTTTAATTTTATTATTGGAGTAGGCCTTTGTAAATCCACTTTAAAAACAGCAATCCAATTTGATTTTAATTTAATATTTTAATTTTATTATTGGAGTAGGCCTTGTAAATCCACTTTAAAAACAGCAATCCAATTTGATTTTAATTTAATATTTTAATTTTATTATTGGAGTAGGCCTTTGTAAATCCACTTTAAAAACAGCAATCCAATTTGAATTTAATTTAATATTTTAATTTTATTATTGGAGTAGGCCTTGTAAATCCACTTTAAAAACAGCAATCCAATTTGATTTTAATTTAATATTTTAATTTTGTTATTGGAGTAGGTCTTTGTAAATCCACTTTAAAAACAGCAATCCAATTTGATTTTAATTTAATATTTTAATTTTATTATTGGAGTAGGCCTTTGTAAATCCAATTTAAAAACAGCAATCCAATTTGATTATAATTTAATATTTTAATTTTATTATTGGAGTATCCCTTTGTAAATCCACTTTAAAAACAGCAATCCAATTTGATTTTAATTGAATATTTTAATTTTATTATTGGAGTATGCCTTTGTAAATCCACTTTAAAAACAGCAATCCAATTCGATTTTAATTTAATATTTTTATTTTATTATTGGAGTAGGCCTTGTAAATCCACTTTAAAAACAGCAATCCAATTTGATTATAATTTAATATTTTAATTTTATTATTGAAGTATGCCTTTGTAAATCCACTTTAAAAACAGCAATCCAATTTGATTTTAATTTAATATTTTAATTTTATTATTGGAGTATGCCTTTGTAAATCCACTTTAAAAACAGCAATCCAATTTGATTTTAATTTAATGTTTTAATTTTATTATTGGAGTAGGCCTTTGTAAATCCACTTTAAAAACAGCAATCCAATTTGATTTTAATTTAATATTTTAATTTTATTATTGGAGTAGGCCTTTGTAAATCCACTTTAAAAACAGCAATCCAATTTGATTTTAATTTAATATTTTAATTTTATTATTGAAGTAGGCCTTTGTAAATCCACTTTAAAAACAGCAATCCAATTTGATTATAATTTAATATTTTAATTTTATTATTGGAGTAGGCCTTTGTAAATCCACTTTAAAAACAGCAATCCAATTTGATTTTAATTTAATGTTTTAATTTTATTATTGGAGTAGGCCTTTGTAAATCCACTTTAAAAACAGCAATCCAATTTGATTTTAATTTAATATTTTAATGTTATTATTGGAGTATGCCTTTGTAAACCCACTTTAAAAACAGCAATCCAATTTGATTTTAATTTAACATTTTAATTTTATTATTGGAGTAGGCCTTGTAAATTCACTTTAAAAACAGCAATCCAATTTGATTTTAATTTAATATTTTAATTTTATTATTGGAGTAGGCCTTTGTAAATCCACTTTAAAAACAGCAATCCAATTTGATTTTAATTTAATGTTTTAATTTTATTATTGGAGTAGGCCTTTGTAAATCCACTTTAAAAACAGCAATCCAATTTGATTTTAATTTAATATTTTAATGTTATTATTGGAGTATGCCTTTGTAAACCCACTTTAAAAACAGCAATCCAATTTGATTTTAATTTAACATTTTAATTTTATTATTGGAGTAGGCCTTGTAAATTCACTTTAAAAACAGCAATCCAATTTGATTTTAATTTAATATTTTAATTTTATTATTGGAGTAGGCCTTTGTAAATCCACTTTAAAAACAGCAATCCAATTTGATTTTAATTTAATATTTTAATTATGTTATTGGAGTATGCCTTTGTAAATCCACTTTAAAAACAGCAATCCAATTTGATTTTAATTTAATATTTTAATTTTATTATTGGAGTAGGCCTTTGTAAATCCACTTTAAAAGCAGCAATCCAATTTGATTTTAATTTAATATTTTAATTTTATTATTGGAGTAGGCCTTTGTAAATCCACTTTAAAAACAGCAATCCAATTTGATTTTAATTTAATATTTTAATTTTATTATTGGAGTAGGCCTTTGTAAATCCACTTTAAAAACAGCAATCCAATTTGATTATAATTTAATATTTTAATTTTATTATTGGAGTAGGCCTTTGTAAATCCACTTTAAAAACAGCAATCCAATTTGATTTTAATTTAATATTTTAATTTTATTATTGGAGTATGCCTTTGTAAATCCACAGTAAAAACAGCAATCCAATTTGATTATAATTTAATATTTTAATTTTATTATTGGAGTAGGCCTTGTAAATTCACTTTAAAAACAGCAATCCAATTTGATTTTAATTTAATATTTTAATTTTATTATTGGAGTAGGCCTTTGTAAATCCACTTTAAAAACAGCAATCCAATTTGATTTTAATTTAATGTTTTAATTTTATTATTGGAGTAGGCCTTTGTAAATCCACTTTAAAAACAGCAATCCAATTTGATTTTAATTTAATATTTTAATGTTATTATTGGAGTATGCCTTTGTAAACCCACTTTAAAAACAGCAATCCAATTTGATTTTAATTTAACATTTTAATTTTATTATTGGAGTAGGCCTTGTAAATTCACTTTAAAAACAGCAATCCAATTTGATTTTAATTTAATATTTTAATTTTATTATTGGAGTAGGCCTTTGTAAATCCACTTTAAAAACAGCAATCCAATTTGATTTTAATTTAATATTTTAATTATGTTATTGGAGTATGCCTTTGTAAATCCACTTTAAAAACAGCAATCCAATTTGATTTTAATTTAATATTTTAATTTTATTATTGGAGTAGGCCTTTGTAAATCCACTTTAAAAGCAGCAATCCAATTTGATTTTAATTTAATATTTTAATTTTATTATTGGAGTAGGCCTTTGTAAATCCACTTTAAAAACAGCAATCCAATTTGATTTTAATTTAATATTTTAATTTTATTATTGGAGTAGGCCTTTGTAAATCCACTTTAAAAACAGCAATCCAATTTGATTATAATTTAATATTTTAATTTTATTATTGGAGTAGGCCTTTGTAAATCCACTTTAAAAACAGCAATCCAATTTGATTTTAATTTAATATTTTAATTTTATTATTGGAGTATGCCTTTGTAAATCCACAGTAAAAACAGCAATCCAATTTGATTATAATTTAATATTTTAATTTTATTATTGGAGTAGGCCTTTGTAAATCCACTTTAAAAACAGCAATCCAATTTGATTTTAATTTAATATTTTAATTTTATTATTGGAGTATGCCTTTGTAAATCCACTTTAAAACAGCAATCCAATTTGATTTTAATTTAATATTTTAATTTTATTATTGGGGTAGGCCTTGTAAATCCACTTTAAAAACAGCAATCCAATTTGATTTTAATTTAATATTTTTATTTTATTATTGGAGTAGGCCTTTGTAAATCCACTTTAAAAACAGCAATCCAATTTGATTTTAATTTAATATTTTAATTTTGTTATTGGAGTATGCCTTTTTAAATCCACTTTAAAAACAGCAATCCAATTTGATTTTAATTTAATATTTTAATTTTATTATTGGAGTAGGCCTTTGTAAATCCACTTTAAAAACAGCAATCCAATTTGATTTTAATTTAATATTTTAATTTTATTATTGGAGTAGGCCTTTGTAAATCCACTTTAAAAACAGCATTCCAATTTGATTTTAATTTAATATTTTAATTTTATTATTGGAGTAGGCCTTTGTAAATCCACTTTAAAAACAGCAATCCAATTTGATTTTAATTTAATATTTTAATTTTATTATTGGAGTAGGCCTTTGTAAATCCACTTTAAAAACAGCAATCCAATTTGATTTTAATTTAATATTTTAATTTTATTATTGGAGTAGGCCTTGTAAATCCACTTTAAAAACAGCAATCCAATTTGATTTTAATTTAATATTTTAATTTTGTTATTGGAGTAGGTCTTTGTAAATCCACTTTAAAAACAGCAATCCAATTTGATTTTAATTTAATATTTTAATTTTATTATTGGAGTAGGCCTTTGTAAATCCAATTTAAAAACAGCAATCCAATTTGATTATAATTTAATATTTTAATTTTATTATTGGAGTATCCCTTTGTAAATCCACTTTAAAAACAGCAATCCAATTTGATTTTAATTGAATATTTTAATTTTATTATTGGAGTATGCCTTTGTAAATCCACTTTAAAAACAGCAATCCAATTCGATTTTAATTTAATATTTTTATTTTATTATTGGAGTAGGCCTTGTAAATCCACTTTAAAAACAGCAATCCAATTTGATTATAATTTAATATTTTAATTTTGTTATTGGAGTATGCCTTTGTAAATCCACTTTAAAAACAGCAATCCAATTTGATTTTAATTTAATATTTTAATTTTATTATTGGAGTATGCCTTTGTAAATCCACTTTAAAAACAGCAATCCAATTTGATTTTAATTTAATGTTTTAATTTTATTATTGGAGTAGGCCTTTGTAAATCCACTTTAAAAACAGCAATCCAATTTGATTTTAATTTAATATTTTAATTTTATTATTGGTGTAGGCCTTTGTAAATCCACTTTAAAAACAGCAATCCAATTTGATTTTAATTTAATATTTTAATTTTATTATTGAAGTAGGCCTTTGTAAATCCACTTTAAAAACAGCAATCCAATTTGATTATAATTTAATATTTTAATTTTATTATTGGAGTAGGCCTTTGTAAATCCACTTTAAAAACAGCAATCCAATTTGATTTTAATTTAATGTTTTAATTTTATTATTGGAGTAGGCCTTTGTAAATCCACTTTAAAAACAGCAATCCAATTTGATTTTAATTTAATATTTTAATGTTATTATTGGAGTATGCCTTTGTAAACCCACTTTAAAAACAGCAATCCAATTTGATTTTAATTTAACATTTTAATTTTATTATTGGAGTAGGCCTTGTAAATTCACTTTAAAAACAGCAATCCAATTTGGTTTTAATTTAATATTTTAATTTTATTATTGGAGTAGGCCTTTGTAAATCCACTTTAAAAACAGCAATCCAATTTGATTTTAATTTAATGTTTTAATTTTATTATTGGAGTAGGCCTTTGTAAATCCACTTTAAAAACAGCAATCCAATTTGATTTTAATTTAATATTTTAATGTTATTATTGGAGTATGCCTTTGTAAACCCACTTTAAAAACAGCAATCCAATTTGATTTTAATTTAACATTTTAATTTTATTATTGGAGTAGGCCTTGTAAATTCACTTTAAAAACAGCAATCCAATTTGATTTTAATTTAATATTTTAATTTTATTATTGGAGTAGGCCTTTGTAAATCCACTTTAAAAACAGCAATCCAATTTGATTTTAATTTAATATTTTAATTATGTTATTGGAGTATGCCTTTGTAAATCCACTTTAAAAACAGCAATCCAATTTGATTTTAATTTAATATTTTAATTTTATTATTGGAGTAGGCCTTTGTAAATCCACTTTAAAAGCAGCAATCCAATTTGATTTTAATTTAATATTTTAATTTTATTATTGGAGTAGGCCTTTGTAAATCCACTTTAAAAACAGCAATCCAATTTGATTTTAATTTAATATTTTAATTTTATTATTGGAGTAGGCCTTTGTAAATCCACTTTAAAAACAGCAATCCAATTTGATTATAATTTAATATTTTAATTTTATTATTGGAGTAGGCCTTTGTAAATCCACTTTAAAAACAGCAATCCAATTTGATTTTAATTTAATATTTTAATTTTATTATTGGAGTATGCCTTTGTAAATCCACAGTAAAAACAGCAATCCAATTTGATTATAATTTAATATTTTAATTTTATTATTGGAGTAGGCCTTTGTAAATCCACTTTAAAAACAGCAATCCAATTTGATTTTAATTTAATATTTTAATTTTATTATTGGAGTAGGCCTTTGTAAATCCACTTTAAAAACAGCAATCCAATTTGATTTTAATTTAATATTTTAATTTTATTATTGGAGTAGGCCTTGTAAATCCACTTTAAAAACAGCAATCCAATTTGATTTTAATTTAATATTTTAATTTTATTATTGGAGTATGCCTTTGTAAATCCACTTTAAAAACAGCAATCCAATTTGATTATAATTTAATATTTTAATTTTATTATTGGAGTAGGCCCGTAGCGTACTGCAGCTATCGGGGGGGTCACAGGTGGTGGATAGTGGACGGCCTATCGATAGGTAGGCTAGCGGTGAATTAAATAAGCCACCTCCAACCGCAGTCCAGCTGGTGGGAGAGTCTCAGGGAACTGGTGAGTGGTTAACCTCTGTTCATAAAATTCTGAGTGCCTATGATGCCCAGCATGGAAAGGCGAACAGATGGCGCCAGAAAACCATCGACCAATAACCACGGCGGACTGGGCGTCTTGTCCTCTCTGCACTTCCGGAGTCTCCGCGGGTTATGAGTGGGGGTACCCCTATAAACGGGTGACCCGGGGAATGGAATGGATCCCATTGGATTGGGCTCTCCATGTGAATAGGTGAAAGGGGGAGAGAATGTGGGCGCAGGGAAGGGGGTGCTGGGAGGCCGCGGTGCTAGCGAGCCGAATGGGCTGGATTAAGGTGTTAAGCGACCCGTGCTGATGATCAACTAGGCTGGGGGCCCATTTAACAAAGCCCAGTCGCTAACGGAGCCCTCTGGATATCTGGCGACCTCCAGTTGTATTTAGCCTTACCTGCGTATTCGGATCTCTGCGCAGGCGGACCTCTATTTCTCCGATACTCGTGGGAATCAGATGGAAAGATCGAACACCGAAAAAACAAAGGGCACCGGCTCTCCTCAAAAGCCGGTATCAGTGAATTGGGGTACCTCGAACCAGACAGGTGGGTCCTCTAAAGTTGCAAAGGGGGTTGGCTCTAGGGCAAAAGTCCCGGGAGTTAGCGGTACCAGCGCAGCACAGGGGAGTGGGACGAGAGACACTCCTCCGGCGAAAAGGCGATACAGGAATCGCCGCTCGGCATTCCGAATTCTCGAGAAGTGGGCTGCGACCCCCGAGGGGCAGCTTACGGAAAAGCAAAGAACATCAGTAGCTTGGGCAAGGAGCACTGTGGGCTGCGGAGGCTCGGAAAGGGACCATGTGTCGAAAAGACAGCGGTCCCAGGACGAGGTGGAAGTAGTCAACAGCAAGCGGGCCAAGTTGGTGACTGAAAGGAAACCGAGCTCCAACTCAGGAACAAAGCTGTTCAGCGATGTCCTGAGGGAGCATGTGTTGATGCTAGCCGTCATTGACGAAAGTCAAGAAGATGGGAGCATCACGGCCGAAAAATGGAGGTTGGTGTATAATGCACTCAACCTCGTCTTTTTAAAGGTCCTGGGTGAAAATCCGGGACCTCCCCCATCCTGCAGAGATGCGGGGTGGTATCAAGGGCGTGTGAAGATGACTGCATGCTTGGACTCTAGATCTGTGGATCTATATAAAAAGGCTATAGCCAAAGTAGGGGAGGTGTGGCCAGACGCAAAGCTTGCGGCAGTTAGTCGGGAGGAAATTCCCAGCAGGCCGAGGGCACGTGTCTGGCTGCCATCCGAACCGGCTAGCCCTGACGATGCTTTGGAAATCATTCAGGCCAGTAACCCGAGTCTTCCGACCGGAAATTGGAAGATCGTCAAGCAGGAGGAGGCGAAGGGGGGCTCGAAATTATCAATTATGGTAATAAATAAGGAGTCCCTTGCCCTCCTGCACAAAACGAAGGGAGTAATTGACTTCGGTTTCGGGTCAATTACTCTCAACGTTTATAAAAAGGATGGGGCGGAAGCGCGTACGGGAGGCCAACCGGAGGATGGTGGCAACCCGCCCACGCCTGAAGGGGGTACCAGCAGCATGGGGGGAGAAGCTGAGGGTATGGGGGAGAGTGAAGCCGGCGACCTCGGTCGGACAAGGCCTCCCTTGAAGCATAAGGAGGGGCATATAAGCGAAGGAGCTGGTGTACCGATGGAGGAGGCTGTCGGCAGCCCGGCCAGACGGGTCGGCACTGACAAGCCCTCTACAGAGGGTATGAGGGGTGGCGAGACGGGTGGATCCGGCGCACCCCAAAATACCGAGAAACAATATTCATGCGGTAGCACGAATATACCATAGAGATAGGTAGAGGTTAATAGTTATGATTAAGATAACACAAATTAACCTTCACCATTCTAAGGCTGCTTCGGCAGCTCTACTCCTCAGGCTGACTAGTTCGGGTGAGGATGTGATATTAATTCAAGAACCTTGGATTAACAACAACAGGATCTGTGGCCTCAGAACCAAGGGGTATAAAATTATATCCTCTAGTAAGTCTGGGAAGATCAGATCTTGTATTCTTGGGAAAAATAATATTAATCTTTTCCTTCTCTCTCAATACAGCAATGGTGACACTACTGCAGTTAGCCTGGAAGTAGGAACTTGTAGATTCTGACTAGTTTCAGCCTACATGGACCGGGAGAAGGAGGTTCCTCCGGATATCCTGGAGGAGCTGATCGGTAAAGCGGAACAATCAAAGGTAGGTGTGGTACTGGGAGTTGATGCTAATGCGCATCACACTATCTGGGGAAGCACAGACATTAATGAAAGAGGTGAGTTGCTTTTTGATTATTTGATGAGTACTAACCTTTCAGTGTGTAATATTGGGCGGGAACCCACATTTATTACTAGTAACAGGCAGGAGGTTCTAGACGTGACCCTTGCCTCAAATAATATTCTTCATATGGTTAAAAATTGGAGGGTGGATAAGGAACACTCCTTTTCTGATCATCGATATTTAACCTATAGCCTCGATATTCACCCTGCTACCCGGGAAGCCTTCAGGAACCCTAGAAGGACCAACTGGAGCAAATATGGGGAATTATTGGAGGAAATGTTACCGACGAGGGCTATGGAGCCCCCGACGACCGTTGGGGAGCTGGAGGACATGGTGGCTAGCGTTACTAGCGCATGCAACCGATCCTTTCGCGCTGCCTGCCCACTGGCTAAGCCTAGGGGTAGGCAAAAACCGGTATGGTGGTCCAGGGAACTGGGAACCTATCGTAAGGCTTATAGGATAGCCTTTAATAGAGCCAAAAATACAAGGGAGGCTCAGGATTGGGACTCCTATAAGGAGAAACTCGGAATTTATAAGAAAGAATTAAGAAAGGCACAAAGGAGGTCTTGGAGAATCTTCTGTGATAATATGGAAGAGGTATCCGAAACCTCCCGCCTTAGGAAGATTCTTTCCAAAAGTACATCTAGTCCTAGTTTTTTGATAAAACCGGACGGATCTTGGACAGCTTCTAGTGGAGAATCTCTGGAGCTTCTCTTCGAGACACACTTCCCAGGGAGCTTTGAAGACCTGTTGGTGCGTAGCAATCATCAGGAATCACTGTCAGTAACCACAGAGGATGTCGTAACCAGAAAACGGATCCTATGGGCACTGAGGAGTTTTAAACCATTTAAATCGGCTGGTCCGGATCAAATTATACCAGCGGAACTTCAAAACAACTCAGTAATTATTCTTCCCTACCTGGAAGCTATATTCAAAGGGTGTTTGAAGCTGGGCTATATTCCTAGGTACTGGACGGAGGTCAATGTGGTGTTCATACCGAAAGCGGGGAAAAGCTCACATGTCTATCCTAAGGACCTAAGACCAATAACTCTATCATCCTTTCTTTTAAAAACATTGGAAAGGCTGCTGGATGTATACATCACAGATAAAATAGGTGCCAGGAAGTGGGCATCGTCTCAGCACGCGTACACAAAGCGTAGATCTGTGGACACTGCTCTGCACGCCTTGGTGTCTACGATTGAGAAATCGATTAATTCGAAGGAATTCTGTTTGGTGGCCTTCCTGGATATAGAAGGCGCCTTTAATAATGTGAAAGCGGAGGCAATCAAGGAGGGATTGTCATTTTTGGAGGTGGACGTTCCTCTGATAGGGTTAATCAATTATATGCTGGGAAGCAGGATTGTTAGCTCGAAGTTGGGGGACTCCACCTTAAAGAGGCGAGTAACTAGGGGAACTCCGCAGGGGGGGTTCTGTCCCCTCTTCTCTGGAACATAGTGGTAAACGGGTTACTACTTGAATTGGAGAGAGAGGGTATTGAAGTTATTGCGTACGCAGATGACGTAGCTTTAGCTGTTACCGGGAAATTCCTGGGCACGATTGTAGACGTAATGCAGAATGCGCTTACCATCGTTACGAAATGAGCTGGCAAATGTGGACTTGGTATTAACCCGTCCAAGACAGAGCTGGTACTCTTTACTAAGAAATACAAAATCCCGGTAGTTGTCCCTCCTACCTTAAATGGCACGAGACTTGCTTTTACTGATAGAGCTAGATATCTGGGCATTATCTTGGACAGTAAGCTTAGTTGGAAGCCCAACATGTTGGAGAGAATAAACAAAGCTACTATTGCTTTGTACTCCTGTAGGAACGCCATTGGTCATAGATGGGGTCTGAAGCCGGAGCTGGTACACTGGCTCTACACCGCCGTAGTGAGACCTGTACTCATGTACGGGGTGGGTGTTTGGTGGCCAGCTCTGGACAAGATAATTACAAAAGTAAGATTGAGAGAGTGCAAAGAACGGCCTGTATGCTTGTTAGCGGGGCATTGAGGTCGACACCGACAAGTGCCTTAGAGGTTATGTTGCACCTTCATCCTGTCGACATTTTTGGCAAACAGATGGCGGCAAATACGGCTGTACGACTTGCAACCGTCTCTCAGTGGAGGTGTCTTAGTATAGGACACTCTACTATCGTCAGATCGTTGAAAGATGAGCTGGCGAATCTTGACTACATTAAACCTACTCTACGCTTCGAAAAGCGATTTCGGACCTCCTTCCCTTCAAGGGAATCCTGGAGGGATAGACCGTCATCGGAAACTGAAGCGTTGCAATTCTTCACAGATGGCTCCAAGCTAGACGGCAAAGTAGGAGTTGGAGTATTCTGTGACAAATTAAATGTAAATATTTCTATTCGTCTCCCTGATTACTGCAGCGTGTACCAAGCTGAAGTCGTAGCGATTGAGGAGGTCATGACGTGGTTGAAGCATAATGTGTTATCCTCAGACGATATCACAATCTATGTGGACAGTCAAGCGGCGATCCGGTCATTAGAATCGGTGTCTTTGGCGTCACGGGTGGCGTTGAGTTGTCACTCATCTCTAAATGAGATGGGTGAGCATTTCAACATCCAAATAGTCTGGGTCCCAGGTCACTCGGGCGTCATGGGGAACTGCAGGGTAGATGAACTTGCTAGGCATGGTACGACTCTCCAGCTGCAACCGGAAAGGGCAAGTCTGGGGAGGCCTATCACAGCGCTGAGACAAGCACTTGGGAAGCAGGCGCTATCCTCAGCGGGGGAAAGGTGGTCTAACACCCTAACCTGTAGAGTTGCAAGACAAGTTTGGCCAAAGCTGGACTTGGGGCGCACTATGGCATTAATATCCTTACGAAGACGTGAATTAAGAACGGTCGTAGGAATACTCACGGGACACTGCCTTTTTGGAGAACATGCAAGAAGGCTGGGTCTGGAGGCTAATGACTTCTGCAGAAGCTGCTTGGACGAAGAGGAGGAAGAGACGTTGGTCCACTTCATTTGCTCGTGTCCAACATTGGCTCTCAGAAGGCACAAACACTTAGGTAAGTTCAGGATGGACTGCCTCTCGGATCTCGAAAACATTAAAGTGCGGGACGTCTTACGCTACATAAGTAGCTCGAAATGGTTCCAATAGGGGTAAAAGGGGATACATCCTGTGGTATCACAATGGACCGTCACCGGTCTAAGTGTGCGTAAGCAGCCACTCCAACCTAACCTAACCTATTGGAGTAGGCCTTTGTAAATCCACTTTAAAAACAGCAATCCAATTTGATTATAATTTAATATTTTAATTTTATTATTGGAGTATGCCTTTGTAAAACCACTTTAAAAACAGCAATCCAATTTGATTTTAATTTAATATTTTAATTTTATTATTGGAGTATGCCTTTGTAAATCCACTTTAAAAACAGCAATCCAATTTGATTTTAATTTAATATTTTAATTTTATTATTGGAGTAGGCCTTTGTAAATCCACTTTAAGAACAGCAATCGAATTTGATTTTAATTTAATATTTTAATTTTATTATTGGAGTATGCCTTTGTAAATCCACTTTAAAAACAGCAATCCAATTTGATTTTAATTTAATATTTTAATTTTATTATTGGAGTAGGCCTTTGTAAATCCACTTTAAAAACAGCAATCCAATTTGATTTTAATTTAGTATTTTAATTTTATTATTGAAGTAGGCCTTTGTAAATCCACTTTAAAAACAGCAATCCAATTTGATTTTAATTTAATATTTTAATTTTATTATTGGAGTAGGCCTTTGTAAATCCACTTTAAAAACAGCAATCCAATTTGATTATAATTTAATATTTTAATTTTATTATTGGAGTATGCCTTTGTAAATCCACTTTAAAAACAGCAATCCAATTTGATTTTAATTGAATATTTTAATTTTATTATTGGAGTAGGCCTTTGTAAATCCACTTTAAAAACAGCAATCCAATTTGATTTTAATTTAATATTTTAATTTTATTATTGGAGTATGCCTTTGTAAATCCACTTTAAAAACAGCAATCCAATTTGATTTTAATTTAATATTTTAATTTTATTATTGGAGTATGCCTTTGTAAATCCACTTTAAAAACAGCAATCCAATTTGATTTTAATTTAATATTTTAATTTTATTATTGGAGTAGGCCTTTGTAAATCCACTTTAAAAACAGCAATCCATTTTGATTTTAATTTAATATTTTAATTTTATTATTGAAGTAGGCCTTTGTAAATCCACTTTAAATACAGCAATCCAATTTTATTTTAATTTAATATTTTAATTTTATTATTGGAGTAGGACTTTGTAAATCCACTTTAAAAACAGCAATCCAATTTGATTTTAATTTAATATTTTAATTTTATTATTGGAGTAGGCCTTTGTAAATCTGTAACGAAATCCCAAAAGGGATTACGTTAACAGACATGAGAATAGCGGTCTGATGCGGTATAGTAGCTGGCTAGAGCTCACGGTGCGGCGTGGGGATTCTGAGACATATTTCTCATGCTTGAATAACCGCATGATGAACAAAATTAGAGGGGCAAATGGAAATTAAAAATGAAATTGCCACGGCCTCAGCGGCAAAAGGAAATAATAAACCGGGAGTGATCGTTTCGGAGTGACAGTCTCAATCGCAGGCGACTACCGCCGTGACTGCCACACGGGCCTCCCCTCATCGGCCCGCCTACTGGGATGCTGTTTCCCAGTCGCGACGGCTCCCGATGCCATTTATGAAGGAGGGACGCCCGCATGACAATCCCAGCGACAATCCCCCGGAACGAGACCGTCACCCCGACGCGATCAACTCATGTGGCGTGCCGCCCTCCAGCACAGCCTGTCCTGGAGGAACGAACGGCACGCACGGAAAAGGATGGAAAAAGGCCGACCCTTCGCATGACCCCACCTAACATCACCCGATCAATTATTCGCTTACGCGCACATGGTGCGGCTTAGCACTCGACAGTTAAAAATTCAAAGAAAAAAATGTTTGTTACGGTAAAAGCAAAACTGAAAAATTCGTAAAAAAACTACGTTACCACTGATTCTACGTTATATTAAAAATTTTTTTTTACTTTCACTAATCACTGTTTAAAATCAAGAAAATAACACAAAAGTACCTAAAAAGAAAAATGGACCGCTATGTGGTCGAACCACACCCAAGCGGACAACCGAACCGAAGCGAAGCAAAAAGAAAAAAATCACAAAAACTCCAAACGCAATCACTCAAACACCGGAGAAAAATGAAATCGGCGTGATACTTGCTCTGTGTGGGGTTTCCACCAAATCGGTGCACCACCACGAATCGCGCGTATGACCGCAAAACAAATAAATATATAATATATAAGAAAAAATACTTGGGGGAAAACTAACTGTTACAACAAAACAATTGCCAAATGTACAGTTGGTTTTCTCCTAAAATTTTGGTACCTGTTTATGGCCCGTCCGACCACACCGCAACCAGCGCCGACGCAGGATCCCCCTCACCAAAATGCTGCCCAGTCCACACGGGCGTAAATACGGCCACAATATCACGATTCCTTCAGTACCGTATAGCACGTAAAATTATGTATCGCAAATAAAATGCTCTCAAAACCAAGGTATTTTGCACGACTTGTCACACTTAAAAGCTTTTACACCGACAACGATTTCCAACCATATTCCCCAGAACAACTTTTAGGAAATATTAATTTTTTTTTTTTTTCACTTAGCTTCTCAATAAAGAGGCAAAATTTGTCTTCAAACACCAACAGAATACCAAAGACAAAACAAAAACCCACATCACCGGTATTTTCGTTTGCAATAAAAATGTATTAATCAATTACCACCAATATTACAATATTTTTATTTTTTTTTTTTTTTTTTATTTAGTTCATATTTATTCTGTTACATTCGTACTAACTTTTATTTTACATTCTCAAAACTGTACAATCTTATATTTTGGTTTGGTTTTATTATTATTATTATCAAAAAAAAAATAAATTCAATTACTTAATACAACTGTTCAACAAACGTTTTATCAAAAACACAAAACCAAAATTAAACCAATTTTTTTTGAATCAAAATTAGCAAACTAATAATTGTCTCTATCCGAGATTATAACTTGACTTTTATTACAAAAAAATCAAAACTAGATTTTTCTAGATTTTTATTATTTTATTATTTTATTTTTTTTTTTATTTATTTCACAATAAAAAAAAACCCCGAGACTCTTAGTCTCAAATCAAAAAAACATGATGTATCTGATATTAAACAATTGCCACTCGGCTTAATGATAAAAAAAACAATTCAGCTGATTATTTTGAAATATAAAATAACACCATCACAAATAACATCCGAAACTAAACTTGATTTTATTTTTATATAAAAAATTGGACTCGTTGTCCCAAAGCAAAAACTAGACTTTTCGATATCAAATTCGAAAAAAAACTTATTTAATTTCCGAAAGAAAAAAAAAATTTTGCTTATTGTCCAAATGACAAAACTAGACTAACTTTTCAAAAAAAAATCTTTTACATCAATTACAAAAAAAAAAAAATCAGATAATTTTTCCCCCTCTTCTTTTTCTCGTCGCATCGTTGTCCGTCCCGCTCGCTGCATCTGTGCACATATACATTATTTTTTCATATTTTTTTTTTTTTTTTTTAGTATTGTACATTCTTTATTCGTATATATATATATATTTTTTTTCTTATGTACACAGATACAACGAACGAGACAAACAACGATGACGAACATATGTATACACTTAGTTGTACGGTCGCCTCGAGCTCGTGTTTAATCCACCAACTGGTTTCTTTTTTTTTTTTTTCTCTTATTCCCACACAGAGCAAATATCACGCGTTAATCCACGCCAATGATATCATACGAAAAATGGAATATTCGAGATGGAACATTGTAGTATTGCAAACACGCCATCTCACACTCGCAATACATGCACACACACCAACTCGCCAGAAATATGTATGTCTGTACATGACAGTATGGAAAGCAAGTAATGCAGAAAAAAAATAAAATATGTTTACATAAAATCAAGGGGAATATCAAATTTAAATTGGAAATTATGACATCATCAAACATAAATACAAACACCATGGCGATCATGGTGATTTATAATGACCAAATAGAAAACTTTTCACGAAATATGCGCGTTTGGAATTCTTGCAGGAACTAAATTCTTTTGCCTCAGGTGGAGACGCATGCCAGTCGTAACAAACGTGGGAACGACCCACACCCGAGATAAGGTCTCAGCCAGGCATATACTAAACAAATAATGGTGTTAAACTCGAATATCCTTGGCATGGTAGGTGCCTAACGGTTTTTCATTCAGATCTTTCACGGTATAAGCTACATTACCCACTCTATTGACAATAATAGCGGGAATGAATTTAGCGGCCAGCTTTGCTGAGAATTTATCAGGGGCACTACTCTGGGCATGTGATTTAACAAAAACAGGTTGGTCAGGCAGAAAATTCCGATTTTTACTTCGTAAATTATACCGATAGGCGGATTTTTCATGTGCAACTTTTAGGTAATGAGTAATTTGATCACGAATAAGATTTAATCGATTTGATTTAGACAACACATGCATTTCATTATCATCTTGCGGTGATAACAATTTGCGTAAAGCATAATCGGATCCATTTAATGACATGTGTTGCCCAAAGACCAAGTAGTGAGGGGAAAAATTCGTGACGTCGTGTTTAACATTTCTCAATGCTGCAGCAATTTCGAACAGATGGCAATCTTATTCATTATGATTATGATCATCAAGATAGGAACGAATACTAGACAGTAAGGTCCGATTAACTCTTTCAGAAGCGTTGCTTTGAGGAGAGTAAATAGGAGTACGTCTGTGATCAATATTATATTTTTTTAAAAGATCTTTGAATAAATGAGAGATAAATTGTTTGCCATTGTCAGACGTTATTACCGCAGGTACAGAGAATAGTAAGAACACTTCATTTTCCAAGAAATTACACAGAGAGGAGGCAGAAGCTTCACGCAGAGGTTTTACAAGGACAAACTTGGAATAATGATCCAATACAATTACTATACAGGTATTTCCTCGTTTAGAACGAGGATAAGGTCCAAGGAAATCAACGAACAACTTTTCGAAAGGCCTAGTAGACTCAGTTTGAGAACCCATTAACGGTTGAGTAATAAAATTAACTGGCTTATTCATCTTGCATTGTGAACAATTAGAGATAAATAGTTTGATTTGTTTAGTCATACCAAACCAGAAAAATTATCGTTGAAGTCTTTCTATAGTTTTCTTAATACCCTTATGAGCAGAAGTAGGAGAAGAATGTGCCAGTTCAATTAATTGTGCAGTCAAAGACAGCGGAACCACCAACTTCCATTCAGACAAATCAGTAGACGTATAACGAGAAGCATAAGAAGGTAAAATCAAGAGTTTATTATCATGAATTTTAAGATTGTGATCACAATCTTTTAATTGTTGAACTCGATTGATCTGTTGAAGATATTCATTGTCTTGAAAAGCTGAAGAGTTGAGATCAATGTGTAGAACCGAATTGTCATTCGAAGAATGGATACTTGACACATTTTCACCTTTAACAGAGGAATTTACAAGATACGTGGAATCCTTATTCGTGAGGGTTGGCGCAACAATAAGACTTTGCTTCTGATTTAAATCATCAATGGCTTCTGTATAAAAAACTCTTGAAAGGGCATCAGGCACCACATTTACCGAACCTTTACGATAACCGATTTCGAATTTGTACGCTTGTAGCTTTAAACTCCAACGGGCGAGTCGACCAGATAAATCTTTTTGGGACATCAACCAGCGGAGGCTAGCGTGATCGGTATAAATCGTGAACGGATAACCCTCGATATAAGGGCGGAACTTTTTCACACTAAGTACTGCTGCGTAACACTCAAGTTCAGTTACGGAGTAATTGCGTTGAGCAGCATTTAGTTTGTGTGAAAAAAATTCGATGGGGTGTTCAGCATCATCCGAATCGAGCTGGAACAGTACACTACCCACGCCGACTGCGCTCGCGTCACACTGAATGTAAAAAGGGCGCCCATAATCAGGATTCGCCAAAACCGGAGCAGATGACAAAGCTAATTTCAAAGCTTGGAACGATTCCTCTGCGTGAGAATTCCATTGTGATTTCGATTTCTTTCCCGTTAAATCGGATAGTGGAGCAGCTAAAGAAGCGAAATTTTGTATAAAACGCCTATACCACCCACATAAACCCAAAAAGCTACGAATTTGTTTAGTTGTTTTCGGACGTGGAAATTCATTAATCGCCTGACATTTTTCAGGATTGGTTCGAAGACACCCATCGCCCACCAAATAACCCAGATATTTAACCTCTTTTAATGCGAACTGGCTTTTTCCTATATTTATTGTTAATCCCGCATTACGAAGTAACTGTGCAATTAGTTCTAACAGTTCAAGATGTTCAGACAAAGTCGCAGAAGTAACCAAAAGGTCGTCTAAGTAGACAAAGACCTTGTCATGGAGCTGATAAGGGATCACCCGATGCATCAAGCGGCATAGTGTTTGGGGAGCATTACACAACCCGAAAGGCATGACCTTGAAGTGATACAAGGGACGACCAGGGACCGTAAACGCTGTCTTATTTCTGGATTGTGGGTCAAGAGGGATCTGCCAAAAGGCATCTTTTAAATCGATTGACGAAATATAGCGCGTTTGATCCAATCGACCCAACAATCCATTAATAAGGGGCAGCGGATACGCATCCCTGACCGTCACCTTGTTCACTTCCCGGGCATCCAAACACAGACGCACTTGACCATTAGCCTTGTGCACCAGGGTAATAGGCGAACACCAGGAACTCTGACTCTCCTCAATTACGTCCAGAGATAACATTCGGTCTAGCTCATCATACATAAGTTTTTGTTTCACAGGAGAAACAGAATAAAACCGTTGTTTAACAGGCTTGGCTTCACCAACATCAATAACGTGAGAAACTAATGTGGTTCTTCCAAGACCTAATTGAACATTTGACGGGAATTTATTCACGATCGTAGAGAGCTTAACGTTATCTTCAGGAGAAAGCAGGTGAAATTTCGGAGAGACAGGTAAATCTAAGGAGTTCGTAATGTCGCTTAAGGCGGAGATTTGAGGTGAAATTCCGAATTGATTCCAAAAATCAATACCCAAATATAAGGACTGTTCCAAGGAAGGTACTAAAAAGAAACGCATAAGATGAGACTGGCCATTAAATCGAACTTGAGCATGAACATAACCGAGGACATTCTGGTTTTGACCACTGGCAGTTTGAATTACGGAAGGAAATTTATGAATTTTAAAATTAGAATCGTTCAATAACTTCTCGGATCCACAACCCAAAACACTTACTGTTGCTCCACTGTCTAAAAGACCTCGGTATGGAACATCATCAACAAGGATATTGGCATACGGCCGTTTATCACTTGTTTCAGAACCGAGTATTGAAGAAACTATGCCAGATCGCATGATCTGACGAGTCTCCCAATATTTTTTGGAACGAAGCAAGCGAAGAGGATTGAATTTCCGGAAAGCTTTGAAGAAGGGTTTAACGGATTTTAACAAATTAGAATTAGACAAAGAATGAGAATTAAAAGAATGAGAAGAACTGGGTGAAGAATCAGATACCAATTGGTTGGAACCAGATGAACCAGATCCAGCGAATGAATCGGAATCAAAAGACTCTACGAAAACTTTCACTGGTCCATCAGATTCCTCCCGCTCGGTATTGACTCCCACTGAAGAATTTACGGAGAGGTGTTGCTGCCAGGGACTTGAGTTTTGCTCAAGGGAGTTGAACTGCTCGGTGATCCATGTCTCCCCGATCTCCATGGACCACTGTCGCTGTTTCCCGAGCACCGAGTACACTTAGCCCAGATGGTATCCCTAAGACCACACTTATAGCAAAAGCTTCCCATACGAGGTAACGGACAATCCTGGAAAATATGCCCAATATCTCGGCAATTAAAACAGATGGGGTAGTTGCCTTCCCCAACTGCACGATTGGAATTGCTTGGAGTAGTAAATCTGGATGAATTATCAGGTTTTGAGGATGTAGACGAAACGTTAATAGGGGCAGGATATGAATTCTCACGCCGAAGAGCAGATATCTGCTGAACAGGTTCGGACGTCGGCATAAAAACCCCAGATGGAACGTGGTAAGCTGTTCCCGACGTACCTGCAGATAAAGACGAAGAAGACAACTCTGCATTTGTTACCGACACTTCACTATCACGAAGTCCAACATCGATTTCATTAATGACCCGTCGAGGATGTATTGAGTAATCCGTCGGCGCTCGGAGTCGCTTCAAAGAGTCCTCCCAAGCAGTACAACTTCTGATTAAATCATTATTATGCGGTTAAATGATATTGTAGAACTGGCTTCATGTTATTCATTAATAGTTGGATAAATTCATCATCCCGATAAGGAACGTGACACTGCAAGGAAAGGCTCCACATATGATGATAGTAGTCGAGAAAGGTTTCTTGCGGTAATTGTTTTCTAGATTCAACCATACGTCGGATCTCATAGGGGGTACGCCGATCTTTAAAACGTTCAAGAAACTCTTTCCTAAGATCATCCCATGTGGCAAACGGATTATGACGACGATACGTCCAGTACCACTGCAGGGCTACATCCCTTAAGAGGAGATGTAGATCAAGAAGGATAATGTCGGAGGAAATTTTATTGGCAAATATGACTGAATTTAGTTGGAACAGGAACATGTCAACTGTAATACCCGCAGGTGACCCATTATAAGAAATGCCACATCGAGACAAGGTACGTCGGTGAAATTCAGGATTTCCAGAATAACCAATAGTTGATACGGCTGGTTGAGAAGCCATATTTCCCAAATTCTGAGCTGCATTTGCATTTAAAGTACTATTTTGAAAGTCAGCTGAAGCGGGCATAAAATTATTATTAAGTGGTGCGGAAGTAGTCTGCTCCAGAGATGAACGCCCTTGCGGAACAGAAGCTACTGGTGAATTTTCCAATTGGAGAAAATCAATTGGTACATATTGCTCATTACGAGAAACCGGAGGATTTTGAAAGTGAACCTGCTGGGTTTTTTTAAGTTCATGACCAACATTCATCGCCATATTGGGATTCATTAAATTAGGTACAATCGGAGTAGCTGCTACCGCCTGCATAGCTGTCATTTGAGCAGTTAAAAATTGCACCTGAGCCATCAAAGACTTTATCATTCCAGACTGGTCCATTGTTGGAACAGCATCGGGTTCTACAGAATTATTTAAAGTTTTGGGTGGAATATCTGGTAACGTTTTAGTATGTTCCCCAGCACTACCAGAAGGATTTGCATGTTTTTCTTCCTCAGAATCCCATGGTGGATCGCAACCACTAACCTTAGCCGCTTCAATAGAATCATTTAAGGACGAGGTATCAGACAAAAATTTATTTAATGCATTCAATAAATTCCCACTCTTTTCTAATAGGATTCGCGCTTGGCTACCATACGTTGGAGAACTAGCCGCACGATTAAGCCGTCCCCGGACATGTAATAATCGGGTTTTTAGACCCCTAACGGAATCTACCTGTTTTTCAATCACCACGTCTTGAAGGCTAATGAAAGCTTCTTGAAGACTCTGCAATTTTGACTGGCATGCAGAAACCTCAGCTTCCGGATTTTGTCTGGCTCTTGGATGCATTCTGCCCGGAGCTACAGCCGTACCAGCTACCTCAGCTGCCAACATCTCCTTCAAACGATTCAAAGCTCCATCGGACTCTGGCGGAATTTCACGGACCAAAAACTCAACACCGAGCTCATCTGTCTTTAAAAGAGATACATCCATATCATATAAACTCATATTTATTTATTTTTTTTTTCCCCAATTATCCGTATACTATGAAAAAAAAAATAATGAATGAATAAAATTAAGTAACAGAATTCCAATCACCTAAAATCAAAATAAAAGTAATCAAATTTGATAAATGATACCACAGGATACGTTTAATGCCAGTGTCACGATTTATAAAAGGTTAAACAATGAAATTTAAAGTAGATAATATATAATTATTAACGAAACTAAATAAAGTAATAAAAAAAAATTTCCAACAACCAAAACAAATCGTAACTATACGCAGATAATATTTATTAAGAAAAATTATGTATAATATATATTGAAATTCAAAATACCGCGATTAATATTTATGCAATATTTATTATATAAAAAAAATAATAAAAATAAAAATAAAAAATTTACAAAAAAAAAATAAGCAATTAAATTTAATTAAAGTAAAGGTCAAAGACCATAATACCCATACCAATAAGAAAAAAATGAAGAAAAGGAAAAAAAATTATTAATTAAAGTTATCAACAAAAATTATTTGGAAAAAAAGCAAAAAAAAATGTATTACATCAAAATTACGATCACCCAGTAGATACGGTGCCGAGACAAGTGAACAAATGGCGCACTGTGAGGAGCTACGAGAATTGTATTACTGTCCCATGGACTCACTCGCGTCAAATTGGAACTACCGCTCAACTCAAACATTGAACTAACCACTGCACTTCAAGGCCGATTCCACGGAGATCGATCTGAATTCATTTATTTTAATCAATCCTTCCAAAAAATGTAAATCCCAAGAAAAAAACTAAAAGTACTAAAGAAAGTAACAAATGTATAAATAAATCAGATAAAAAAAAATTTTTATTTAGCCGCTCCACTAAACCATAAAAGAAAAGAAAGCAATAATAAAAATATAAATTTTCACCAAACAGTGAAAAATGAAAGTAAATAAAGAAAAGAAAAAGGAAGTTGATCGGATGATGATCGGTGCGGCCATGCGTTGGGCCGGTTGTAAAATAATAATAAATAATAATAAAAAAAATGTTTGGTCTCCTCCCCCGTTGGCCTCACAGCCGCACTCTTAGAGCTCCACCATGAGACGCGGGGTACTGCTAAAGGTAATAATAACACCGCTGAGGTCCAATAATTTTAATTAAAGAAGAGAAAAAAAAATAAGAAAATTACCAAAAGAATGAACTAAGGATGTGCCATTGACCAATGAGACCACGAACTGTCCAATCAACACCACATTGGTGGAAACAACAAGTTCGCGATCTCAATGCTCATGGCACACGGAACCAACATGACAAACGATCCAGCGAGGTCGCATGACTCAAAGTCAGAACACGCTTGGATCGCTCCCCATGAAGGTAGTTGGATCAAAATAAAATTAAACTGAAAAAAAATTGAAGTTAAAATACTTAAAGGTTCGTAGATCTGAAAAATAGAAAAATAAAAAATTGAAGAAAGCTAAACTCAGAACAAAGGAAGAATGAGTCTAACCACAATCTAACGCCACATGGCGGAAATGGTAGACCCACTCAACCGATGAGCTGAGAATAGGGATTGACACTCACAACTGTATGTAATCAAACAGCTTACGCTGGTTACAATACAGATGTGGCGTCAACCGGACAGGGAAACATTGATGTGAGCAACCGTACAGATCAAACAACGCAAGCGTTGGACTTTGTACGCGATGCTCACAACAAGTTTTGAAAAAATCTGAAAAATTAAAAGACGAAAAAAAATGAATTTATTTAGCCGAAAAGTTTGGGCGCCACTGTAACGAAGTTACATGGCGACAAAATTGAGAAACAAAAAAAAATGAAAAATATATTGAAATTAATGGAAATTTGAATCTAACCCTACAACTATTGATCCGGTATCTCACTCTGAAATCAAACACTATAAAGCAGAAGCAGTAGTGGATACCGAAATCAATGTCATAAGGGTCGAAACAATATGAACTCTAATTCTAGACCTGAAGCAAAAAAAATCAAGAACCCCTCGCAATCAGACACTATACGTGGAAACGATGAGGTCTACAACTTCTATGCCTCAGGAATAGTAAATGAAAAAGCTAAAGAACTGAAAAAAAAAACTATTGTTAACATGTCAAATTTTACGGAGGCGGTTTGTTATTCCGACCTCCAACCGTTTAGTCGCCTCCTACGACAAGCAATGGATACTAAGGTGGTATTCTGGTTGATACTATTCTACCCCCTACCTTTGGGCGCCACTGTAACGAAATCCCAAAAGGGATTACGTTAACAGACATGAGAATAGCGGTCTGATGCGGTATAGTAGCTGGCTAGAGCTCACGGTGCGGCGTGGGGATTCTCAGACATATTTCTCATGCTTGAATAACCGCATGATGAACAAAATTAGAGGGGCAAATGGAAATTAAAAATTAAATTGCCACGGCCTCAGCGGCAAAAGGAAATAATAAACCGGGAGTGATCGTTTCGGAGTGACAGTCTCAATCCCAGGCGACTACCGCCGTGACTGCCACACGGGCCTCCCCTCATCGGCCCGCCTACTGGGATGCTGTTTCCCAGTCGCGACGGCTCCCGATGCCATTTATGAAGGAGGGACGCCCGCATGACAATCCCAGCGACAATCCCCCGGAACGAGACCGTCACCCCGACGCGATCAACTCATGTGGCGTGCCGCCCTCCAGCACAGCCTGTCCTGGAGGAACGAACGGCACGCACGGAAAAGGATGGAAAAAGGCCGACCCTTCGCATGACCCCACCTAACATCACCCGATCAATTATTCGCTTACGCGCACATGGTGCGGCTTAGCACTCGACAGTTAAAAATTCAAAGAAAAAAATGTTTGTTACGGTATAAGCAAAACTGAAAAATTCGTAAAAAAACTACGTTACCACTGATTCTACGTTATATTAAAAATTTTTTTTTACTTTCACTAATCACTGTTTAAAATCAAGAAAATAACACAAAAGTACCTAAAAAGAAAAATGGACCGCTATGTGGTCGAACCACACCCAAGCGGACAACCGAACCGAAGCGAAGCAAAAAGAAAAAAATCACAAAAACTCCAAACGCAATCACTCAAACACCGGAGAAAAATGAAATCGGCGTGATACTTGCTCTGTGTGGGGTTTCCACCAAATCGGTGCACCACCACGAATCGCGCGTATGACCGCAAAACAAATAAATATATAATATATAAGAAAAAATACTTGGGGGAAAACTAACTGTTACAACAAAACAATTGCCAAATGTACAGTTGGTTTTCTCCTAAAATTTTGGTACCTGTTTATGGCCCGTCCGACCACACCGCAACCAGCGCCGACGCAGGATCCCCCTCACCAAAATGCTGCCCAGTCCACACGGGCGTAAATACGGCCACAATATCACGATTCCTTCAGTACCGTATAGCACGTAAAATTATGTATCGCAAATAAAATGCTCTCAATACCAAGGTATTTTGCACGACTTGTCACACTTAAAAGCTTTTACACCGACAACGATTTCCAACCATATTCCCCAGAACAACTTTTAGGAAATATTAATTTTTTTTTTTTTCACTTAGCTTCTCAATAAAGAGGCAAAATTTTTCTTCAAACACCAACAGAATACCAAAGACAAAACAAAAACCCACATCACCGGTATTTTCGTTTGCAATAAAAATGTATTAATCAATTACCACCAATATTACAATATTTTTTTTTTTTTTTTTTTTTTTATTTAGTTCATATTTATTCTGTTACATTCGTACTAACTTTTATTTTACATTCTCAAAACTGTACAATCTTATATTTTGGTTTGGTTTTATTATTATTATTATCAAAAAAAAAATAAATTCAATTACTTAATACAACTGTTCAACAAACGTTTTATCAAAAACACAAAACCAAAATTAAACCAATTTTTTTTGAATCAAAATTAGCAAACTAATAATTGTCTCTATCCGAGATTATAACTTGACTTTTATTACAAAAAAATCAAAACTAGATTTTTCTAGATTTTTATTATTTTATTATTTTATTTATTTTTTTATTTATTTCACAATAAAAAAAAACCCCGAGACTCTTAGTCTCAAATCAAAAAAACTTGATGTATCTGATATTAAACAATTGCCACTCGGCTTAATGATAAAAAAAACAATTCAGCTGATTATTTTGAAATATAAAATAACACCATCACAAATAACATCCGAAACTAAACTTGATTTTATTTTTATATAAAAAATTGGACTCGTTGTCCCAAAGCAAAAACTAGACTTTTCGATATCAAATTCGAAAAAAAACTTATTTAATTTCCGAAAGAAAAAAAAATTTTGCTTATTGTCCAAATGACAAAACTAGACTAACTTTTCAAAAAAAAATCTTTTACATCAATCACAAAAAAAAAAAAATCAGATAATTTTTCCCCCTCTTCTTTTTCTCGTCGCATCGTTGTCCGTCCCGCTCGCTGCATCTGTGCACATATACATTATTTTTTCATATTTTTTTTTTTTTTTTTTAGTATTGTACAATCTTTATTCGTATATATATATTTTTTTTTTCTTATGTACACAGATACAACGAACGAGACAAACAACGATGACGAACATATGTATACACTTAGTTGTACGGTCGCCTCGAGCTCGTGTTTAATCCACCAACTGGTTTTTTTTTTTTTTTTTCTCTTATTCCCACACAGAGCAAATATCACGCGTTAATCCACGCCAATGATATCATACGAAAAATGGAATATTCGAGATGGAACATTGTAGTATTGCAAACACGCCATCTCACACTCGCAATACATGCACACACACCAACTCGCCAGAAATATGTATGTCTGTACATGACAGTATGGAAAGCAAGTAATGCAGAAAAAAAATAAAATATGTTTACATAAAATCAAGGGGAATATCAAATTTAAATTGGAAATTATGACATCATCAAACATAAATACAAACACCATGGCGATCATGGTGATTTATAATGACCAAATAGAAAACTTTTCACGAAATATGCGCGTTTGGAATTCTTGCAGGAACTAAATTCTTTTGCCTCAGGTGGAGACGCATGCCAGTCGTAACAAATCCACTTTAAAAACAGCAATTCAATTTGATTTTAATTGAATATTTTAATTTTATTATTGGAGTAGGCCTTTGTAAATCCACTTTAAAAACAGCAATCCAATTTGATTTTAATTTAATATTTTAATTTTATTATTGGAGTAGGCCTTTGTAAATCTACTTTAAAACAGCAATCCAATTTGATTTTAATTTAATATTTTAATTTTATTATTGGAGTAGGCCTTGTAAATCCACTTTAAAAACAGCAATCCAATTTGATTTTAATTTAATATTTTAATTTTATTATTGGAGTAGGCATTTGTAAATCCACTTTAAAAACAGCAATCCAATTTGATTTTAATCTTATATTTTAATTTTATTATTGGAGTAGGCCTTTGTAAATCCACTTTAAAAACAGCAATTCAATTTGATTTTAATTGAATATTTTAATTTTATTATTGGTGTATGCCTTTGTAAATCCACTTTAAAAACAGCAATCCAATTTGATTTTAATATAGTATTTTAATTTTATTATTGGAGTAGGCCTTTGTAAATCCACTTTAAAAACAGCAATCCAATTTGATTTTAATTTAATATTTTAATTTTATTATTGGAGTAGGCCTTTGTAAATCCACTTTAAAAACAGCAATCCAATTTGATTTTAATTTAATATTTTAATTTTATTATTGGAGTAGGCCTTTGTAAATCCACTTTAAAATCAGAAATCCAATTTGATTTTAATTTAATATTTTAATTTTATTATTGAAGTAGGCTTTTGTAAATCCACTTTAAAAACAGCAATCCAATTTTATTTTAATTTAATATTTTAATTTTATTATTGGAGTAGGCCTTTGTAAATCCACTTTAAAAACAGCAATCTAATTTGATTTTAATTTAATATTTTAATTTTATTATTGGAGTAGGCCTTTGTAAATCCACTTTAAAAACAGCAATCCAATTTGATTTTAATTTAATATTTTAATTTTATTATTGAAGTAGGCCTTTGTAAATCCACTTTAAAAACAGCAATCCAATTTGATTTTAATTTAATATTTTAATTTTATTATTGGAGTAGGCCTTTGTAAATCCACTTTAAAATCAGCAATCCAATTTGATTTTAATTTAATATTTTAATTTTATTATTGAAGTAGGCTTTTGTAAATCCACTTTAAAAACAGCAATCCAATTTTATTTTAATTTAATATTTTAATTTTATTATTGGAGTAGGCCTTTGTAAATCCACTTTAAAAACAGCAATCCAATTTGATTTTAATTTAATATTTTAATTTTATTATTGGAGTAGGCCTTTGTAAATCCACTTTAAAAACAGCAATCCAATTTGATTTTAATTTAATATTTTAATTTTATTATTGGAGTAGGCCTTTGTAAATCCACTTTAAAATCAGCAATCCAATTTGATTTTAATTTAATATTTTAATTTTATTATTGAAGTAGGCTTTTGTAAATCCACTTTAAAAACAGCAATCCAATTTTATTTTAATTTAATATTTTAATTTTATTATTGGAGTAGGCCTTTGTAAATCCACTTTAAAAACAGCAATCTAATTTGATTTTAATTTAATATTTTAATTTTATTATTGGAGTAGGCCTTTGTAAATCCACTTTAAAAACAGCAATCCAATTTGATTTTAATTTAATATTTTAATTTTATTATTGGAGTAGGCCTTTGTAAATCCACTTTAAAAACAGCAATCCAATTTGATTTTAATTTAATATTTTAATTTTATTATTGGAGTAGGCCTTTGTAAATCCACTTTAAAATCAGCAATCCAATTTGATTTTAATTTAATATTTTAATTTTATTATTGAAGTAGGCTTTTGTAAATCCACTTTAAAAACAGCAATCCAATTTTATTTTAATTTAATATTTTAATTTTATTATTGGAGTAGGCCTTTGTAAATCCACTTTAAAAACAGCAATTCAATTTGATTTTAATTGAATATTTTAATTTTATTATTGGAGTAGGCCTTTGTAAATCCACTTTAAAAACAGCAATCCAATTTGATTTTAATTTAATATTTGAATTTTATTATTGGAGTAGGCCTTGTAAATCTACTTTAAAAACAGCAATCCAATTTGATTTTAATTTAATATTTTAATTTTATTATTTTTTTTTTTATTTTTTTTTTCCTTCTGTAGGTGCAAAAAATCTTCAAAAGACTTTCGTCGAACGGCGATGGACGCCGCCCGACAGTGTGAGATTTGACAGCTGCTCCTGTCACCTACTCACTAAAAATTACCTACAGCCCACGGGAAAACCGGACCGGAACCACTTTCGTATTACTTCAGTCTGTCCCGTGCTGCCAGCCCTGTCAGGGCCCCTCGATTACTTCTCGCCTAGGAATCCACTAAGCACCCCTCTTCCCTCTTTCTCCGTAGCGTAGATTCGACGTAGAGTGCTATTGCATCCCACGCCTCCTCCGACCGTAGCATCACCTCCACGATGGTGTCAGGTGTAACCATCGCCACCACTGAGGTGAGCCGGTTTCATTCTTCATTGAATTGTGCGCACCCAAAGAAAGTATGACAAGCGTCATCACTTTCTTCAGGGCAGTACCGGCAAAAAGGGGTCCTCAGCTTTCCCATTCGGTACAAGTAGGCTCCAAAGTAACCATGCCCCGTCAGGAAGTGGCAAACAAAGAAGTTAACTTCCCCGTGCCTCCGATTGATCCAGGTACTAAGTACCTTTACCAACCTGGCCGTCCATCGACCGCTACTCTCCTCGTCCCATCGTTGCTGCCATGCTACGAGCGTGACACTGCGAGCTCTCATCGCAGAATCACTCCTTCCAAATTCGGCACTCAACCGGTATATCTCTCGACGCTCGAGCGCCATCAGGTCTATCGGGATGACTCCAGCGACAACCAAGGCCGCAGCTCCGGACACCGTGCGATAAGCGCATGTGATTCTTAGTGCCCCGCGTCTCTGTATTGACAACATTCTCGTGCGATACTTCCTTACTTCCATTGCACCAGCCCAGATCTCAGCTCCATACAGCAGCACCGACTGCACCGTTGACATCAGGAGTCTTCGCTTGCTAGAGCGAGGGCCGCCCACATTCGCCATCAGTCTTCCGAGTGACACTGTTACAACTGATGCCCGGTCACAAACCCTGCGAATATGCTCCCAGTAGGTTAGTCGACTGTCTAAAACAACCCCCAGATATTTCGTCGCACCTTTTGTAATCACCTCTTCTCTTCCAATCTGCATACGGATAACTGTTGGAATCCTCCGTTTTGTGAGCATTACGATCTCAGTCTTTGAGATTGCCAACTGTAGACCGTGCTCATCCATCCAAACGTTCACTCTTCTCATCACCTGATTCAGTCTGTATTGAGCTAAAGCTGTGCTTCTGGATGTTATTATAACAGCAACATCATCTGCATATCCAACCAGGAATACTTCGTCCGGCATCTCAAGTCGCAACAGGCCATCATACATAGCATTCCACAGATCGGGACCAAGAATTGACCCCTTGGCTACTCCAGCAGTGATTTCCTTAATCTTTTTGCCGTCTTTCGTCTCGTATACAAGTCTTCTATTCCTCAAGTAGTCTCGAACTATTTGTAGAAGATAGTTCGGGACAGCGAAAGATCGTTGCAAAGCATCAATCATATCTTCCCATCTGGCCGAGTTGAAGGCGTTTCGCACATCCAGAGTCACTAGAAACACCAAAGGCCTCGCTGCATGGCAAGCAGTTTCAGCTCTTTCAACTGCGCTAATTACCTTCTTTATTGCATCTACAGTTGACCGCCCCTTCCGAAAGCCATATTGTCTTGGAGACAAATCACCAGCAATAAATATGGCATCTTCCAGCCTAGGCTTTAATAGTTTTTCCAGCAGCTTCCCCATTGTTTCCAACATACAGAGAGGTCTGTATGATGACGGGGAGTCGGGATCGCCACCTTTCCCTTTGTTTATTAATACTAGACGGGCCGTCTTCCACCGTAAAGGAAACACTCCTGCTACTAAGCATGCATTATACAGTTTTAGTAACAGGTGCGGGTATCTACTTACAGCCACTTTCAACGCCTCCACTGGTATGCCGTCCTGTCCCGGTGCCTTCTTATTTTTTAGGCTGGTCACTGCATATGCCAATTCCTCCTCTGTGAATGCGTGGATTTCTCCAACTTGGCTTTCAGCATCGTCTTCTACCCTCGGCAAGTGTGTTGGAAAGAGAGCATCAACAATATTTGTCATCGTTTCGGCATCCAGCGCGACGTGCGTACTGAACAGCCCCAGCTTTCGAGTAGCAAGTTTGTATCCTTTGCCCCATGGATCGCTATCCACCTCGTTGCATATGGTTCTCCAGCATTGCGCTTTACTCGCACGAATGGCCATGCCGAGCTCTTTTTTTGCGGCTTTGTGCTGAGCACTCCACTGTTTTCTTCGGGGCATTGAAGAGTCGCAAGCTTGTTGAACTAACCGTGTGATGCTTTCAACAGCCGCCTCAATCTCGGCTCTGTTCGTAGTCTCCTGTAAAACCGATTGGTTATTAGTAAGGCTCATCTCGACAGATGTAAGGAGCTTTTCGCTGTCCAACTTGGTGGTGTTCCAGCTCAGTAAACTACGATACTTCGCTCGCTGTGTTTTTGGCTCATCATCGTGCAATTAAAAGCTGATGTAGTTGTGATCACTTGCGGTATAATCCTCCATAACTCTCCAGTCTTTTGCCAATGGCACCAGCCGTGCTGATACCAATGTTATGTCCGGTATAGAGCTGCCGAAACCTGGCCTTCGGTATGATGGCGTAGATCCCTGGTTTAGAACGCATTTAATTTTATTATTGGAGTAGGCCTTTGTAAATCCACTTTAAAAACAGCAATCCAATTTGATTTTAATTTAATATTTTAATTTTGTTATTGGAGTATGCCTTTGTAAATCCACTTTAAAAACAGCAATCCAATTTGATTTTAATTTAATATTTTAATTTTATTATTGGAGTAGGCCTTTGTAAATCCACTTTAAAAGCAGCAATCCAATTTGATTGTAATTTAATATTTAAATTTTATTATTGGAGTAGGCCTTTGTAAATCCACTTTAAAAACAGCAATCCAATTTGATTTTAATTTAATATTTTAATTTTATTATTGGAGTAGGCCTTTGTAAATCCACTTTAAAAACAGCAATCCAATTTGATTTTAATTTAATATTTTAATTTTATTATTGCAGTAGGCCTTTGTAAATCCACTTTAAAAACAGCAATCCAATTTGATTTTAATTTAATATTTTAATTTTATTATTGGAGTATGCCTTTGTAAATCCACTTTAAAAACAGCAATCCAATTTGATTTAAATTTAATATTTTAATTTTATTATTGGAGTAGGCCTTTGTAAATCCACTTTAAAAACAGCAATCCAATTTGATTTTAATTTAATATTTTAATTTTATTATTTGAGTAGGCCTTTGTAAATCCACTTTAAAAACAGCAATCCAATTTGATTTTAATTTAATATTTTAATTTTATTATTGGAGTAGGCCTTTGTAAATCCGCTTTAAAAACAGCAATCCAATTTGATTTTAATTTAGTATTTTAATTTTATTATTGAAGTAGGCCTTTGTAAATCCACTTTAAAAACAGCAATCCAATTTGATTTTAATTTAATATTTTAATTTTATTATTGGAGTAGGCCTTTGTAAATCCACTTTAAAAACAGCAATCCAATTTGATTATAATTTAATATTTTAATTTTATTATTGGAGTATGCCTTTGTTAATCCACTTTAAAAACAGCAATCCAATTTGATTTTAATTGAATATTTTAATTTTATTATTGGAGTACCCCTTTGTAAATCCACTTTAAAAACAGCAATCCAATTTGATTTTAATTTAATATTTAAATTTTATTATTGGAGTAGGCCTTTGTAAATCCACTTTAAAAACAGCAATCCAATTTGATTTTAATTTAATATTTTAATTTTATTATTGGAGTAGGCCTTTGTAAATCCACTTTAAAAACAGCAATCCAATTTGATTTTAATTTAATATTTTAATTTTACTATTAAAGTAGGCCTTTGTAAATCCACTTTAAAAACAGCAATCCAATTTGATTATTATTTAATATTTTAATTTTATTATTGGAGTATGCCTTTGTAAATCCACTTCAAAAACAGCAATCCAATTTGATTTTAATTTAATATTTTAATTTTATTATTGGAGTAGGCCTTTGTAAATTCACTTTAAAAACTGCAATCCAATTTGATTTTAATTTAATATTTTAATTTTATTATTGGAGTAGGCCTTTGTAAATCCACTTTAAAAACAGCAATCCAATTTGATTTTAATTTAATATTTTTATTTGATTATTGAAGTAGGCCTTTGTAAATCCACTTTAAAAACAGCAATCCAATTTGATTTTAATTTAATATTTTAATTTTATTATTGGAGTATGCCTTTGTAAATCCACTTTAAAAACAGCAATCCAATTTGATTATAATTTAATATTTTAATTTTATTATTGGAGTATGCCTTTGTAAATCCACTTTAAAAACAGCAATCCAATTTGATTTTAATTTAATATTTTAATTTTATTATTGAAGTAGGCCTTTGTAAATCCACTTTAAAAACAGCAATCCAATTTGATTTTAATTTAATAATTTAATTTTATTATTGGAGTAGGCCTTTGTAAATCCACTTTAAAAACAGCAATCCAATTTGATTTTAATTTAATATTTTAATTTTATTATTGGAGTATGCCTTTGTAAATCCACTTTAAAAACAGCAATCCAATTTGATTTTAATTTAATATTTTAATTTTATTATTGGAGTATGCCTTTGTAAATCCACTTTAAAAACAGCAATCCAATTTGATTTTAATTTAATATTTTAATTTTATTATTGGAGTAGGCCTTTGTAAATCCACTTTAAAAACAGCAATCCAATTTGATTTTAATTTAATATTTTAATTTTATTATTGGAGTAGGCCTTTGTAAATCCACTTTAAAAACAGCAATCCAATTTGATTTTAATTTAATATTTTAATTTTATTATTGGAGTAGGCCTTTGTAAATCCACTTTAAAAACAGCAATCCAATTTGATTTTAATTTAATATTTTAATTTTATTATTGAAGTAGGCCTTTGTAAATCCACTTTAAAAACAGCAATCCAATTTGATTTTAATTTAATATTTTAATTTTATTATTGGAGTATGCCTTTGTAAATCCACTTTAAAAACAGCAATCCAATTTGATTTTAATTTAATATTTTAATTTTATTATTGGAGTAGGCCTTTGTAAATCCACTTTAAAAACAGCAATCCAATTTGATTTTAATTTAATATTTTAATTTTATTATTGGAGTAGGCCTTTGTAAATCCACTTTAAAAACAGCAATCCAATTTGATTTTAATTTAATATTTTAATTTTATTATTGGAGTAGGCCTTGTAAATCCACTTTAAAATCAGCAATCCAATTTGATTTTAATTTAATATTTTAATTTTATTATTGGAGTAGGCCTTTGTAAATCAACTTTAACATCAGCAATCCAATTTGATTTTAATTTAATATTTTAATTTTATTATTGAAGTAGGCTTTTGTAAATCCACTTTAAAAACAGCAATCCAATTTGATTATAATTTAATATTTTAATTTTATTATTGGAGTATGCCTTTGTAAATCCACTTCAAAAACAGCAATCCAATTTGATTTTAATTTAATATTTTAATTTTATTATTGGAGTATGCCTTAGTGAATCCACTTTAAAAACAGCAATCCAATTTGATTTTAATTTAATATTTTAATTTTATTATTGGAGTATGCCTTTGTAAATCCACTTTAAAAACAGCAATCCAATTTGATTTTAATTTAATATTTTAATTTTATTATTGGAGTAGGCCTTTGTAAATCCACTTTAAAAACAGCAATCCAATTTGATTTTAATTTAATATTTTAATTTTATTATTGAAGTAGGCTTTTGTAAATCCACTTTAAAAACAGCAATCCAATTTGATTTTAATTTAATATTTTAATTTTATTATTGGAGTATGCCTTTGTAAATCCACTTTAAAAACAGCAATCCAATTTGATTTTAATTAAATATTTTAATTTTATTATTGTAGTAGGCCTTTGTAAATCCACTTTAAAAACAGCAATCCAATTTGATTTTAATTTAATATTTTAATTTTATTATTGGAGTATGCCTTTGTAAATCCACTTTAAAAACAGCAATCCAATTTGATTTTAATTTAATATTTTAATTTTATTATTGGAGTAGGCCTTTGTAAATCCACTTTAAAAACAGCAATCCAATTTGATTTTAATTTAATATTTTAATTTTATTATTGGAGTATGCCTTTGTAAATAAACTTCAAAAACAGCAATCCAATTTGATTTTAATTTAATATTTTAATTTTATTATTGGAGTATGCCTTTGTAAATCCACTTTAAAAACAGCAATCCAATTTGATTTTAATTTAATATTTAAATTTTATTATTGGAGTATGCCTTTGTAAATCCACTTTAAAAACAGCAATCCAATTTGATTTTAATTTAATATTTTAATTTTATTATTGGAGTAGGCCTTTGTAAATCCACTTTAAAAACAGCAATCCAATTTGATTTTAATTTAATATTTTAATTTTATTATTGGAGTAGGCCTTTGTAAATCCACTTTAAAAACAGCAATCCAATTTGATTTTAATTTAATATTTTAATTTTATTATTGGAGTAGGCCTTTGTAAATCCACTTTAAAAACAGCAATCCAATTTGATTTTAATTTAATATTTTAATTTTATTATTGGAGTAGGCCTTGTAAATCCACTTTAAAAACAGCAATCCAATTTGATTTTAATTTAATATTTTAATTTTATTATTGGAGTAGGCCTTTGTAAATCCACTTTAAAAACAGCAATCCAATTTGATTTTAATTTAATATTTTAATTTTATTATTGAAGTAGGCCTTTGTAAATCCACTTTAAAAACAGCAATCCAATTTGATTTTAATTGAATATTTTAATTTTATTATTGGAGTAGGCCTTTGTAAATCAACTTTAACATCAGCAATCCAATTTGATTTTAATTTAATATTTTAATTTTATTATTGAAGTAGGCTTTTGTAAATCCACTTTAAAAACAGCAATCCAATTTGATTTTAATTTAATATTTTAATTTTATTATTGGAGTAGGCCTTTGTAAATCCACTTTAAAAACAGCAATCCAATTTGATTTTAATTTAATATTTTAATTTTATTATTGGAGTAGGCCTTTGTAAATCCACTTTAAAAACAGCAATCCAATTTGATTTTAATTTAATATTTTAATTTTATTATTGAAGTAGGCCTTTGTAAATCCACTTTAAAAACAGCAATCCAATTTGATTTTAATTTAATATTTTAATTTTATTATTGGAGTAGGCCTTTGTAAATCCACTTTAAAAACAGCAATCCAATTTGATTATAATTTAATATTTAAATTTTATTATTGGAGTATGCCTTTGTAAATAAACTTCAAAAACAGCAATCCAATTTGATTTTAATTTAATATTTTAATTTTATTATTGGAGTATGCCTTTGTAAATCCACTTTAAAAACAGCAATCCAATTTGATTTTAATTTAATATTTTAATTTTATTATTGGAGTATGCCTTTGTAAATCCACTTTAAAAACAGCAATCCAATTTGATTTTAATTTAATATTTTAATTTTATTATTGGAGTAGGCCTTTGTAAATCCACTTTAAAAACAGCAATCCAATTTGATTTTAATTTAATATTTTAATTTTATTATTGAAGTAGGCCTTTGTAAATCCACTTTAAAAACAGCAATCCAATTTGATTTTAATTTAATATTTTAGTTTTATTATTGGAGTATGCCTTTGTAAATCCACTTTAAAAACAGCAATCCAATTTGATTTTAATTTAATATTTTAATTTTATTATTGGAGTAGGCCTTTGTAAATCCACTTTAAAAACAGCAATCCAATTTGATTTTAATTTAATATTTTAATTTTATTATTGAAGTAGGCCTTTGTAAATCCACTTTAAAAACAGCAATCCAATTTGATTTTAATTGAATATTTTAATTTTATTATTGGAGTATGCCTTTGTAAATCCACTTTAAAAACAGCAATCCAATTTGATTTTAATTTAATATTTTAATTTTATTATTGGAGTAGGCCTTTGTAAATCCACTTTAAAAACAGCAATCCAATTTGATTTTAATTTAATATTTTAATTTTATTATTGGAGTAGGCCTTTGTAAATCCACTTTAAAAACAGCAATCCAATTTGATTTTAATTTAATATTTTAATTTTATTATTGGAGTAGGCCTTTGTAAATCCACTTTAAAAACAGCAAACCAATTTGATTTCAATTTAATATTTTAATTTTATTATTGGAGTAGGCCTTTGTAAATCAACTTTAACATCAGCAATCCAATTTGATTTTAATTTAATATTTTAATTTTATTATTGAAGTAGGCTTTTGTAAATCCACTTTAAAAACAGCAATCCAATTTGATTTTAATTTAATATTTTAATTTTATTATTGGAGTAGGCCTTTGTAAATCCACTTTAAAAACAGCAATCCAATTTGATTTTAATTTAATATTTTAATTTTATTATTGGAGTAGGCCTTTGTAAATCCACTTTAAAAACAGCAATCCAATTTGATTTTAATTTAATATTTTAATTTTATTATTGAAGTAGGCCTTTGTAAATCCACTTTAAAAACAGCAATCCAATTTGATTTTAATTTAATATTTTAATTTTATTATTGGAGTATGCCTTTGTAAATCCACTTTAAAAACAGCAATCCAATTTGATTTTAATTTAATATTTTAATTTTATTATTGGAGTAGGCCTTTGTAAATCCACTTTAAAAACAGCAATCCAATTTGATTTTAATTTAATATTTTAATTTTATTATTGGAGTAGGCCTTTGTAAATCCACTTTAAAAACAGCAATCCAATTTGATTTTAATTTAATATTTTAATTTTATTATTGGAGTAGGCCTTTGTAAATCCACTTTAAACACAGCAATCCAATTTGATTTTAATTTAAAATTTTAATTTTATTATTGAAGTAGGCCTTTGTAAATCCACTTTAAAAACAGCAATCCAATTTGATTTTAATTGAATATTTTAATTTTATTATTGGAGTATGCCTTTGTAAATCCACTTTAAAAACAGCAATCCAATTTGATTTTAATTTAATATTTTAATTTTATTATTGGAGTAGGCCTTTGTAAATCCACTTTAAAAACAGCAATCCAATTTGATTTTAATTTAATATTTTAATTTTATTATTGGAGTAGGCCTTTGTAAATCCACTTTAAAAACATCAATCCAATTTGATTTTAATTTAATATTTTAATTTTATTATTGGAGTAGGCCTTTGTAAATCCACTTTAAAAACAGCAATCCAATTTGATTTTAATTTAATATTTTAATTTTATTATTGGAGTAGGCCTTTGTAAATCAACTTTAACATCAGCAATCCAATTTGATTTTAATTTAATATTTTAATTTTATTATTGAAGTAGGCTTTTGTAAATCCACTTTAAAAACAGCAATCCAATTTGATTTTAATTTAATATTTTAATTTTATTATTGGAGTAGGCCTTTGTAAATCCACTTTAAAAACAGCAATCCAATTTGATTTTAATTTAATATTTAAATTTTATTATTGGAGTAGGCCTTTGTAAATCCACTTTAAAAACAGCAATCCAATTTGATTTTAATTTAATATTTTAATTTTATTATTAGGGTAGGCCTTTTGTAAATCCACTTTAAAAACAGCAATCAAGTTTGATTTTAATTTAATATTTAAATTTATTATTGGATTATGCCTTTGTAAATCCACTTTAAAATAGCAATCCAATTTGATTATAATTTAATATTTAATTTTTATTATTGGAGTAGGCCTTTGTAAATCCACTTTAAAAACAGCAATCCAATTTGATTTTAATTTAATATTTTAATTTTATTATGGAAGTAGTTCTTTGTAAATTCACTTTAAAAGCAGCAATCCAATTTGATTTTAATTTAATATTTTAATTTTATTATTGGAGTAGGCCTTTGTAAATCCACTTTAAAAACAGCAATCCAATTTAATTATAATTTAATATTTTAATTTTATTATTGGAGTATGCCTTTGTAAATCCACTTTAAAAACAGCAATCCAATTTGATTTTAATTTAATATTTTAATTTGATTATTGAAGTAGGCCTTTGTAAATCCACTTTCAAAACAGCAATCCAATTTGATTTTAATTTAATATTTTAATTTTATTATTGGAGTATGCCTTTGTAAATCCACTTTAAAAACAGCAATCCAATTTGATTTTAATTTAATATTTTAATTTTATTATTGGAGTAGGCCTTTGTAAATCCACTTTAAAAACAGCAATCCAATTTGATTTTAATTTAGTATTTTAATTTTATTATTGAATTAGGCCTTAGTAAATCCACTTTAAAAACAGCAATCCAATTTGATTTTAATTTAATATTTTAATTTTATTATTGGAGTAGGCCTTTGTAAATCCACTTTAAAAACAGCAATCCAATTTGATTATAATTTAATATTTTAATTTTATTATTGTAGTATGCCTTTGTAAATCCACTTTAAAAACAGCAATCCAATTTGATTTTAATTTAATATTTTAATTTTATTATTGAAGTAGGCCTTTGTAAATCCACTTTAAAAACAGCAATCCAATTTGATTTTAATTGAATTTTTTAATTTTATTATTGGAGTATGATTTTGTAAATCCACTTTAAAAACAGCAATCCAATTTGATTTTAATTTAATATTTTAATTTTATTATTGGAGTAGGCCTTTGTAAATCCACTTTAAAAACAGCAATCCAATTTGATTTTAATTTAATATTTTAATTTTATTATTGCAGTATGCCTTTGTAAATCCACTTTAAAAACAGCAATCCAATTTGATTTTAATTTAATATTTTAATTTTATTATTGGAGTAGGCATTTGTAAATCCACTTTAAAAACAGCAATCCAATTTTATTTTAATTTAATATTTTAATTTTATTATTAGAGTAGGCTTTTGTAAATCCACTTTAAAAACAGCAATCAAGTTTGATTTTAATTTAATATTTTAATTTTATTATTGGAGTAGGCCTTCTTTGTAAATCCGTTTTAAAATAGCAATCCAATTTGATTATAATTTATTATTTAATTTTTATTATTGGAGTATGCCTTTGTAAATCCACTTTAAAAACAGCAATACAATTTGATTTTAATTTAATATTTTAATTTTATTATTGAAGTAGTTCTTTGTAAATTCACTTTAAAAACAGCAATCCAATTTGATTTTAATTTAATATTTTAATTTTATTATTGGAGTAGGCCTTTGTAAATCCACTTTAAAAACAGTAATCCAATTTGATTTTAATTTAATATTTTAATTTTATTATTGGAGTAGGCCTTTGTAAATCCACTTTAAAAACAGCAATCCAATTTGATTTTAATTTAATATTTTAATTTTATTATTGGAGTAGGCCTTTGTAAATCCACTTTAAAAACAGCAATCCAATTTGATTTTAATTTAATATTTTAATTTTATTATTGGAGTAGGCCTTTGTAAATCAACTTTAACATCAGCAATCCAATTTGATTTTAATTTAATATTTTAATTTTATTATTGAAGTAGGCTTTTGTAAATCCACTTTAAAAACAGCAATCCAATTTGATTTTAATTTAATATTTTAATTTTATTATTGGAGTAGGCCTTTGTAAATCCACTTTAAAAACAGCAATCCAATTTGATTTTAATTTAATATTTTAATTTTATTATTGGAGTAGGCCTTTGTAAATCCACTTTAAAAACAGCAATCCAATTTGATTTTAATTTAATATTTTAATTTTATTATTAGAGTAGGCCTTTTGTAAATCCACTTTAAAAACAGCAATCAAGTTTGATTTTAATTTAATATTTTAATTTTATTATTGGATTATGCCTTTGTAAATCCACTTTAAAATAGCAATCCAATTTGATTATAATTTAATATTTAATTTTTATTATTGGAGTAGGCCTTTGTAAATCCACTTTAAAAACAGCAATCCAATTTGATTTTAATTTAATATTTTAATTTTATTATGGAAGTAGTTCTTTGTAAATTCACTTTAAAAGCAGCAATCCAATTTGATTTTAATTTAATATTTTAATTTTATTATTGGAGTAGGCCTTTGTAAATCCACTTTAAAAACAGCAATCCAATTTAATTATAATTTAATATTTTAATTTTATTATTGGAGTATGCCTTTGTAAATCCACTTTAAAAACAGCAATCCAATTCGATTTTAATTTAATATTTTAATTTGATTATTGAAGTAGGCCTTTGTAAATCCACTTTCAAAACAGCAATCCAATTTGATTTTAATTTAATATTTTAATTTAATTATTGGAGTATGCCTTTGTAAATCCACTTTAAAAACAGCAATCCAATTTGATTTTAATTTAATATTTTAATTTTATTATTGGTGTAGGCCTTTGTAAATCCACTTTAAAAACAGCAATCCAATTTGATTTTAATTTAGTATTTTAATTTTATTATTGAATTAGGCCTTAGTAAATCCACTTTAAAAACAGCAATCCAATTTTATTTTAATTTAATATTTTAATTTTATTATTGGAGTAGGCCTTTGTAAATCCACTTTAAAAACAGCAATCCAATTTGATTATAATTTAATATTTTAATTTTATTATTGTAGTATGCCTTTGTAAATCCACTTTAAAAACAGCAATCCAATTTGATTTTAATTTAATATTTTAATTTTATTATTGAAGTAGGCCTTTGTAAATCCACTTTAAAAACAGCAATCCAATTTGATTTTAATTGAATTTTTTAATTTTATTATTGGAGTATGATTTTGTAAATCCACTTTAAAAACAGCAATCCAATTTGATTTTAATTTAAAATTTTAATTTTATTATTGGAGTAGGCCTTTGTAAATCCACTTTAAAAACAGCAATCCAATTTGATTTTAATTTAATATTTTAATTTTATTATTGCAGTATGCCTTTGTAAATCCACTTTAAAAACAGCAATCCAATTTGATTTTAATTTAATATTTTAATTTTATTATTGGAGTAGGCATTTGTAAATCCACTTTAAAAACAGCAATCCAATTTGATTTTAATTTAATATTTTAATTTTATTATTAGAGTAGGCTTTTGTAAATCCACTTTAAAAACAGCAATCAAGTTTGATTTTAATTTAATATTTTAATTTTATTATTGGAGTAGGCCTTCTTTGTAAATCCGTTTTAAAATAGCAATCCAATTTGATTATAATTTATTATTTAATTTTTATTATTGGAGTATGCCTTTGTAAATCCACTTTAAAAACAGCAATACAATTTGATTTTAATTTAATATTTTAATTTTATTATTGAAGTAGTTCTTTGTAAATTCACTTTAAAAACAGCAATCCAATTTGATTTTAATTTAATATTTTAATTTTATTATTGAAGTAGGCCTTTGTAAATCCACTTTAAAAACAGCAATCCTATTTAATTATAATTTAATATTTTAATTTTATTATTGGAGTATGCCTTTGTAAATCCACTTTAAAAACAGCAATCCAATTTGATTTTAATTTAATATTTTAATTTGATTATTGAAGTAGGCCTTTGTAAATCCACTTTAAAAACAGCAATCCAATTTGATTTTAATTTAATATTTTAATTTTATTATTGGAGTATGCCTTTGTAAATCCACTTTATAAACAGCAATCCAATTTGATTTTAATTTAGTATTTTAATTTTATTATTGAAGTAGGCCTTTGTAAATCCACTTTAAAAACAGCAATCCAATTTGATTTTAATTTAATATTTTAATTTTATTATTGGAGTAGGCCTTTGTAAATCCACATTAAAAACAGCAATCCAATTTGATTATAATTTAATATTTTAATTTTATTATTGGAGTAGCCTTTGTAAATCCACTTTAAAAACAGCAATCCAATTTGATTTTAATTTAATATTTTAATTTTATTATTGGAGTTTGCCTTTGTAAATCCACTTTAAAAACAGCAATCCAATTTGATTTTAATTTAATATTTTAATTTTATTATTGGAGTAGGCCTTTGTAAATCCACTTTAAAAACAGCAATCCAATTTGATTATAATTTAATATTTTAATTTTATTATTGGAGTATGCTTTTGTAAAACCACTTTAAAAACAGCAATCCAATTTGATTTTAATTTAGTATTTTAATTTTATTATTGAAGTAGGCCTTTGTAAATCCACTTTAAAAACAGCAATCCAATTTGATTTTAATTTAATATTTTAATTTTATTATTGGAGTAGGCCTTTGTAAATCCACTTTAAAAACAGCAATCCAATTTGATTATAATTTAATATTTTAATTTTATTATTGGAGTATGCCTTTGTAAATCCACTTTAAAAACGGCAATCCAATTTGATTTTAATTTAATATTTTAATTTTATTATTGGAGTATGCCTTTGTAAATCCACTTTAAAAACAGCAATCCAATTTGATTTTAATTTAATATTTTAATTTTATTATTGGAGTAGGCCTTTGTAAAACCACTTTAAAAGCAGCAATCCAATTTGATTTTAATTTAATATTTTAATTTAATTATTGGAGTAGGCCTTTGTAAATCCACTTTAAAAACAGCAATCCAATTTGATTTTAATTTAATATTTTAATTTTATTATTGAAGTAGGCCTTTGTAAATCCACTTTAAAAACAGCAATCCAATTTGATTTTAATTTAATATTTTAATTTTATTATTTTTTTTTTTTTTTTTTTTTTTTTTTTTTTTTTTCCTTCTGTAGGTGCAAAAAATCTTCAAAAGACTTTCGTCGAACGGCGATGGACGCCGCCCGACAGTGTGAGATTTGACAGCTGCTCCTGTCACCTACTCACTAAAAATCACCTACAGCCCACGGGAAAACCGGACCGGAACCACTTTCGTATTACTTCAGTCTGTCCCGTGCTGCCAGCCCTGTCAGGGCCCATCGATTACTTCTCGCCTAGGAATCCACTAAGCACCCCTCTTCCCTCTTTCTCCGTAGCGTAGATTCGACGTAGAGTGCTATTGCATCCCACGCCTCCTCCGACCGTAGCATCACCTCCACGATGGTGTCAGGTGTAACCACCCCCACCACTGAGGTGAGCCGGTTTCTTTCTTCATTGAATTGAGCGCACCCAAAGAAAGTATGACAAGCGTCATCACTTTCTTCAGGGCAGTACCGGCAAAAAGGGGTCCTCAGCTTTCCCATTCGGTACAAGTAGGCTCCAAAGTAACCATGCCCCGTCAGGAACTGGCAAACAAAGAAGTTAACTTCCCCGTGCCTCCGATTGATCCAGGTACTAAGTACCTTTACCAACCTGGCCGTCCATCGACCGCTACTCTCCTCGTCCCATCGTTGCTGCCATGCTACGAGCGTGACACTGCGAGCTCTCATCGCAGAATCACTCCTTCCAAATTCGGCACTCAACCGGTATATCTCTCGACGCTCGAGCGCCATCAGGTCTATCGGGATGACTCCAGCGACAACCAAGGCCGCAGCTCCGGACACCGTGCGATAAGCGCATGTGATTCTTAGTGCCCCGCGTCTCTGTATTGACAACATTCTCGTGCGGTACTTCCTTACTTCCATTGCACCAGCCCAGATCTCAGCTCCATACAGCAGGACCGACTGCACCGTTGACATCAGGAGTCTTCGCTTGCTAGAGCGAGGGCCGCCCACATTCGCCATCAGTCTTCCGAGTGACACTGTTACAACTGATGCCCGGTCACAAACCCTGCGAATATGCTCCCAGTAGGTTAGTCGACTGTCTAAAACAACCCCCAGATATTTCGTCGCACCTTTTGTCATCACCTCTTCTCTTCCAATCTGCATAGGGATAACTGTTGGAATCCTCCGTTTTGTGAGCATTACGATCTCAGTCTTTGAGATTGCCAACTGTAGACCGTGCTCATCCATCCAAACGTTCACTCTTCTCATCACCTGATTCAGCCTGTATTGAGCTAAAGCTGTGCTTCTGGATGTTATTATAACAGCAACATCATCTGCATATCCAACCAGGAATACTTCGTCCGGCATCTCAAGTCGCAACAGGCCATCATACATTGCATTCCACAGATCGGGACCAAGAATTGACCCCTGTGCTACTCCAGCAGTGATTTCCTTAATCTTTTTGCCGTCTTTCGTCTCGTATACAAGTCTTCTATTCCTCAAGTAGTCTCGAACTATTTGTAGAAGATAGTTCGGGACAGCGAAAGATCGTTGCAAAGCATCAATCATATCTTCCCATCTGGCCGAGTTGAAGGCGTTTCGCACATCCAGAGTCACTAGAAACACCAAAGGCCTCGCTGCGTGGCAAGCAGTTTCAGCTCTTTCAACTGCGCTAATTACCTTCTTTATTGCATCTACAGTTGACCGCCCCTTCCGAAAGCCATATTGTCTTGGAGACAAATCACCAGCAATAGATATGGCATCTTCCAGCCTAGGCTTTAATAGTTTTTCCAGCAGCTTCCCCATTGTTTCCAACATACAGAGAGGTCTGTATGATGACGGGGAGTCGGGATCGCCACCTTTCCCTTTGTTTATTAATACTAGACGGGCCGTCTTCCACCGTGAAGGAAACACTCCTGCTACTAAGCATGCATTATACAGTTTTAGTAACAGGTGCGGGTATCTACTTACAGCCACCTTCAACGCCTCCACTGGTATGCCGTCCTGTCCCGGTGCCTTCTTATTTTTTAGGCTGGTCACTGCATATGCCAATTCCTCCTCTGTGAATGCGTGAATTTCTCCAACTTGGCTTTCAGCATCGTCTTCTACCCTCGGCAAGTGTGTTGGAAAGAGAGCATCAACAATATTTGTCATCGTTTCGGCATCCAGCGCGACGTGCGTACTGAACAGCCCCAGCTTTCGAGTGGCAAGTTTGTATCCTCTGCCCCATGGATCGCTATCCACCTCGTTGCATATGGTTCTCCAGCATTGCGCTTTACTCGCACGAATGGCCATGCCGAGCTCTTTTTTTGCGGCTTTGTGCTGAGCTGACTTAGCAATTGCTTCTTCTCCGCCCTGTGCGCGTTGCGCCCTTCGCCTAAGCTGCAGAGCTTTCCTTCTCAGCTCTGCGATCTCATTTGTCCACCAATAAGCTTGTTTCCTTCCACTCCACTGTTTTCTTCGGGGCATTGAAGAGTCGCAAGCTTGTTGAACTAACCGTGTGATGCTTTCAACAGCCGCCTCAATCTCGGATCTGTTCGTAATCTCCTGTAAAACCGATTGGTTATTAGTAAGGCTCATCTCGACAGATGTAAGGAGCTTTTCGCTGTCCAACTTGGTGGTGTTCCAGCTCAGTAAACTACGATACTTCGCTCGCTGTGTTTTTGGCTCATCATCGTGCAATTTAAAGCTGATGTAGTTGTGATCACTTGCGGTATAATCCTCCATAACTCTCCAGTCTTTTGCCAATGGCACCAGCCGTGCTGATACCAATGTTATGTCCGGTATGGAGCAGCCGAAACCTGGCCTTCGGTATGTTGGCGTAGATCCCTGGTTTAGAACGCATAAATCCAGTCTTGAGACCATCTCCAGTATATGTCTCCCCCTGGTATTTTGGTGTGGCATACCCCATTCTAGTGCGCGTGCATTGAAGTCACCAGCTAGCACTAGTGCCCCTGTTACATCACGAGCCGAATCCTCCAGTCCATTCAATTTGGATTGAAACTCCAAAATTGTATCGTTCGGTGACAGATACACACTATAGAGCGTAGTGTTTCGGCTTCTTAGCCAGACGTAGCCAATTCCAGAACCATGGGCATCGATGCGTACTCCATGAATATCGACCACCCATATTGCCGCAGACCCCGACGGATCTGAGAACCAGTTTGGACGATTATCGTTCTGGTACTGCTCGCAAATAACTGCTATCTGGACTTCTGCTTCACAGACAAGCTGCGCCAAGAGATCCTGCGCAGCTCTGCATCCATTCAAGTTTCCTTGAAGGACCTTCATCTACGTTTGTTTTCCTTCGCTCGCCGCAAAAGCCCCTGGAAAGTCTCGCAGCTGCCCGATCCCTGTACGTGGTTGTTGCCACCGGGTTTCCCAACGCATATATGACATTTCGCTTGCAGCTCGCACGCCGCAGCTTTATGCCCACTTTCGCCACACTTCCAACAGCTATTGCTGCGGTCGGGACCTGCGCAGTTACTCCTGATATGCCCATATCCTTGGCACTTGAAGCATTTTTGTACCTCGGTCCTCACTCTAATGCGCCCGAAGACCCAGCCAATCTTGATACGCCCTTGGTCAAGCAGTTTTTTGGCAGCTAGATCATCTAGTTCGATGACCGCTTTTTTCCGTTCCCGCTTATCTGCTTTGAATAGGGTTAATTTGACGTCGCCTGCCATATCACCAGAATCGCGCTTGATTGCCGCTGTCACTTCTTCTTCGGTGGTAAAGCTGTCCAAATCAGTAACTTCGACTTTCGACCGAGGTATCAGGCCGCGAACCACTCCGATCTCTCCAACCGCCGCTTGGATAGTATCCCTAAGCTTTCCGGGATTTACACCGCGGCCCAGTTCAAGGAGCACTCCTCCATCCGTGGTCTTCCTTATTGACCTGATTTCATGTTCCGGGTTATCCGGACACACGTGTTGTCGAATAGCACCAAGGACCTCGGCGTACGTTTTTTTCTCGGCCGGTTTGACAACCACCGCGTTATTTTTCGTTCGCTTGCTTGGCCGCTTCCTTTTTCTCTGTCTCTTCCTCCTACCTTTACCTTCCACACCGGGCCTTGTGCCAACAACAGTATCCCCTTGTGGCGATGCTGTATTGGTTTTCTTGTCAGAGCGCTTATTGACCTGCCTTTGTTGTTTATTGACGACCAATTGCCATCCCTCGTTCTTTCCCAAAGGTAACTCCATTTTGGTTCTAACCTCTCGTTCAGATTCTTCGGTAGATGCTTCTCTTCCTCGTTTCCTGCCTCCTCGGGAGTTGGTTTCTACAGTGCTCTGCAACCCTCGCTCTGATTCGCAGAGCACCGCTTCTGCCTTCTTCCATTTGTCTCGGTATGTGGCTACCACTTCCAGTATCTCCTCCAGTTCTTTCAATCCGTTCTTAACAATCATATTGGTGTTTGGCTGCCTCTTGACCGCGTTTCCCATTTGTTTCAAGAGGTCCCACCCCTTGCTTAAGGTGATATCCTCCTGTTCCCTTATCTCTCTGATGTACTCCCTCATTTCTGAGGTTTCCTGGAGTCTATCCTCTTCATTATGCCTCTTTTTCTGTTTAAGGTTACCGTCCCTGCTATGATGCGCCTGAGCCTCCTCAACCTCAACAATCTCCTCCATACTAGCATCCCTTGTGGCTTCATCTGGGTTCGAGTGACTCACCTCCAAGTCATTGCTTACCACATTATCTGCTCTCATCGTAACAGCCGTGAGCTGTTCGTCATCTATTTGTTTTCCTGTTGGTTTTTTTGTTAAATCTTTATTCATTTCTGTTCCCACGAGTAGCACGAGAAAAAACGGTCACCTATGACAGAGCTCTGCATTATCATAGGAAGGCTATGATTTAAACCGATTGTCGCCAAAACCGGAGTTCACATACTAGCGACTAAGCATCCCCTTAGCCATGCAGCTATCGGCGTATGTAGTGCCACCTTAGCTTGGGTGTGCTAGCTTTTGGTCCACCCCGGGTATTTGATTTCCCCGGTACCTGCCATATCTGGCAGGCGGTCCCCTATCCGCCACCTGGGGAGGCACCCGATGGGGGAGCTAGCCAACCCCACACGGGATTTTAATTTTATTATTGGAGTATGCCTTTGTAAATCCACTTTAAAAACAGCAATCCAATTTGATTTTAATTTAATATTTTAATTTTAATATTAGAGTATGCCTTTGTAAATCCACTTTAAAAACAGCAATCCAATTTGATTTTAATTTAATATTTTAATTTTATTATTGGAGTAGGCCTTTGTAAATCCACTTTAAAAACAGCAATCCAATTTGATTTTAATTTAGTATTTTAATTTTATTATTGAAGTAGGCCTTTGTAAATCCACTTTAAAAACAGCAATCCAATTTTATTTTAATTTAATATTTTAATTTTATTATTGGAGTAGGCCTTTGTAAATCCACATTAAAAACAGCAATCCAATTTGATTATAATTTAATATTTTAATTTTATTATTGGAGTAGCCTTTGTAAATCCACTTTAAAAACAGCAATCCAATTTGATTTTAATTTAATATTTTAATTTTATTATTGAAGTAGGCCTTTGTAAATCCACTTTAAAAACAGCAATCCAATTTGATTTTAATTTAATATTTTAATTTTATTATTTTTTTTTTTTTTTTTTTTTTTTTTTTTTTTTCTTCTGTAGGTGCAAAAAATCTTCAAAAGACTTTCGTCGAACGGCGATGGACGCCGCCCGACAGTGTGAGATTTGACAGCTGCTCCTGTCACCTACTCACTAAAAATCACCTACAGCCCACGGGAAAACCGGACCGGAACCACTTTCGTATTACTTCAGTCTGTCCCGTGCTGCCAGCCCTGTCAGGGCCCCTCGATTACTTCTCGCCTAGGAATCCACTAAGCACCCCTCTTCCCTCTTTCTCCGTAGCGTAGATTCGACGTAGAGTGCTATTGCATCCCACGCCTCCTCCGACCGTAGCATCACCTCCACGATGGTGTCAGGTGTAACCACCCCCACCACTGAGGTGAGCCGGTTTCTTTCTTCATTGAATTGAGCGCACCCAAAGAAAGTATGACAAGCGTCATCACTTTCTTCAGGGCAGTACCGGCAATAAGGGGTCCTCAGCTTTCCCATTCGGTATAAGTAGGCTCCAAAGTAACCATGCCCCGTCAGGAACTGGCAAACAAAGGAGTTAACTTCCCCGTGCCTCCGATTGATCCAGGTACTAAGTACCTTTACCAACCTGGCCGTCCATCGACCGCTACTCTCCTCGTCCCACCGTTGCTGCCATGCTACGAGCGTGCCACTGCGGGTTCTCATCGCAGAATCATTCCTTCCAAATTCTGCACTCAACCGGTATATCTCCCGACGCTCGAGCGCCATCAGGTCTATCGGGATGACTCCAGCGACAACCAAGGCCGCAGCTCCGGACACCGTGCGATAAGCGCATGTAATTCTTAGTGCCCCGCGTCTCTGTATTGACAACATTCTCGTGCGGTACTTCCTTACTTCCATTGCACCAGCCCAGATCTCAGCTCCATACAGCAGGACCGACTGCACCGTTGACATCAGGAGTCTTCGCTTGCTAGAGCGAGGGCCGCCCACATTCGCCATCAGTCTTCCGAGTGACACTGTTACAACTGATGCCCGGTCACAAACCCTGCGAATATGCTCCCAGTAGGTTAGTCGACTGTCTAAAACAACCCCCAGATATTTCGTCGCACCTTTTGTAATCACCTCTTCTCTTCCAATCTGCATAGGGATGACTGTTGGAATCCTCCGTTTTGTAAGCATTACGATTTCAGTTTTTGAGATTGCCAGCTGTAGACCGTGCTCATCCATCCAAACGTTGACTCTTCTCATCACCTGATTCAGCCTGTATTGAGCTAAAGCTGTGCTTCTGGATGTTATTACAACGGCAACATCATCTGCATATCCAACCAGGAATACTTCCTCTGGCATCTCATGTCGCAACAGGCCATAATACATTGCATTCCACAGATCGGGACCAAGAATTGACCCCTGGGCTACTCCAGCAGTGATTTCCTTCATCTTTTTGCCGTCTTTCGTCTCGTATACCAGTCTACGATTCCTCAAGTAGTCTCGAACTATTTGTAGAAGATAGCTCGGGACAGCGAAAGATCGTTGCAAAGCCTCAATCATGTCTTCCCATCTGGCCGAGTTGAAGGCGTTTCGCACATCCAGAGTCACTAGAAATACTAAAGGCCTCGCCGCGTGGCAGGCAGTTTCAGCTTTTTCAACCGCGCTAATTACCTTCTTTATTGCATCTACAGTTGACCGCCCCTTCCGAAAGCCATATTGTCTTGGAGACAAATCACCAGCAATAGATATGGCATCTTCCAGCCTAGGCTTTAATAGTTTTTCCAGTAGCTTCCCCATTGTTTCCAACATACAGAGAGGTCTGTATGATGACGGGGAGTCGGGATCGCCACCTTTCCCTTTGTTTATTAATACTAGACGGGCCGTCTTCCACCGTGAAGGAAACACTCCTGCTACTAAGCATGCATTATACAGTTTTAGTAACAGGTGCGGGTATCTACTAACAGCCACCTTCAACGCCTCCACTGGTATGCCATCCTGTCCCGGTGCCTTCTTATTTTTTAGGCTGGTCACCGCATATACCAACTCCTCCTCTGTGAATGCGTGAATTTCTCCAACTTGGCTTTCAGCATCGTCTTCTACCCTAGGCAAGTGTGTTGGAAAGAGAGCATCAACAATATTTGTCATCGTTTCTGCATCCAGCGCGACGTGCGTACTGAACAGCCCCAGCTTTCGAGTGGCAAGTTTGTATCCTCTGCCCCATGGATCGCTATCCACCTCGTTACATATGGTTCTCCAGCATTGCGCTTTACTCGCACGAATGGCTAAGCCGAGCTCTTTTTTTGCGGCTTTGTGCTGAGCTGACTTAGCAATTGCTTCTTCTCCGCCCTGTGCTCGTTGCGCCCTTCGCCTAAGCTGCAGAGCTTTCCTTCTCAGCTCTGCGATCTCATTTGTCCACCAATAAGCCTGTTTCCTTCCACTCCACTGTTTTCTCCGAGGCATAGAAGAGTCGCAAGCTTGTTGAACTATCCGTGTAATGCTTTCAACAGCCGCCTCAATCTCGGCTCTGTTCGTAATCTCCTGTAAAACCGATTGGTTATTAGTGAGGCTCATCAAGACAGACGTAAGGAGCTTTTCGCTGTCCAGCTTGGTGGTGTTCCAGCTCAGTAAACTACGATACTTCGCTCGCTGTGTTTTTTGCTCATCGTCGTGCAATTGAAAGCTAATGTAGTTGTGATCACTTGCGGTATAATCCTCCATCACTCTCCAATCTTTTGCCAATGGCACCAGCCGTGCTGATACTAATGTTATGTCCGGTATGGAGCTGCCGAACCCTGGCCTTCGGTATGTTGGCGTAGATCCCTGGTTTAGGACGCATAAATCCAGTCTTGCGACCATCTCCAGTATATGTCTCCCCCTTGTATTTTGGTGTGGCATACCCCATTCTAGTGCGCGTGCATTGAAGTCACCAGCTAGCACTAGTGCTCCTGTTACATCACGAGCCGAATCCTCCAGTCCATTCAATTTGGATTGAAACTCCAAAATTGTATCGTTCGGTGACAGATACACACTATAAAGCGTAGTGTTTCGGCTTCTTAGCCAGACGTAGCCAATTCCAGAACCATGGGCATCGATGCGTACTCCATGGGTGTCGACCACCCATATCGCCGCGGACCCCGAGGGATCTGAGAACCAGTTTGGACGATTATCGTTCTGGTACTGCTCGCAAATAACTGCTATCTGGACTTCTGCTTCACAGACAAGCTGCGCCAAGAGATCCTGCGCAGCTCTGCATCCATTCAAGTTTCCTTGCAGGACCTTCATCTACGTTTATTTTCCTTCGCTCGCCGCAAAAGCCCCTGGAAAGTCTCGCAGCTGCCCGATCCCTGTACGTGATTGTTGCCACCGGGTTTCCCAACGCATATATGACATTTCGCTGGCAGCTCGCACGCCGCAGCCTTATGCCCACTTTCGCCACACTTCCAACAGCTATTGCTGCGGTCGGGACCTGCGCAGTTACTCCTGATATGCCCATATCCTTGGCACTTGAAGCATTTTTGTACCTCGGTCCTCACTCTAATGCGCCCGAAGACCCAGCCAATCTTGATACGCCCTTGGTCAAGCAGTTTTTTGGCAGCTAGATCATCTAGTTCGATGACCGCTTTTTTCTGTTCCCGCTTATCTGCTTTGAATAGCGTTACTTTGACGTCGCCTGCCATATCACCAGAATCGCGCTTGATTGCCGCTGTCACTTCTTCTTCGGTGGTAAAGCTGTCCAAATCAGTAACTTCAACTTTCGACCGAGGTATCAGGCCGCGAACCACTCCGATCTCTCCAACCGCCGCTTGGATAGTATCCCTAAGCTTTCCGGGATTTACACCGCGGCCCAGTTCAAGGAGCACTCCTCCATCCGTGGTCTTCCTTATTGACCTGATTTTATGTTCCGGGTTATCCGGACACACGTGTTGTCGAATAGCACCAAGGACCTCGGCGTACGTTTTTTTCTCGGCCGGTTTGACAACCACCGCGTTATTTTTCGTTCGCTTGCTTGGCCGCTTCCTTTTTCTCTGTCTCTTCCTCCTACCTTTACCTTCCACACCGGGCCTTGTGCCAACAACAGTATCCCCTTGTGGCGATGCTGTATTGGTTTTCTTGTCAGAGCGCTTATTGATCTGCCTTTGTTGTTTATTGACGACCAATTGCCATCCCTCGTTCTTTCCCAAAGGTAACTCCATTTTGGTTCTAACCTCTCGTTCAGATTCTTCGGTAGATGCTTCTCTTCCTCGTTTCCTGCCTCCTCGGGAGTTGGTTTCTACAGTGCTCTGCAACCCTCGCTCTGATTCGCAGAGCACCGCTTCTGCCTTCTTCCATTTGTCTCGGTATGTGGCTACCACTTCCAGTATCTCCTCCAGTTCTTTTAAGCCGTTCTTAACAATCATATTGGTGTTTGGCTGCCTCCTGACCGCGTTTTCCATTTGTTTCAAGAGGTCCCACCCCTTGCTTAAGGTGATATCCTCCTGTTCTCTTATCTCTCTGATGTACTCCCTCATTTCTGAGGTTTCCTGGAGTCTATCCTCTTCATTATGCCTCTTTTTCTGTTTAAGGTTACCGTCCCTGCTATGATGCGCCTGAGCCTCCTCAACCTCAACAATCTCCTCCATACTAGCATCCCTTGTGGCTTCATCTGGGTTCGAGTGACTCACCCCCAAGTCATTGCTTACCACATTATCTGCTCTCATCGTAACAGCCGTGAGCTGTTCGTCATCTATTTGTTTTCCTGTTGGTTTTTTTGTTAAATCTTTATTCATTTCTGTTCCCACGAGTAGCACGAGAAAAAACGGTCACCTATGACAGAGCTCTGCATTATCATAGGAAGGCTATGATTTAAACCGGTTGTCGCCAAAACCGGAGTTCACATACTAGCGACTAAGCATCCCCTTAGCCATGCAGCTATCGGCGTATGTAGTGCCACCTTAGCTTGGGTGTGCTAGCTTTTGGTCCACCCCGGGTATTTGATTTCCCCGGTACCTGCCATATCTGGCAGGCGGTCCCCTATCCGCCACCTGGGGAGGCACCCGATGGGGGAGCTGGCCAACCCCACACGGGTTAATTTTATTATTGGAGTAGGCCTTTGTAAATCCACTTTAAAAACAGCAATCCAATTTAATTATAATTTAATATTTTAATTTAATTATTGGAGTATGCCTTTGTAAATCCACTTTAAAAACAGCAATCCAATTTGATTTTAATTTAATATTTTAATTTGATTATTGAAGTAGGCCTTTGTAAATCCACTTTCAAAACAGCAATTCAATTTGATTTTAATTTAATATTTTAATTTTATTATTGGAGTAGGCCTTTGTAAATCCACTTTAAAAACAGCAATCCAATTTGATTTTAATTTAATATTTTAATTTTATTATTGGAGTAGGCCTTTGTAAATCCACTTTAAAAACAGCAATCCAATTTGATTTTAATTTACTATTTTAATTTTATTATTGAATTAGGCCTTTGTAAATCCACTTTAAAAACAGCAATCCAATTTGATTTTAATTTAATATTTTAATTTTATTATTGGAGTAGGCCTTTGTAATTCCACTTTAAAAACAGCAATCCAATTTGATTATAATTTAATATTTTAATTTTATTATTGTAGTAGGCCTTTGTAAATCCACTTTAAAAACAGCAATCCAATTTGATTTTAATTTAATATTTTAATTTGATTATTGAAGTAGGCCTTTGTAAATCCACTTTAAAAACAGCAATCCAATTTGATTTTAATTGAATTTTTTAATTTCATTATTGGAGTATGATTTTGTAAATCCACTTTAAAAACAGCAAACCAATTTGATTTTAATTTAATATTTTAATTTTATTATTGGAGTAGGCCTTTGTAAATCCACTTTAAAAACAGCAATCCAATTTGATTTTAATTTAATATTTTAATTTTATTATTGCAGTATGCCTTTGTAAATCCACTTTAAAAACAGCAATCCAATTTGATTTTAATTTAATATTTTAATTTTATTATTGAAGTAGGCCTTTGTAAATCCACTTTAAAAACAGCAATCCAATTTGATTTTAATTTAATATTTTAATTTTATTATTAGAGTAGGCTTTTGTAAATCCACTTTAAAAACAGCAATCAAGTTTGATTTTAATTTAATATTTTAATTTTATTATTGGAGTAGGCCTTCTTTGTAAATCCGTTTTAAAATAGCAATCCAATTTGATTATAATTTATTATTTAATTTTTATTATTGGAGTATGCCTTTGTAAATCCACTTTAAAAACAGCAATACAATTTGATTTTAATTAATTATTTTAATTTTATTATTGAAGTAGTTCTTTGTAAATTCACTTTAAAAACAGCAATCCAATTTGATTTTAATTTAATATTTTAATTTTATTATTGGAGTAGGCCTTTGTAAATCCACTTTAAAAACAGCAATCCAATTTAATTATAATTTAATATTTTAATTTTATTATTGGAGTATGCCTTTGTAAATCCACTTTAAAAACAGCAATCCAATTTGATTTTAATTTAATATTTTAATTTGATTATTGAAGTAGGCCTTTGTAAATCCACTTTAAAAACAGCAATCCAATTTGATTTTAATTTAATATTTTAATTTTATTATTGGAGTATGCCTTTGTAAATCCACTTTATAAACAGCAATCCAATTTGATTTTAATTTAGTATTTTAAATTTATTATTGAACTAGGCCTTTGTAAATCTACTTTAAAAACAGCAATCCAATTTGATTATAATTTAATATTTTAATTTTATTATTGGAGTAGGCCTTTGTAAATCCACTTTAAAAACAGCAATCCAATTTGATTATAATTTAATATTTTAATTTTATTATTGGAGTAGCCTTTGTAAATCCACTTTGAAAACAGCAATCCAATTTGATTTTAATTTAATATTTTAATTTTATTATTGGAGTTTGCCTTTGTAAATCCACTTTAAAAACAGCAATCCAATTTGATTTTAATTTAATATTTTAATTTTATTATTGGAGTAGGCCTTTGTAAATCCACTTTAAAAACAGCAATCCAATTTGATTATAATTTAATATTTTAATTTTATTATTGGAGTATGCTTTTGTAAAACCACTTTAAAAACAGCAATCCAATTTGATTTTAATTTAGTATTTTAATTTTATTATTGAAGTAGGCCTTTGTAAATCCACTTTAAAAACAGCAATCCAATTTGATTTTAATTTAATATTTTAATTTTATTATTGGAGTAGGCCTTTGTAAATCCACTTTAAAAACAGCAATCCAATTTGATTATAATTTAATATTTTAATTTTATTATTGGAGTATGCCTTTGTAAATCCACTTTAAAAACAGCAATCCAATTTGATTTTAATTTAATATTTTAATTTTATTATTGGAGTATGCCTTTGTAAATCCACTTTAAAAACAGCAATCCAATTTGATTATAATTTAATATTTTAATTTTATTATTGGAGTAGGCCTTTGTAAAACCACTTTAAAAGCAGCAATCCAATTTGATTTTAATTTAATATTTTAATTTAATTATTGGAGTAGGCCATTGTAAATCCACTTTAAAAACAGCAATCCAATTTGATTTTAATTTAATATTTTAATTTTATTATTGAAGTAGGCCTTTGTAAATCCACTTTAAAAACAGCAATCCAATTTGATTTTAATTTAATATTTTAATTTTATTATTGGAGTATGCCTTTGTAATTCCACTTTAAAAACAGCAATCCAATTTGATTTTAATTTAATATTTTAATTTTAATATTAGAGTATGCCTTTGTAAATCCACTTTAAAAACAGCAATCCAATTTGATTTTAATTTAATATTTTAATTTTATTATTGGAGTAGGCCTTTGTAAATCCACTTTAAAAACAGCAATCCAATTTGATTTTAATTTAATATTTTAATTTTATTATTGGAGTAGGCCTTTGTAAATCCACTTTAAAAACAGCAATCCAATTTGATTTTAATTTAATATTTTAATTTTATTATTGAAGTAGGCCTTTGTAAATCCACTTTAAAAACAGCAATCCAATTTGATTTTAATTTAATATTTTAATTTTATTATTGGAGTAGGCCTTTGTAAATCCACTTTAAAAACAGCAATCCAATTTAATTATAATTTAATATTTTAATTTTATTATTGGAGTGTGCCTTTGTAAATCCACTTTAAAAACAGCAATCCAATTTGATTTTAATTTAATATTTTAATTTGATTATTGAAGTAGGCCTTTGTAAATCCACTTTAAAAACAGCAATCCAATTTGATTTTAATTTAATATTTTAATTTTATTATTGGAGTATGCCTTTGTAAATCCACTTTAAAAACAGCAATCCAATTTGATTTTAATTTAATATTTTAATTTTATTATTGGAGTAGGCCTTTGTAAATCCACTTTAAAAACAGCAATCCAATTTGATTTTAATTTAGTATTTTAATTTTATTATTGAATTAGGCCTTAGTAAATCCACTTTAAAAACAGCAATCCAATTTGATTTTAATTTAATATTTTAATTTGATTATTGAAGTAGGCCTTTGTAAATCCACTTTAAAAACAGCAATCCAATTTGATTATAATTTAATATTTTAATTTTATTATTGGAGTATGCCTTTGTAAATCCACTTTAAAAACAGCAATCCAATTTGATTTTAATTTAATATTTTAATTTTATTATTGGAGTAGGCCTTTGTAAATCCACTTTAAAAACAGCAATCCAATTTGATTTTAATTTAATATTTTAATTTTATTATTGAAGTAGGCCTTTGTAAATCCACTTTAAAAACAGCAATCCAATTTGATTTTAATTTAATATTTTAATTTTATTATTGGAGTATGCCTTTGTAAATCCACTTTAAAAACAGCAATCCAATTTGATTTTAATTTAATATTTTAATTTTATTATTGTAGTATGCCTTTGTAAATCCACTTTAAAAACAGCAATCCAATTTAATTATAATTTAATATTTTAATTTTATTATTGGAGTATGCCTTTGTTAATCCACTTTAAAAACAGCAATCCAATTTGATTTTAATTTAATATTTTAATTTGATTATTGAAGTAGGCCTTTGTAAATCCACTTTAAAAACAGCAATCCAATTTGATTTTAATTTAATATTTTAATTTTATTATTGGAGTATGCCTTTGTAAATCCACTTTAAAAACAGCAATCCAATTTGATTTTAATTTAATATTTTAATTTTATTATTGTAGTAGGCCTTTGTAAATCCACTTTAAAAACAGCAATCCAATTTGATTTTAATTTAATATTTTAATTTGATTATTGAAGTAGGCCTTTGTAAATCCACTTTAAAAACAGCAATCCAATTTGATTTTAATTGAATTTTTTAATTTTATTATTGGAGTATGATTTTGTAAATCCACTTTAAAAACAGCAATCCAATTTGATTTTAATTTAATATTTTAATTTTATTATTGGAGTAGGCCTTTGTAAATCCACTTTAAAAACAGCAATCCAATTTGATTTTAATTTAATATTTTAATTTTATTATTGCAGTATGCCTTTGGAAATCCACTTTAAAAACAGCAATCCAATTTGATTATAATTTAATATTTTAATTTTATTATTGGAGTAGGCCTTTGTAAATCCACTTTAAAAACAGCAATCCAATTTAATTATAATTTAATATTTTAATTTTATTATTGGAGTATGCCTTTGTAAATCCACTTTAAAAACAGCAATCCAATTTGATTTTAATTTAATATTTTAATTTGATTATTGAAGTAGGCCTTTGTAAATCCACTTTAAAAACAGCAATCCAATTTGATTTTAATTTAATATTTTAATTTTATTATTGGAGTATGCCTTTGTAAATCCACTTTAAAAACAGCAATCCAATTTGATTTTAATTTAATATTTTAATTTAATTATTGTAGTATGCCTTTGTAAATCCACTTTAAAAACAGCAATCCAATTTAATTATAATTTAATATTTTAATTTTATTATTGGAGTATGCCTTTGTTAATCCACTTTAAAAACAGCAATCCAATTTGATTTTAATTTAATATTTTAATTTGATTATTGAAGTAGGCCTTTGTAAATCCACTTTAAAAACAGCAATCCAATTTGATTTTAATTTAATATTTTAATTTTATTATTGGAGTATGCCTTTGTAAATCCACTTTAAAAACAGCAATCCAATTTGATTTTAATTTAATATTTTAATTTTATTATTGTAGTATGCCTTTGTAAATCCACTTTAAAAACAGCAATCCAATTTGATTTTAATTTAATATTTTAATTTGATTATTGAAGTAGGCCTTTGTAAATCCACTTTAAAAACAGCAATCCAATTTGATTTTAATTGAATTTTTTAATTTTATTATTGGAGTATGATTTTGTAAATCCACTTTAAAAACAGCAATCCAATTTGATTTTAATTTAATATTTTAATTTTATTATTGGAGTAGGCCTTTGTAAATCCACTTTAAAAACAGCAATCCAATTTGATTTTAATTTAATATTTTAATTTTATTATTGCAGTATGCCTTTGGAAATCCACTTTAAAAACAGCAATCCAATTTGATTTTAATTTAATATTTTAATTTTATTATTGGAGTAGGCCTTTGTAAATCCACTTTAAAAACAGCAATCCAATTTGATTTTAATTTAATATTTTAATTTTATTATTAGAGTAGGCCTTTGTAAATCCACTTTAAAAACAGCAATCAAGTTTGATTTTAATTTAATATTTTAATTTTATTATTGGAGTAGGCCTTTGTAAATCGGTTTTAAAATAGCAATCCAATTTGATTATAATTTAATATTTTATTTTTATTATTGGAGTATGCCTTTGTAAATCCACTTTAAAAACAGCAATCCAATTTGATTTTAATTTAGTATTTTAATTTTATTATTGAATTAGGCCTTAGTAAATCCACTTTAAAAACAGCAATCCAATTTGATTTTAATTTAATATTTTAATTTGATTATTGAAGTAGGCCTTTGTAAATCCACTTTAAAAACAGCAATCCAATTTGATTATAATTTAATATTTTAATTTTATTATTGGAGTATGCCTTTGTAAATCCACTTTAAAAACAGCAATCCAATTTGATTTTAATTTAATATTTTAATTTTATTATTGGAGTAGGCCTTTGTAAATCCACTTTAAAAACAGCAATCCAATTTGATTTTAATTTAATATTTTAATTTTATTATTGAAGTAGGCCTTTGTAAATCCACTTTAAAAACAGCAATCCAATTTGATTTTAATTTAATATTTTAATTTTATTATTGGAGTATGCCTTTGTAAATCCACTTTAAAAACAGCAATCCAATTTGATTTTAATTTAATATTTTAATTTTATTATTGTAGTATGCCTTTGTAAATCCACTTTAAAAACAGCAATCCAATTTAATTATAATTTAATATTTTAATTTTATTATTGGAGTATGCCTTTGTTAATCCACTTTAAAAACAGCAATCCAATTTGATTTTAATTTAATATTTTAATTTGATTATTGAAGTAGGCCTTTGTAAATCCACTTTAAAAACAGCAATCCAATTTGATTTTAATTTAATATTTTAATTTTATTATTGGAGTATGCCTTTGTAAATCCACTTTAAAAACAGCAATCCAATTTGATTTTAATTTAATATTTTAATTTTATTATTGTAGTATGCCTTTGTAAATCCACTTTAAAAACAGCAATCCAATTTGATTTTAATTTAATATTTTAATTTGATTATTGAAGTAGGCCTTTGTAAATCCACTTTAAAAACAGCAATCCAATTTGATTTTAATTGAATTTTTTAATTTTATTATTGGAGTATGATTTTGTAAATCCACTTTAAAAACAGCAATCCAATTTGATTTTAATTTAATATTTTAATTTTATTATTGGAGTAGGCCTTTGTAAATCCACTTTAAAAACAGCAATCCAATTTGATTTTAATTTAATATTTTAATTTTATTATTGCAGTATGCCTTTGGAAATCCACTTTAAAAACAGCAATCCAATTTGATTATAATTTAATATTTTAATTTTATTATTGGAGTAGGCCTTTGTAAATCCACTTTAAAAACAGCAATCCAATTTAATTATAATTTAATATTTTAATTTTATTATTGGAGTATGCCTTTGTAAATCCACTTTAAAAACAGCAATCCAATTTGATTTTAATTTAATATTTTAATTTGATTATTGAAGTAGGCCTTTGTAAATCCACTTTAAAAACAGCAATCCAATTTGATTTTAATTTAATATTTTAATTTGATTATTGAAGTAGGCCTTTGTAAATCCACTTTAAAAACAGCAATCCAATTTGATTTTAATTTAATATTTTAATTTTATTATTGGAGTAGGCCTTTGTAAATCCACTTTAAAAACAGCAATCCAATTTGATTTTAATTTAGTATTTTAATTTTATTATTGAAGTAGGCCTTTGTAAATCCACTTTAAAAACAGCAATCCAATTTGATTTTAATTTAATATTTTAATTTTATTATTGGAGTAGGCCTTTGTAAATCCACTTTAAAAACAGCAATCCAATTTAATTATAATTTAATATTTTAATTTTATTATTGGAGTATGCCTTTGTAAATCCACTTTAAAAACAGCAATCCAATTTGATTTTAATTTAATATTTTAATTTGATTATTGGAGTAGGCCTTTGTAAATCCACTTTAAAAACAGCAATCCAATTTGATTTTAATTTAATATTTTAATTTTATTATTGGAGTATGCCTTTATAAATCCACTCTAAAAACAGCAATCCAAATTGATTTTAATTTAATATTTTAATTTTATTATTGTAGTATGCCTTTGTAAATCCACTTTAAAAACAGCAATCCAATTTAATTATAATTTAATATTTTAATTTTATTATTGGAGTATGCCTTTGTTAATCCACTTTAAAAACAGCAATCCAATTTGATTTTAATTTAATATTTTAATTTGATTATTGAAGTAGGCCTTTGTAAATCCACTTTAAAAACAGCAATCCAATTTGATTTTAATTTAATATTTTAATTTTATTATTGGAGTATGCCTTTGTAAATCCACTTTAAAAACAGCAATCCAATTTGATTTTAATTTAATATTTTAATTTTATTATTGTAGTATGCCTTTGTAAATCCACTTTAAAAACAGCAATCCAATTTGATTTTAATTTAATATTTTAATTTGATTATTGAAGTAGGCCTTTGTAAATCCACTTTAAAAACAGCAATCCAATTTGATTTTAATTGAATTTTTTAATTTTATTATTGGAGTATGATTTTGTAAATCCACTTTAAAAACAGCAATCCAATTTGATTTTAATTTAATATTTTAATTTTATTATTGGAGTAGGCCTTTGTAAATCCACTTTAAAAACAGCAATCCAATTTGATTTTAATTTAATATTTTAATTTTATTATTGCAGTATGCCTTTGGAAATCCACTTTAAAAACAGCAATCCAATTTGATTTTAATTTAATATTTTAATTTTATTATTGGAGTAGGCCTTTGTAAATCCACTTTAAAAACAGCAATCCAATTTGATTTTAATTTAATATTTTAATTTTATTATTAGAGTAGGCCTTTGTAAATCCACTTTAAAAACAGCAATCAAGTTTGATTTTAATTTAATATTTTAATTTTATTATTGGAGTAGGCCTTTGTAAATCGGTTTTAAAATAGCAATCCAATTTGATTATAATTTAATATTTTATTTTTATTATTGGAGTATGCCTTTGTAAATCCACTTTAAAAACAGCAATCCAATTTGATTTTAATTTAGTATTTTAATTTTATTATTGAATTAGGCCTTTGTAAATCCACTTTAAAAACAGCAATCCAATTTGATTTTAATTTAATATTTTAATTTGATTATTGAAGAAGGCCTTTGTAAATCCACTTTAAAAACAGCAATCCAATTTGATTATAATTTAATATTTTAATTTAATTATTGGAGTATGCCTTTGTAAATCCACTTTAAAAACAGCAATCCAATTTGATTTTAATTTAATATTTTAATTTTATTATTGGAGTAGGCCTTTGTAAATCCACTTTAAAAACAGCAATCCAATTTGATTTTAATTTAATATTTTAATTTTATTATTGAAGTAGGCCTTTGTAAATCCACTTTAAAAACAGCAATCCAATTTGATTTTAATTTAATATTTTAATTTTATTATTGGAGTATGCCTTTGTAAATCCACTTTAAAAACAGCAATCCAATTTGATTTTAATTTAATATTTTAATTTTATTATTGTAGTATGCCTATGTAAATCCACTTTAAAAACAGCAATCCAATTTAATTATAATTTAATATTTTAATTTTATTATTGGAGTATGCCTTTGTTAATCCACTTTAAAAACAGCAATCCAATTTGATTTTAATTTAATATTTTAATTTGATTATTGAAGTAGGCCTTTGTAAATCCACTTTAAAAACAGCAATCCAATTTGATTTTAATTTAATATTTTAATTTTATTATTGGAGTATGCCTTTGTAAATCCACTTTAAAAACAGCAATCCAATTTGATTTTAATTTAATATTTTAATTTTATTATTGTAGTATGCCTTTGTAAATCCACTTTAAAAACAGCAATCCAATTTGATTTTAATTTAATATTTTAATTTGATTATTGAAGTAGGCCTTTATAAATCCACTTTAAAAACAGCAATCCAATTTGATTTTAATTGAATTTTTTAATTTTATTATTGGAGTATGATTTTGTAAATCCACTTTAAAAACAGCAATCCAATTTGATTTTAATTTAATATTTTAATTTTATTATTGGAGTAGGCCTTTGTAAATCCACTTTAAAAACAGCAATCCAATTTAATTATAATTTAATATTTTAATTTTATTATTGGAGTATGCCTTTGTAAATCCACTTTAAAAACAGCAATCCAATTTGATTTTAATTTAATATTTTAATTTTATTATTGAAGTAGGCCTTTGTAAATCCACTTTAAAAACAGCAATCCAATTTAATTATATTTTAATATTTTAATTTTATTATTGGAGTATGCCTTTGTTAATCCACTTTAAAAACAGCAATCCAATTTGATTTTAATTTAATATTTTAATTTGATTATTGAAGTAGGCCTTTGTAAATCCACTTTAAAAACAGCAATCCAATTTGATTTTAATTTAATATTTTAATTTTATTATTGGAGTATGCCTTTGTAAATCCACTTTAAAAACAGCAATCCAATTTGATTTTAATTTAATATTTTAATTTGATTATTGAAGTAGGCCTTTGTAAATCCACTTTAAAAGCAGCAATCCAATTTGATTTTAATTTAATATTTTAATTTTATTATTGGAGTATGCCTTTGTAAATCCACTTTAAAAACAGCAATCCAATTTGATTTTAATTTAATATTTTAGTTTTATTATTGGAGTATGCCTTTGTAAATCCACTTTAAAAACAGCAATCCAATTTGATTTTAATTTAATATTTTAATTTTAATATTAGAGTATGCCTTTGTAAATCCACTTTAAAAACAGCAATCCAATTTGATTTTAATTTAATATTTTAATTTTATTATTGGAGTAGGCCTTTGTAAATCCACTTTAAAAACAGCAATCCAATTTGATTTTAATTTAATATTTTAATTTTATTATTGCAGTATGCCTTTGTTAATCCACTTAAAAAACAGCAATCCAATTTGATTATAATTTAATATTTTAATTTTATTATTGGAGTATGCCTTTGTAAATCCACTTTAAAAACAGCAATCCAATTTGATTTTAATTTAATATTTTAATTTTATTATTGGAGTATGCCTTTGTAAAACCACTTTAAAAACAGCAATCCAATTTGATTTTAATTTAATATTTTAATTTAATTATTGGAGTAGGCCTTTGTAAATCCACTTTAAAAGCAGCAATCCAATTTGATTTTAATTTAATATTTTAATTTTATTATTGAAGTAGGCCTTTGTAAATCCACTTTAAAAACAGCAATCCAATTTGATTTTAATTTAATATTTTAGTTTTATTATTGGAGTATGCCTTTGTAAATCCACTTTAAAAACAGCAATCCAATTTGATTTTAATTTATTATTTTAATTTTATTATTGTAGTATGCCTTTGTAAATCCACTTTAAAAACAGCAATCCAATTTGATTTTAATTTAATATTTTAATTTGATTATTGAAGTAGGCCTTTGTAAATCCACTTTAAAAACAGCAATCCAAATTGATTTTAATTGAATTTTTTAATTTTATTATTGAAGTATGATTTTGTAAATCCACTTTAAAAACAGCAATCCAATTTGATTTTAATTTAATATTTTAATTTTATTATTGGAGTAGGCCTTTGTAAATCCACTTTAAAAAACAGCAATCCAATTTGATTTTAATTTAATATTTTAATTTTATTATTGCAGTATGCCTTTGGAAATCCACTTTAAAAACAGCAATCCAATTTGATTATAATTTAATATTTTAATTTTATTATTGGAGTAGGCCTTTGTAAATCCACTTTAAAAACAGCAATCCAATTTAATTATAATTTAATATTTTAATTTTATTATTGGAGTATGCCTTTGTAAATCCACTTTAAAAACAGCAATCCAATTTGATTTTAATTTAATATTTTAATTTTATTATTGGAGTATGCCTTTGTAAATCCACTTTAAAAACAGCAATCCAATTTGATTTTAATTTAATATTTTAATTTTATTATTGGAGTATGCTTTTGTAAATCCACTTTAAAAACAGCAATCCAATTTGATTTTAATTTAATATTTTAATTTTATTATTGTAGTATGCCTTTGTAAATCCACTTTAAAAACAGCAATCCAATTTAATTATAATTTAATATTTTAATTTTATTATTGGAGTATGCCTTTGTTAATCCACTTTAAAAACAGCAATCCAATTTGATTTTAATTTAATATTTTAATTTGATTATTGAAGTAGGCCTTTGTAAATCCACTTTAAAAACAGCAATCCAATTTGATTTTAATTTAATATTTTAATTTTATTATTGGAGTATGCCTTTGTAAATCCACTTTAAAAACAGCAATCCAATTTGATTTTAATTTAATATTTTAATTTTATTATTGGAGTAGGCCTTTGTAAATCCACTTTAAAAACAGCAATCCAATTTGATTTTAATTTAGTATTTTAGTTTTATTATTGAATTAGGCCTTAGTAAATCCACTTTAAAAACAGCAATCCAATTTGATTTTAATTTAATATTTTAATTTGATTATTGAAGTAGGCCTTTGTAAATAAACTTTAAAAACAGCAATCCAATTTGATTATAATTTAATATTTTAATTTTATTATTGGAGTATGCCTTTGTAAATCCACTTTAAAAACAGCAATCCAATTTGATTTTAATTTAATATTTTAATTTTATTATTGGAGTAGGCCTTTGTAAATCCACTTTAAAAACAGCAATCCAATTTGATTTTAATTTAATATTTTAATTTTATTATTGAAGTAGGCCTTTGTAAATCCACTTTAAAAACAGCAATCCAATTTGATTTTAATTTAATATTTTAATTTTATTATTGGAGTATGCCTTTGTAAATCCACTTTAAAAACAGCAATCCAATTTGATTTTAATTTAATATTTTAATTTTATTATTGTAGTATGCCTTTGTAAATCCACTTTAAAAACAGCAATCCAATTTAATTATAATTTAATATTTTAATTTTATTATTGGAATATGCCTTTGTTAATCCACTTTAAAAACAGCAATCCAATTTGATTTTAATTTAATATTTTAATTTGATTATTGAAGTAGGCCTTTGTAAATCCACTTTAAAAACAGCAATCCAATTTGATTTTAATTTAATATTTTAATTTTATTATTGGAGTATGCCTTTGTAAATCCACTTTAAAAACAGCAATCCAATTTGATTTTAATTTAATATTTTAATTTGATTATTGAAGTTGGCCTTTGTAAATCCACTTTAAAAACAGCAATCCAATTTGATTATAATTTAATATTTTAATTTAATTATTGGAGTATGCCTTTGTAAATCCACTTTAAAAACAGCAATCCAATTTGATTTTAATTTAATATTTTAATTTTATTATTGGAGTAGGCCTTTGTAAATCCACTTTGAAAACAGCAATCCAATTTGATTTTAATTTAATATTTTAATTTTATTATTGAAGTAGGCCTTTGTAAATCCACTTTAAAAACAGCAATCCAATTTGATTTTAATTTAATATTTTAATTTTATTATTGGGGTATGCCTTTGTAAATCCACTTTAAAAACAGCAATCCAATTTGATTTTAATTTAATATTTTAATTTTATTATTGAAGTAGGCCTTTGTAAATCCACTTTAAAAGCAGCAATCCAATTTGATTTTAATTTAATATTTTAATTTTATTATTGGAGTATGCCTTTGTAAATCCACTTTAAAAACAGCAATCCAATTTGATTTTAATTTAATATTTTAATTTTATTATTGGAGTATGCTTTTGTAAATCCACTTTAAAAACAGCAATCCAATTTGATTTTAATTTAATATTTTAATTTTATTATTGTAGTATGCCTTTGTAAATCCACTTTAAAAACAGCAATCCAATTTAATTATAATTTAATATTTTAATTTTATTATTGGAGTATGCCTTTGTTAATCCACTTTAAAAACAGCAAACCAATTTGATTTTAATTTAATATTTTAATTTGATTATTGAAGTAGGCCTTTGTAAATCCACTTTAAAAACAGCAATCCAATTTGATTTTAATTTAATATTTTAATTTTATTATTGGAGTATGCCTTTGTAAATCCACTTTAAAAACAGCAATCCAATTTGATTTTAATTTAATATTTTAATTTTATTATTGGAGTAGGCCTTTGTAAATCCACTTTAAAAACAGCAATCCAATTTGATTTTAATTTAGTATTTTAGTTTTATTATTGAATTAGGCCTTAGTAAATCCACTTTAAAAACAGCAATCCAATTTGATTTTAATTTAATATTTTAATTTGATTATTGAAGTAGGCCTTTGTAAATCCACTTTAAAAACAGCAATCCAATTTGATTATAATTTAATATTTTAATTTTATTATTGGAGTATGCCTTTGTAAATCCACTTTAAAAACAGCAATCCAATTTGATTTTAATTTAATATTTTAATTTTATTATTGGAGTAGGCCTTTGTAAATCCACTTTAAAAACAGCAATCCAATTTGATTTTAATTTAATATTTTAATTTTATTATTGAAGTAGGCCTTTGTAAATCCACTTTAAAAACAGCAATCCAATTTGATTTTAATTTAATATTTTAATTTTATTATTGGAGTATGCCTTTGTAAATCCACTTTAAAAACAGCAATCCAATTTGATTTTAATTTAATATTTTAATTTTATTATTGTAGTATGCCTTTGTAAATCCACTTTAAAAACAGCAATCCAATTTAATTATAATTTAATATTTTAATTTTATTATTGGAGTATGCCTTTGTTAATCCACTTTAAAAACAGCAATCCAATTTGATTTTAATTTAATATTTTAATTTGATTATTGAAGTAGGCCTTTGTAAATCCACTTTAAAAACAGCAATCCTATTTGATTTTAATTTAATATTTTAATTTTATTATTGGAGTATGCCTTTGTAAATCCACTTTAAAAACAGCAATCCAATTTGATTTTAATTTAATATTTTAATTTGATTATTGAAGTAGGCCTTTGTAAATCCACTTTAAAAACAGCAATCCAATTTGATTATAATTTAATATTTTAATTTTATTATTGGAGTATGCCTTTGTAAATCCACTTTAAAAACAGCAATCCAATTTGATTTTAATTTAATATTTTAATTTTATTATTGGAGTAGGCCTTTGTAAATCCACTTTAAAAACAGCAATCCAATTTGATTTTAATTTAATATTTTAATTTTATTATTGAAGTAGGCCTTTGTAAATCCACTTTAAAAACAGCAATCCAATTTGATTTTAATTTAATATTTTAATTTTATTATTGGGGTATGCCTTTGTAAATCCACTTTAAAAACAGCAATCCAATTTGATTTTAATTTAATATTTTAATTTTATTATTGTAGTATGCCTTTGTAAATCCACTTTAAAAACAGCAATCCAATTTGATTTTAATTTAATATTTTAATTTTATTATTGTAGTATGCCTTTGTAAATCCACTTTAAAAACAGCAATCCAATTTGATTTTAATTTAATATTTTAATTTGATTATTGAAGTAGGCCTTTGTAAATCCACTTTAAAAACAGCAATCCAATTTGATTTTAATTTAATATTTTAATTTGATTATTGAAGTAGGCCTTTGTAAATCCACTTTAAAAACAGCAATCCTATTTGATTTTAATTTAATATTTTAATTTTATTATTGGAGTATGCCTTTGTAAATCCACTTTAAAAACAGCAATCCAATTTGATTTTAATTTAATATTTTAATTTGATTATTGAAGTAGGCCTTTGTAAATCCACTTTAAAAACAGCAATCCAATTTGATTATAATTTAATATTTTAATTTTATTATTGGAGTATGCCTTTGTAAATCCACTTTAAAAACAGCAATCCAATTTGATTTTAATTTAATATTTTAATTTTATTATTGGAGTAGGCCTTTGTAAATCCACTTTAAAAACAGCAATCCAATTTGATTTTAATTTAATATTTTAATTTTATTATTGCAGTATGCCTTTGGAAATCCACTTTAAAAACAGCAATCCAATTTGATTATAATTTAATATTTTAATTTTATTATTGGAGTATGCCTTTGTAAATCCACTTTAAAAACAGCAATCCAATTTGATTTTAATTTAATATTTTAATTTTATTATTGGAGTATGCCTTTGTAAAACCACTTTAAAAGCAGCAATCCAATTTGATTTTAATTTAATATTTTAATTTAATTATTGGAGTAGGCCTTTGTAAATCCACTTTAAAAGCAGCAATCCAATTTGATTTTAATTTAATATTTTAATTTTATTATTGAAGTAGGCCTTTGTAAATCCACTTTAAAAACAGCAATCCAATTTGATTTTAATTTAATATTTTAGTTTTATTATTGGAGTATGCCTTTGTAAATCCACTTTAAAAACAGCAATCCAATTTGATTTTAATTTAATATTTTAATTTTATTATTGTAGTATGCCTTTGTAAATCCACTTTAAAAACAGCAATCCAATTTGATTTTAATTTAATATTTTAATTTGATTATTGAAGTAGGCCTTTGTAAATCCACTTTAAAAACAGCAATCCAATTTGATTTTAATTGAATTTTTTAATTTTATTATTGGAGTATGATTTTGTAAATCCACTTTAAAAACAGCAATCCAATTTGATTTTAATTTAATATTTTAATTTTATTATTGGAGTAGGCCTTTGTAAATCCACTTTAAAAACAGCAATCCAATTTGATTTTAATTTAATATTTTAATTTTATTATTGCAGTATGCCTTTGGAAATCCACTTTAAAAACAGCAATCCAATTTGATTATAATTTAATATTTTAATTTTATTATTGGAGTAGGCCTTTGTAAATCCACTTTAAAAACAGCAATCCAATTTAATTATAATTTAATATTTTAATTTTATTATTGGAGTATGCCTTTGTAAATCCACTTTAAAAACAGCAATCCAATTTGATTTTAATTTAATATTTTAATTTGATTATTGAAGTAGGCCTTTGTAAATCCACTTTAAAAACAGCAATCCAATTTGATTTTAATTTAATATTTTAATTTTATTATTGGAGTATGCCTTTGTAAATCCACTTTAAAAACAGCAATCCAATTTGATTTTAATTTAATATTTTAATTTGATTATTGAAGTAGGCCTTTGTAAATCCACTTTAAAAACAGCAATCCAATTTGATTTTAATTTAATATTTTAATTTTATTATTGGAGTATCCCTTTGTAAATCCACTTTAAAAACAGCAATCCAATTTGATTTTAATTTAATATTTTAATTTTATTATTGGAGTAGGCCTTTGTAAATCCATTTTAAAAACAGCAATCCAATTTGATTTTAATTTAGTATTTTAATTTTATTATTGAATTAGGCCTTTGTAAATCCACTTTAAAAACAGCAATCCAATTTGATTTTAATTTAATATTTTAATTTTATTATTGGAGTATCCCTTTAATATTTTAATTTAATATTTTAATTTTATTATTGGAGTAGGCCTTTGTAAATCCACTTTAAAAACAGCAATCCAATTTAATTATAATTTAATATTTTAATTTTATTATTGGAGTATGCCTTTGTAAATCCACTTTAAAAACAGCAATCCAATTTGATTTTAATTTAATATTTTAATTTGATTATTGAAGTAGGCCTTTGTAAATCCACTTTAAAAACAGCAATCCAATTTGATTTTAATTTAATATTTTAATTTTATTATTGGAGTATGCCTTTGTAAATCCACTTTAAAAACAGCAATCCAATTTGATTTTAATTAAATATTTTAATTTTATTATTGGAGTAGGCCTTTGTAAATCCACTTTAAAAACAGGAATCCAATTTGATTTTAATTTAATATTTTAATTTTATTATTGAAGTAGGCCTTTGTAAATCCACTTTAAAAACAGCAATGGAATTTGATTTTAATTTAATATTTTAATTTTATTATTGGAGTATGCCTTTGTAAATCCACTTTAAAAACAGCAATCCAATTTGATTTTAATTTAATATTTTAATTTTATTATTGTAGTATGCCTTTGTAAATCCACTTTAAAAACAGCAATCCAATTTAATTATAATTTAATATTTTAATTTTATTATTGGAGTATGCCTTTGTTAATCCACTTTAAAAACAGCAATCCAATTTGATTTTAATTTAATATTTTAATTTGATTATTGAAGTAGGCCTTTGTAAATCCACTTTAAAAACAGCAATCCAATTTGATTATAATTTAATATTTTAATTTTATTATTGGAGCATGCCTTTGTAAATCCACTTTAAAAACAGCAATCCAATTTGATTTTAATTTAATATTTTAATTTTATTATTGGAGTAGGCCTTTGTAAATCCACTTTAAAAACAGCAATCCAATTTAATTATAATTTAATATTTTAATTTTATTATTGGAGTATGCCTTTGTAAATCCACTTTAAAAACAGCAATCCAATTTGATTTTAATTTAATATTTTAATTTGATTATTGAGGTAGGCCTTTGTAAATCCACTTTAAAAACAGCAATCCAATTTGATTTTAATTTAATATTTTAATTTTATTATTGGAGTATGCCTTTGTAAATCCACTTTAAAAACAGCAATCCAATTTGATTTTAATTTAATATTTTAATTTTATTATTGTAGTATGCCTTTGTAAATCCACTTTAAAAACAGCAATCCAATTTAATTATAATTTAATATTTTAATTTTATTATTGGAGTATGCCTTTGTTAATCCACTTTAAAAACAGCAATCCAATTTGATTTTAATTTAATATTTTAATTTGATTATTGAAGTAGGCCTTTGTAAATCCACTTTAAAAACAGCAATCCAATTTGATTTTAATTTAATATTTTAATTTTATTATTGGAGTATGCCTTTGTAAATCCACTTTAAAAACAGCAATCCAATTTGATTTTAATTTAATATTTTAATTTTATTATTGTAGTATGCCTTTGTAAATCCACTTTAAAAACAGCAATCCAATTTGATTTTAATTTAATATTTTAATTTGATTATTGGAGTATGCCTTTGTAAATCCACTTTAAAAACAGCAATCCAATTTGATTTTAATTTAATATTTTAATTTTATTTTTGTAGTATGCCTTTGTAAATCCACTTTAACAACAGCAATCCAATTTGATTTTAATTTAATATTTTAATTTTATTATTGTAGTATGCCTTTGTAAATCCACTTTAAAAACAGCAATCCAATTTGATTTTAATTTAATATTTTAATTTGATTATTGAAGTAGGCCTTTGTAAATCCACTTTAAAAACAGCAATCCAATTTGATTTTAATTGAATTTTTTAATTTTATTATTGGAGTATGATTTTGTAAATCCACTTTAAAAACAGCAATCCAATTTAATTTTAATTTAATATTTTAATTTTATTATTGGAGTAGGCCTTTGTAAATCCACTTTAAAAACAGCAATCCAATTTGATTTTAATTTAATATTTTAATTTTATTATTGCAGTATGCCTTTGGAAATCCACTTTAAAAACAGCAATCCAATTTGATTATAATTTAATATTTTAATTTTATTATTGGAGTAGGCCTTTGTAAATCCACTTTAAAAACAGCAATCCAATTTGATTATAATTTAATATTTTAATTTTATTATTGGAGTATGCCTTTGTAAAACCACTTTAAAAGAAGCAATCCAATTTGATTTTAATTTAATATTTTAATTTAATTATTGGAGTAGGCCTTTGTAAATCCACTTTAAAAGCAGCAATCCAATTTGATTTTAATTTAATATTTTAATTTTATTATTGAAGTAGGCCTTTGTAAATCCACTTTAAAAACAGCAATCCAATTTGATTTTAATTTAATATTTTAGTTTTATTATTGGAGTATGCCTTTGTAAATCCACTTTAAAAACAGCAATCCAATTTGATTTTAATTTAATATTTTAATTTTAATATTAGAGTATGCCTTTGTAAATCCACTTTAAAAACAGCAATCCAATTTGATTTTAATTTAATATTTTAATTTTATTATTGGAGTAGGCCGTTGTAAATCCACTTTAAAAACAGCAATCCAATTTGATTTTAATTTAATATTTTAATTTTATTATTGCAGTATGCCTTTGGAAATCCACTTTAAAAACAGCAATCCAATTTGTATATAATTTAATATTTTAATTTTATTATTGGAGTATGCCTTTGTAAATCCACTTTAAAAACAGCAATCCTATTTGATTTTAATTTAATATTTTAATTTTATTATTGGAGTATGCCTTTGTAAAACCACTTTAAAAGCAGCAATCCAATTTGATTTTAATTTAATATTTTAATTTAATTATTGGAGTAGGCCTTTGTAAATCCACTTTAAAAGCAGCAATCCAATTTGATTTTAATTTAATATTTTAATTTTATTATTGAAGTAGGCCTTTGTAAATCCACTTTAAAAACAGCAATCCAATTTGATTTTAATTTAATATTTTAGTTTTATTATTGGAGTATGCCTTTGTAAATCCACTTTAAAAACAGCAATCCAATTTGATTTTAATTTAATATTTTAATTTTATTATTGTAGTATGCCTTTGTAAATCCACTTTAAAAACAGCAATCCAATTTGATTTTAATTTAATATTTTAATTTGATTATTGAAGTAGGCCTTTGTAAATCCACTTTAAAAACAGCAATCCAATTTGATTTTAATTGAATTTTTTAATTTTATTATTGGAGTATGATTTTGTAAATCCACTTTAAAAACAGCAATCCAATTTGATTTTAATTTAATATTTTAATTTTATTATTGGAGTAGGCCTTTGTAAATCCACTTTAAAAACAGCAATCCAATTTGATTTTAATTTAATATTTTAATTTTATTATTGGAGTATGCCTTTGGAAATCCACTTTAAAAACAGCAATCCAATTTGATTATAATTTAATATTTTAATTTTATTATTGGAGTAGGCCTTTGTAAATCCACTTTAAAAACAGCAATCCAATTTAATTATAATTTAATATTTTAATTTTATTATTGGAGTATGCCTTTGTAAATCCACTTTAAAAACAGCAATCCAATTTGATTTTAATTTAATATTTTAATTTGATTATTGAAGTAGGCCTTTGTAAATCCACTTTAAAAACAGCAATCCAATTTGATTTTAATTTAATATTTTAATTTTATTATTGGAGTATGCCTTTGTAAATCCACTTTAAAAACAGCAATCCAATTTGATTTTAATTTAATATTTTAATTTTATTATTGTAGTATGCCTTTGTAAATCCACTTTAAAAACAGCAATCCAATTTAATTATAATTTAATATTTTAATTTTATTATTGGAGTATGCCTTTGTTAATCCACTTTAAAAACAGCAATCCAATTTGATTTTAATTTAATATTTTAATTTGATTATTGAAGTAGGCCTTTGTAAATCCACTTTAAAAACAGCAATCCAATTTGATTTTAATTTAATATTTTAATTTTATTATTGGAGTATGCCTTTGTAAATCCACTTTAAAAACAGCAATCCAATTTGATTTTAATTTAATATTTTAATTTTATTATTGGAGTAGGCCTTTGTAAATCCACTTTAAAAACAGCAATCCAATTTGATTTTAATTTAGTATTTTAATTTTATTATTGAATTAGGCCTTATTAAATCCACTTTAAAAACAGCAATCCAATTTGATTTTAATTTAATATCTTAATTTGATTATTGAAGTAGGCCTTTGTAAATCCACTTTAAAAACAGCAATCCAATTTGATTATAATTTAATATTTTAATTTTATTATTGGAGTATGCCTTTGTAAATCCACTTTAAAAACAGCAATCAAGTTTGATTTTAATTTAATATTTTAATTTTATTATTGGAGTAGGCCTTTGTAAATCGGTTTTAAAATAGCAATCCAATTTGATTATAATTTAATATTTTATTTTTATTATTGGAGTATGCCTTTGTAAATCCACTTTAAAAACAGCAATCCAATTTGATTTTAATTTAATATTTTAATTTTATTATTGAAGTAGTTCTTTGTAAATTCACTTTAAAAACAGCAATCCAATTTGATTTTAATTTAATATTTCAATTTTATTATTGGAGTAGGCCTTTGTAAATCCACTTTAAAAACAGCAATCCAATTTAATTATAATTTAATATTTTAATTTTATTATTGGAGTATGCCTTTGTTAATCCACTTTAAAAACAGCAATCCAATTTGATTTTAATTTAATATTTTAATTTTATTATTGAAGTAGGCCTTTGTAAATCCACTTTAAAAACAGCAATCCAATTTGATTTTAATTTAATATTTTAATTTTATTATTGGAGTAGGCCTTTGTAAATCCACTTTAAAAACAGCAATCCAATTTGATTTTAATTTAGTATTTTAATTTTATTATTGAAGTAGGCCTTTGTAAATCCACTTTAAAAACAGCAATCCAATTTGATTTTAATTTAATATTTTAATTTTATTATTGGAGTAGGCCTTTGTAAATCCACTTTAAAAACAGCAATCCAATTTGATTATAATTTAATATTTTAATTTTATTATTGTAGTATGCCTTTGTAAATCCACTTTAAAAACAGCAATCCAATTTGATTTTAATTTAATATTTTAATTTTATTATTGGAGTTTGCCTTTGTAAATCCACTTTAAAAACAGCAATCCAATTTGATTATAATTTAATATTTTAATTTTATTATTGGAGTAGGCCTTTGTAAATCTACTTTAAAAACAGCAATCCAATTTGATTAAAATTTAATATTTTAATTTTATCATTGGAGTATGCCTTTGTAAAACCACTTTAAAAGCAGCAATCCAATTTGATTTTAATTTAATATTTTAATTTAATTATTGGAGTAGGCCTTTGTAAATCCACTTTAAAAACAGCAATCCAATTTGATTTTAATTTAATATTTTAATTTTATTATTGAAGTAGGCCTTTGTAAATCCACTTTAAAAACAGCAATCCAATTTGATTTTAATTTAATATTTTAGTTTTATTATTGGAGTATGCCTTTGTAAATCCACTTTAAAAACAGCAATCCAATTTGATTTTAATTTAATATTTTAATTTTAATATTAGAGTATGCCTTTGTAAATCCACTTTAAAAACAGCAATCCAATTTGATTTTAATTTAATATTTTAATTTTATTATTGGAGTAGGCCTTTGTAAATCCACTTTAAAAACAGCAATCCAATTTGATTTTAATTTAATATTTTAATTTTATTATTGAAGTAGGCCTTTGTAAATCCACTTTAAAAACAGCAATCCAATTTGATTTTAATTTAATATTTTAATTTTATTATTGGAGTAGGCCTTTGTAAATCCACTTTAAAAACAGCAATCCAATTTGATTTTAATTTAATATTTTAATTTTATTATTGGAGTAGGCCTTTGTAAATCCACTTTAAAAACAGCAATCCAATTTGATTATAATTTAATATTTTAATTTTATTATTGGAGTATGCCTTTGTAAATCCACTTCAAAAACAGCAATCCAATTTGATTTTAATTTAATATTTTAATTTTATTATTGGAGTAGGTCTTTGTAAATTCACTTTAAAAACAGCAATCCAATTTGATTTTAATTTAATATTTTAATTTTATTATTGGAGTAGGCCTTTGTAAATCCACTTTAAAAACAGCAATTCAATTTGATTTTAATTTAATATTTTAATTTGATTATTGAAGTAGGCCTTTGTATATCCACTTTAAAAACAGCAATCCAATTTGATTTTAATTTAATATTTTAATTTTATTATTGGAGTATGCCTTTGTAAATCCACTTTAAAAACAGCAATCCAATTTGATTTTAATTTAATATTTTAATTTTATTATTGGAGTAGGCCTTTGTAAATCCACTTTAAAAACAGCAATCCAATTTGATTTTAATTTAGTATTTTAATTTTATTATTGAAGTAGGCCTTTGTAAATCCACTTTAAAAACAGCAATCCAATTTGATTTTAATTTAATATTTTAATTTTATTATTGGAGTAGGCCTTTGTAAATCCACTTTAAAAACAGCAATCCAATTTGATTATAATTTAATATTTTAATTTTATTATTGGAGTGCCTTTGTAAATCCACTTTAAAAACAGCAATCCAATTTGATTTTAATTTAATATTTTAATTTTATTATTAGAGTAGGCTTTTGTAAATCCACTTTAAAAACAGCAATCAAGTTTGATTTTAATTTAATATTTTAATTTTATTATTGGAGTAGGCCTTTGTAAATCCACTTTAAAATAGCAATCCAATTTGATTATAATTTAATATTTTAATTTTATTATTGGAGTATGCCTTTGTTAATCCACTTTAAAAACAGCAATCCAATTTGATTTTAATTTAATATTTTAATTTTATTATTGAAGTAGTTCTTTGTAAATTCACTTTAAAGACAGCAATCCAATTTGATTTTAATTTAATATTTTAATTTTATTATTGGAGTAGGCCTTTGTAAATCCACTTTAAAAACAGCAATCCAATTTGATTTTAATTTAATATTTTAATTTGATTATTGAAGTAGGCCTTTTTAATCCACTTTAAAAACAGCAATCCAATTTGATTTTAATTTAATATTTTAATTTTATTATTGGAGTATCCCTTTGTAAATCCACTTTAAAAACAGCAATCCAATTTGATTTTAATTTAATATTTTAATTTTATTATTGGAGTAGGCCTTTGTAAATCCACTTTAAAAACAGCAATCCAATTTGATTTTAATTTAGTATTTTAATTTTATTATTGAATTAGGCCTTTGTAAATCCACTTTAAAAACAGCAATCCAATTTGATTTTAATTTAATATTTTAATTTGATTATTGGAGTATGCCTTTGTAAATCCACTTTAAAAACAGCAATCCAATTTGATTTTAATTTAATATTTTAATTTGATTATTGAAGTAGGCCTTTGTAAATCCACTTTAAAAACAGCAATCCAATTTGATTTTAATTTAATATTTTAATTTTATTATTGGAGTATCCCTTTGTAAATCCACTTTAAAAACAGCAATCCAATTTGATTTTAATTTAATATTTTAATTTTATTATTGGAGTAGGCCTTTGTAAATCCACTTTAAAAACAGCAATCCAATTTGATTTTAATTTAGTATTTTAATTTTATTATTGAATTAGGCCTTTGTAAAGCCACTTTAAAAACAGCAATCCAATTTGATTTTAATTTAATATTTTAATTTTATTATTGGAGTATGCCTTTGTAAATCCACTTTAAAAACAGCAATCCAATTTGATTTTAATTTAATATTTTAATTTGATTATTGAAGTAGGCCTTTGTAAATCCACTTTAAAAACAGCAATCCAATTTGATTTTAATTTAATATTTTAATTTTATTATTGGAGTATCCCTTTGTAAATCCACTTTAAAAACAGCAATCCAATTTGATTTTAATTTAATATTTTAATTTTATTATTGGAGTAGGCCTTTGTTAATCCACTTTAAAAACAGCAATCCAATTTGATTTTAATTTAGTATTTTAATTTTATTATTGAATTAGGCCTTTGTAAATCCACTTTAAAAACAGCAATCCAATTTGATTTTAATTTAATATTTTAATTTTATTATTGGAGTATCCCTTTGTAAATCCACTTTAAAAACAGCAATCCAATTTGATTTTAATTTAATATTTTAATTTTATTATTGGAGTATGCCTTTGTAAATCCACTTTAAAAACAGCAATCCAATTTGATTTTAATTGAATATTTTAATTTAATTATTGGAGTATGCCTTTGTAAATCCACTTTAAAAACAGCAATCCAATTTGATTTTAATTTAATATTTTAATTTTATTATTGGAGTATGCCTTTGTAAATCCACTTTAAAAACAGCAATCCAATTTGATTTTAATTTAATATTTTAATTTTATTATTGGAGTAGGCCTTTGTAAATCCACTTTAAAAACAGCAATCCAATTTGATTTTAATTTAATATTTTAATTTTATTATTGGAGTATGCCTTTGTAAATCCACTTTAAAAACAGCAATCCAATTTGATTTTAATTTAATATTTTAATTTGATTATTGAAGTAGGCCTTTGTAAATCCACTTTAAAAACAGCAATCCAATTTGATTTTAATTGAATATTTTAATTTAATTATTGGAGTATGCCTTTGTAAATCCACTTTAAAAACAGCAATCCAATTTGATTTTAATTTAATATTTTAATTTTATTATTGGAGTATGCCTTTGTAAATCCACTTTAAAAACAGCAATCCAATTTGATTTTAATTTAATATTTTAATTTTATTATTGGAGTAGGCCTTTGTAAATCCACTTTAAAAACAGCAATCCAATTTGATTTTAATTTAATATTTTATTTTTATTATTGGAGTATGCCTTTGTAAATCCACTTTAAAAACAGCAATCCAATTTGATTTTAATTTAATATTTTAATTTTATTATTGAAGTAGTTCTTTGTAAATTCACTTTAAAAACAGCAATCCAATTTGATTTTAATTTAATATTTTAATTTTATTATTGGAGTAGGCCTTTGTAAATCCACTTTAAAAACAGCATTCCAATTTGATTTTAATTTAATATTTTAATTTGATTATTGAAGTAGGCCTTTGTAAATCCACTTTAAAAACAGCAATCCAATTTGATTTTAATTTAATATTTTAATTTTATTATTGGAGTATCCCTTTGTAAATCCACTTTAAAAACAGCAATCCAATTTGATTTTAATTTAATATTTTAATTTTATTATTGGAGTAGGCCTTTGTAAATCCACTTTAAAAACAGCAATCCAATTTGATTTTAATTTAGTATTTTAATTTTATTATTGAATTAGGCCTTTGTAAATCCACTTTAAAAACAGCAATCCAATTTGATTTTAATTTAATATTTTAATTTTATTATTGGAGTATGCCTTTGTAAATCCACTTTAAAAACAGCAATCCAATTTGATTTTAATTTAATATTTTAATTTGATTATTGAAGTAGGCCTTTGTAAATCCACTTTAAAAACAGCAATCCAATTTGATTTTAATTTAATATTTTAATTTTATTATTGGAGTATCCCTTTGTAAATCCACTTTAAAAACAGCAATCCAATTTGATTTTAATTTAATATTTTAATTTGATTATTGAAGTAGGCCTTTGTAAATCCACTTTAAAAACAGCAATCCAATTTGATTTTAATTTAATATTTTAATTTTATTATTGGAGTATCCCTTTGTAAATCCACTTTAAAAACAGCAATCCAATTTGATTTTAATTTAATATTTTAATTTTATTATTGGAGTAGGCCTTTGTAAATCCACTTTAAAAACAGCAATCCAATTTGATTTTAATTTAGTATTTTAATTTTATTATTGAATTAGGCCTTTGTAAATCCACTTTAAAAACAGCAATCCAATTTGATTTTAATTTAATATTTTAATTTTATTATTGGAGTATGCCTTTGTAAATCCACTTTAAAAACAGCAATCCAATTTGATTTTAATTTAATATTTTAATTTGATTATTGAAGTAGGCCTTTGTAAATCCACTTTAAAAACAGCAATCCAATTTGATTTTAATTTAATGTTTTAATTTTATTATTGGAGTATCCCTTTGTAAATCCACTTTAAAAACAGCAATCCAATTTGATTTTAATTTAATATTTTAATTTTATTATTGGAGTAGGCCTTTGTAAATCCACTTTAAAAACAGCAATCCAATTTGATTTTAATTTAGTATTTTAATTTTATTATTGAATTAGGCCTTTGTAAATCCACTTTAAAAACATCAATTCAATTTGATTTTAATTTAATATTTTAATTTTATTATTGGAGTATCCCTTTGTAAATCCACTTTAAAAACAGCAATCCAATTTGATTTTAATTTAATATTTTAATTTTATTATTGGAGTAGGCCTTTGTAAATCCACTTTAAAAACAGCAATCCAATTTGATTTTAATTTAGTATTTTAATTTTATTATTGAATTAGGCCTTTGTAAATCCACTTTAAAAACAGCAATCCAATTTGATTTTAATTTAATATTTTAATTTTATTATTGGAGTAGGCCTTTGTAAATCCACTTTAAAAACAGCAATCCAATTTGATTTTAATTTAATATTTTAATTTGATTATTGAAGTAGGCTTTTGTAAATCCACTTTAAAAACAGCAATCCAATTTGATTTTAATTTAATATTTTAATTTTATTATTGGAGTATCCCTTTGTAAATCCACTTTAAAAACAGCAATCCAATTTGATTTTAATTTAATATTTTAATTTTATTATTGGAGTAGGCCTTTGTAAATCCACTTTAAAAACAGCAATCCAATTTGATTTTAATTTAGTATTTTAATTTTATTATTGAATTAGGCCTTTGTAAATCCACTTTAAAAACAGCAATCCAATTTGATTTTAATTTAATATTTTAATTTTATTATTGGAGTATCCCTTTGTAAATCCACTTTAAAAACAGCAATCCAATTTGATTTTAATTTAATATTTTAATTTTATTATTGGAGTATGCCTTTGTAAATCCACTTTAAAAACAGCAATCCAATTTGATTTTAATTGAATATTTTAATTTGATTATTGAAGTAGGCCTTTGTAAATCCACTTTAAAACAGCAATCCAATTTGATTTTAATTTAATATTTTAATTTTATTATTGGAGTATGCCTTTGTAAATCCACTTTAAAAACAGCAATCCAATTTGATTTTAATTTAATATTTTAATTTTATTATTGGAGTATGCCTTTGTAAACCCACTTTAAAAACAGCAATCCAATTTGATTTTAATTTAATATTTTAATTTTATTATTGGAGTATGCCTTTGTAAATCCACTTTAAAAACAGCAATCCAATTTGATTTTAATTCAATATTTTAATTTGATTATTGAAGTAGGCCTTTGTAAATCCACTTTAAAAACAGCAATCCAATTTGATTTTAATTGAATATTTTAATTTAATTATTGGAGTTTGCCTTTGTAAATCCACTTTAAAAACAGCAATCCAATTTGATTTTAATTTAATATTTTAATTTTATTATTGGAGTATGCCTTTGTAAATCCACTTTAAAAACAGCAATCCAATTTGATTTTAATTTAATATTTTAATTTTATTATTGGAGTAGGCCTTTGTAAATCCACTTTAAAAACAGCAATCCAATTTGATTTTAATTTAATATTTTAATTTTATTATTGGAGTATGCCTTTGTAAATCCACTTTAAAAACAGCAATCCAATTTGATTTTAATTTAATATTTTAATTTTATTATTGAAGTAGGCCTTTGTAAATCCACTTTAAAAACAGCAATCCAATTTGATTTTAATTGAATATTTTAATTTAATTATTGGAGTATGCCTTTGTAAATCCACTTTAAAAACAGCAATCCAATTTGATTTTAATTTAATATTTTAATTTTATTATTGGAGTAGGCCTTTGTAAATCCACTTTAAAAACAGCAATCCAATTTGATTTAAATTTAATATTTTATTTTTATTATTGGAGTATGCCTTTGTAAATCCACTTTAAAAACAGCAATCCAATTTGATTTTAATTTAATATTTTAATTTTATTATTGGAGTAGGCCTTTGTAAATCCACTTTAAAAACAGCAATCCAATTTGATTTTAATTTAATATTTTATTTTTATTATTGGAGTATGCCTTTGTAAATCCACTTTAAAAACAGCAATCCAATTTGATTTTAATTTAATATTTTAATTTTATTATTGAAGTAGTTCTTTGTAAATTCACTTTAAAAACAGCAATCCAATTTGATTTTAATTTAATATTTTAATTTTATTATTGGAGTAGGCCTTTGTAAATCCACTTTAAAAACAGCAATCCAATTTGATTTTAATTTAATATTTTAATTTGATTATTGAAGTAGGCCTTTGTAAATCCACTTTAAAAACAGCAATCCAATTTGATTTTAATTTAATATTTTAATTTTATTATTGGAGTATCCCTTTGTAAATCCACTTTAAAAACAGCAATCCAATTTGATTTTAATTTAATATTTTAATTTTATTATTGGAGTAGGCCTTTGTAAATCCACTTTAAAAGCAGCAATCCAATTTGATTTTAATTTAGTATTTTAATTTTATTATTGAATTAGGCCTTTGTAAATCCACTTTAAAAACAGCAATCCAATTTGATTTTAATTTAATATTTTAATTTAATTATTGGAGTATGCCTTTGTAAATCCACTTTAAAAACAGCAATCCAATTTGATTTTAATTTAATATTTTAATTTGATTATTGAAGTAGGCCTTTGTAAATCCACTTTAAAAACAGCAATCCAATTTGATTTTAATTTAATATTTTAATTTTATTATTGGAGTATCCCTTTGTAAATCCACTTTAAAAACAGCAATCCAATTTGATTTTAATTTAATATTTTAATTTGATTATTGAAGTAGGCCTTTGTAAATCCACTTTAAAAACAGCAATCCAATTTGATTTTAATTTAATATTTTAATTTTATTATTGGAGTATCCCTTTGTAAATCCACTTTAAAAACAGCAATCCAATTTGATTTTAATTTAATATTTTAATTTTATTATTGGAGTAGGCCTTTGTAAATCCACTTTAAAAACAGCAATCCAATTTGATTTTAATTTAGTATTTTAATTTTATTATTGAATTAGGCCTTTGTAAATCCACTTTAAAAACAGCAATCCAATTTGATTTTAATTTAATATTTTAATTTTATTATTGGAGTATGCCTTTGTAAATCCACTTTAAAAACAGCAATCCAATTTGATTTTAATTTAATATTTTAATTTGATTATTGAAGTAGGCCTTTGTAAATCCACTTTAAAAACAGCAATCCAATTTGATTTTAATTTAATATTTTAATTTTATTATTGGAGTATCCCTTTGTAAATCCACTTTAAAAACAGCAATCCAATTTGATTTTAATTTAATATTTTAATTTTATTATTGGAGTAGGCCTTTGTAAATCCACTTTAAAAACAGCAATCCAATTTGATTTTAATTTAGTATTTTAATTTTATTATTGAATTAGGCCTTTGTAAATCCACTTTAAAAACAGCAATCCAATTTGATTTTAATTTAATATTTTAATTTTATTATTGGAGTATCCCTTTGTAAATCCACTTTATAAACAGCAATCCAATTTGATTTTAATTTAATATTTTAATTTTATTATTGAAGTAGGCCTTTGTAAATCCACTTTAAAAACAGCAATCCAATTTGATTTTAATTTAGTATTTTAATTTTATTATTGAATTAGGCCTTTGTAAATCCACTTTAAAAACAGCAATCCAATTTGATTTTAATTTAATATTTTAATTTTATTATTGGAGTATGCCTTTGTAAATCCACTTTAAAAACAGCAATCCAATTTGATTTTCGTTTAATATTTTAATTTGATTATTGAAGTAGGCCTTTGTAAATCCACTTTAAAAACAGCAATCCAATTTGATTTTAATTTAATATTTTAATTTTATTATTGGAGTATCCCTTTGTAAATCCACTTTAAAAACAGCAATCCAATTTGATTTTAATTTAATATTTTAATTTTATTATTGGAGTAGGCCTTTGTAAATCCACTTTAAAAACAGCAATCCAATTTGATTTTAATTTAGTATTTTAATTTTATTATTGAATTAGGCCTTTGTAAATCCACTTTAAAAACAGCAATCCAATTTGATTTTAATTTAATATTTTAATTTTATTATTGGAGTATCCCTTTGTAAATTCACTTTAAAAACAGCAATCCAATTTGATTTTAATTTAATATTTTAATTTTATTATTGGAGTATGCCTTTGTAAATCCACTTTAAAAACAGCAATCCAATTTGATTTTAATTGAATATTTTAATTTAATTATCGGAGTATGCCTTTGTAAATCCACTTTAAAAACAGCAATCCAATTTGATTTTAATTTAATATTTTAATTTTATTATTGGAGTATGCCTTTGTAAATCCACTTTAAAAACAGCAATCCAATTTGATTTTAATTTAATATTTTAATTTTATTATTGGAGTAGGCCTTTGTAAATCCACTTTAAAAACAGCAATCCAATTTGATTTTAATTTAATATTTTAATTTTATTATTGGAGTATGCCTTTGTAAATCCACTTTAAAAACAGCAATCCAATTTGATTTTAATTTAATATTTTAATTTGATTATTGAAGTAGGCCTTTGTAAATCCACTTTAAAAACAGCAATCCAATTTGATTTTAATTTAATATTTTAATTTAATTATTGGAGTATGCCTTTGTAAATCCACTTTAAAAACAGCAATCCAATTTGATTTTAATTTAATATTTTAATTTTATTATTGGAGTATGCCTTTGTAAATCCACTTTAAAAACAGCAATCCAATTTGATTTTAATTTAATATTTTAATTTTATTATTGGAGTAGGCCTTTGTAAATCCACTTTAAAAACAGCAATCCAATTTGATTTTAATTTAATATTTTAATTTTATTATTGGAGTAGGCCTTTGTAAATCCACTTTAAAAACAGCAATCCAATTTGATTTTAATTTAGTATTTTAATTTTATTATTGAATTAGGCCTTTGTAAATCCACTTTAAAAACAGCAATCCAATTTGATTTTAATTTAATATTTTAATTTTATTATTGGAGTATGCCTTTGTAAATCCACTTTAAAAACAGCAATCCAATTTGATTTTAATTTAATATTTTAATTTGATTATTGAAGTAGGCCTTTGTAAATCCACTTTAAAAACAGCAATCCAATTTGATTTTAATTTAATATTTTAATTTTATTATTGGAGTAGGCCTTTGTAAATCCACTTTAAAAACAGCAATCCAATTTGATTTTAATTTAATATTTTATTTTATTATTGGAGTAGGCCTTTGTAAATCCACTTTAAAAACAGCAATACAATTTGATTTTAATTTAATATTTTAATTTGATTATTGAAGTAGGCCTTTGTAAATCCACTTTAAAAACAGCAATCCAATTTGATTTTAATTTAATATTTTAATTTTATTATTGGAGTATCCCTTTGTAAATCCACTTTAAAAACAGCAATCCAATTTGATTTTAATTTAATATTTTAATTTTATTATTGGAGTAGGCCTTTGTAAATCCACTTTAAAAACAGCAATCCAATTTGATTTTAATTTAGTATTTTAATTTTATTATTGAATTAGGCCTTTGTAAATCCACTTTAAAAACAGCAATCCAATTTGATTTTAATTTAATATTTTAATTTTATTATTGGAGTATGCCTTTGTAAATCCACTTTAAAAACAGCAATCCAATTTGATTTTAATTTAATATTTTAATTTGATTATTGAAGTAGGCCTTTGTAAATCCACTTTAAAAACAGCAATCCAATTTGATTTTAATTTAATATTTTAATTTTATTATTGGAGAATCCCTTTGTAAATCCACTTTAAAAACAGCAATCCAATTTGATTTTAATTTAATATTTTAATTTTATTATTGGAGTAGGCCTTTGTAAATCCACTTTAAAAACAGCAATCCAATTTGATTTTAATTTAGTATTTTAATTTTATTATTGAATTAGGCCTTTGTAAATCCACTTTAAAAACAGCAATCCAATTTGATTTTAATTTAATATTTTAATTTTATTATTGGAGTATCCCTTTGTAAATCCACTTTAAAAACAGCAATCCAATTTGATTTTAATTTAATATTTTAATTTTATTATTGGAGTAGGCCTTTGTAAATCCACTTTAAAAACAGCAATCCAATTTGATTTTAATTTAGTATTTTAATTTTATTATTGAATTAGGCCTTTGTAAATCCACTTTAAAAACAGCAATCCAATTTGATTTTAATTTAATATTTTAATTTTATTATTGGAGTATGCCTTTGTAAATCCACTTTAAAAACAGCAATCCAATTTGATTTTAATTTAATATTTTAATTTTATTATTGGAGTAGGCCTTTGTAAATCCACTTTAAAAACAGCAATCCAATTTGATTTTAATTTAGTATTTTAATTTTATTATTGAATTAGGCCTTTGTAAATCCACTTTAAAAACAGCAATCCAATTTGATTTTAATTTAATATTTTAATTTTATTATTGGAGTATCCCTTTGTAAATCCACTTTAAAAACAGCAATCCAATTTGATTTTAATTTAATATTTTAATTTTATTATTGGAGTATGCCTTTGTAAATCCACTTTAAAAACAGCAATCCAATTTGATTTTAATTGAATATTTTAATTTAATTATTGGAGTATGCCTTTGTAAATCCACTTTAAAAACAGCAATCCAATTTGATTTTAATTTAATATTTTAATTTTATTATTGGAGTATGCCTTTGTAAATCCACTTTAAAAACAGCAATCCAATTTGATTTTAATTTAATATTTTAATTTTATTATTGGAGTAGGCCTTTGTAAATCCACTTTAAAAACAGCAATCCAATTTGATTTTAATTTAATATTTTAATTTTATTATTGGAGTATGCCTTTGTAAATCCACTTTAAAAACAGCAATCCAATTTGATTATAATTTAATATTTTAATTTTATTATTGGAGTATGCCTTTGTGAATCCACTTCAAAAACAGGAATCCAATTTGATTTTAATTTAATATTTTAATTTTATTATTGAAGTAGGTCTTTGTAAATCCACTTTAAAAACAGCAATCCAATTTGATTTTAATTTAATATTTTAATTTTATTATTGGAGTAGGCCTTTGTAAATCCACTTTAAAAACAGCAATCCAATTTAATTATAATTTAATATTTTAATTTTATTATTGGAGTATGCCTTTGTCAATCCACTTTAAAAACAGCAATCCAATTTGATTTTAATATAATATTTTAATTTGATTATTGAAGTAGGCCTTTGTAAATCCACTTTAAAAACATCAATCCAATTTGATTTTAATTTAATATTTTAATTTTATTATTGGAGTATGCCTTTGTAAATCCACTTTAAAAACAGCAATCCAATTTGATTTTAATTTAATATTTTAATTTTATTATTGGAGTAGGCCTTTGTAAATCCACTTTAAACACAGCAATCCAATTTGATTTTAATTTAGTATTTTAATTTTATTATTGAAGTAGGCCTTTGTAAATCCACTTTAAAAACAGCAATCCAATTTGATTTTAATTTAATATTTTAATTTTATTATTGGAGTAGGCCTTTGTAAATCCACTTTAAAAACAGCAATCCAATATGATTATAATTTATTATTTTAATTTTATTATTGGAGTATGCCTTTGTAAATCCACTTTAAAAACAGCAATCCAATTTGATTTTAATTGAATATTTTAATTTTATTATTGGAGTATGCCTTTGTAAATCCACTTTAAAAACAGCAATCCAATTTGATTTTAATTTAATATTTTAATTTTATTATTGGAGTATGCCTTTGTAAATCCACTTTAAAAACAGCAATCCAATTTGATTTTAATTTAATATTTTAATTTTATTATTGGAGTATGCCTTTGTAAATCCACTTTAAAAACAGCAATCCAATTTGATTTTAATTTAATATTTTAATTTTATTATTGGAGTAGGCCTTTGTAAATCCACTTTAAAAACAGCAATCCAATTTGATTTTAATTTAATATTTTAATTTTATTATTGAAGTAGGCCTTTGTAAATCCACTTTAAAAACAGCAATCCAATTTGATTTTAATTTAATATTTTAATTTTATTATTGGAGTATGCCTTTGTAAATCCACTTTAAAAACAGCAATCCAATTTGATTTTAATTTAATATTTTAATTTTATTATTAGAGTAGGCCTTTGTAAATCCACTTTAAAAACAGCAATCCAATTTGATTTTAATTTAATATTTTAATTTTATTATTGGAGTAGGCCTTTGTAAATCCACTTTAAAAACAGCAATCCAATTTGATTATAATTAAATATTTTAATTTTATTATTGGAGTATGCCTTTGTAAATCCTCTTTAAAAACAGCAATCCAATTTGATTTTAATTTAATATTTTAATTTTATTATTGAAGTAGGCCTTTGTAAATCCACTTTTAAAACAGCAATCCAATTTGATTTTAATTTAATATTTTAATTTTATTATTGGAGTAGGTCTTTGTAAATCCACTTTAAAAACAGCAATCCAATTTGATTATAATTTAATATTTTAATTTTATTATTGGTGTATGCCTTTGTAAATCCACTTTAAAAACAGCAATCCAATTTGATTTTCGTTTAATATTTTAATTTTATTATTGGAGTAGGCCTTTGTAAATTCACTTTAAAAACAGCAATCCAATTTGATTTTAATTTAATATTTTAATTTTATTATTGGAGTAGGCCTTTGTAAATCCACTTTAAAAACAGCAACCCAATTTGATTTTAATTTAATATTTTAATTTGATTATTGAAGTAGGCCTTTGTAAATCCACTTTAAAAACAGCAATCCAATTTGATTTTAATTTAATATTTTAATTTTATTATTGGAGTATGCCTTTGTAAATCCACTTTAAAAACAGCAATCCAATTTGATTTTAATTTAATATTTTAATTTTATTATTGGAGTATGCCTTTGTAAATCCACTTTAAAAACAGCAATCCAATTTGATTTTAATTTAGTATTTTAATTTTATTATTGAAGTAGGCCTTTGTAAATCCACTTTAAAAACAGCAATCCAATTTGATTTTAATTTAATATTTTAATTTTATTATTGGAGTATCCCTTTGTAAATCCACTTTAAAAACAGCAATCCAATTTGATTATAATTTAATATTTTAATTTTATTATTGGAGTATGCCTTTGTAAATCCACTTTAAAAACAGCAATCCAATTTGATTTTAATTGAATATTTTAATTTTATTATTGGAGTATGCCTTTGTAAATCCACTTTAAAAACAGCAATCCAATTTGATTTTAATTTAATATTTTAATTTTATTATTGGAGTAGGCCTTTGTAAATCCACTTTAAAAACAGCAATCCAATTTGATTTTAATTTAATATTTTAATTTGATTATTAAAGTAGGCCTTTGTAAATTCACTTTAAAAACAGCAATCCAATTTGATTTTAATTTAATATATTAATTTTATTATTGGAGTAGGCTTTTGTAAATCCACTTTAAAAACAGCAATCCAATTTGATTTTAATTTAATATTTTAATTTTATTATTGGAGTAGGCCTTTGTAAATCCACTTTAAAAACAGCAATCCAATTTGATTATAATTTAATATTTTAATTTTATTATTGGAGTATGCCTTTGTAAATCCACTTTAAAAACAGCAATCCAATTTGATTTTAATTGAATATTTTAATTTTACTATTGAAGTAGGCCTTTGTAAATCCACTTTAAAAACAGCAATCCAATTTGATTTTAGTTTAATATTTTAATTTTATTATTGGAGTATGCCTTTGTAAATCCACTTTAGAAACAGCAATCTAATTTGATTTTAATTTAAAATTTTAATTTTATTATTGAAGTAGGCCTTTGTAAATCCACTTTAAAAACAGCAATCCAATTTGATTTTAATTTAATATTTTAATTTTATTATTGGAGTAGGCCTTTGTAAATCCACTTTAAAAACAGCAATCCAATTTGATTATAATTTTATATTTTAATTTTATTATTGGAGTATGCCTTTGTAAATCCACTTTAAAAACAGCAATCCAATTTGATTTTAATTTAATATTTAAATTTTATTATTTGAGTATGCCTTTGTAAATCCACTTTAAAAACGGCAATCCAATTTGATTATAATTTAATATTTTAATTTTATTATTGGAGTATGCCTTTGTAAATCCACTTTAAAAACAGCAATCCAATTTGATTTTAATTTAATATTTTAATTTTATTATTGGAGTATGCCTTTGTAAATCTACTTTAAAAACAGCAATAAAATTTGATTTTAATTTAATATTTTAATTTTATTATTGGAGTATGCCTTTGTAAATCCACTTTAAAAACAGCAATCCAATTTGATTTTAATTTAATATTTTAATTTTATTATTGGAGTATGCCTTGTAAATCCACTTTAAAAACAGCAATCCAATTTGATTTTAATTTAAAATTTTAATTTTATTATTGGAGTAGGCCTTTGTAAATCCACTTTAAAAACCGCAATCCAATTTGATTTTAATTTAATATTTTAATTTTATTATTGAAGTAGGCCTTTGTAAATCCACTTTAAAAACAGCAATCCAATTTGATTATAATTTAATATTTTAATTTTATTATTGGAGTATGCCTTTGTAAATCCACTTTAAAAACAGCAATCCAATTTGATTTTAATTTAATATTTTAATTTTGTTATTGGAGTAGGCCTTTGTAAATCCACTTTAAAAACAGCAATCCAATTTGATTAAAATTTAATATTTTAATTTTATTATTGAAGTACGCCTTTGTAAATCCACTTTAAAAACAGCAATCCAATTTGATTTTAATTTAATATTTTAATTTTATTATTGGAGTAGGCCTTTGTAAATCCACTTTAAAAACAGCAATCCAATTTGATTATAATTTAATATTTTAATTTTATTATTGGAGTATGCCTTTGTAAATCCACTTTAAAAACAGCAATCCAATTTGATTTTAATTTAATATTTTAATTTTATTATTGGAGTATGCCTTTGTAAATCCACTTTAAAAACAGCAACCTAATTTGATTTTAATTTAATATTTTAATTTTATTATTGGAGTAGGCCTTTGTAAATCCACTTTAAAAACAGCAATCCAATTTGATTATAATTTAATATTTTAATTTTATTATTGGAGTATGCCTTTGTAAATCCACTTTAAAAACAGCAATCCAATTTGATTATAATTTAATATTTTAATTTTATTATTGGAGTAGGCCTTTGTAAATCCACTTTAAAAACAGCAATCCAATTTGATTTTAATTTAATATTTTAATTTTATTATTGGAGTAGGCCTTTGTAAATCCACTTTAAAAACAGCATTCCAATTTGATTATAATTTAATATTTTAATTTTATTATTGGAGTAGGCTTTGTAAATCCACTTTAAAAACAGCAATCCAATTTGATTTTAATTTAATATTTTAATTTTATTATTGGAGTAGGCCTTTGTAAATCCACTTTAAAAACAGCAATCCAATTTGATTTTAATTTAATATTTTAATTTTAGTTTAGGAGTAGGCCTTTGTAAATCCACTTTAAAAACAGCAATCCAATTTGATTATAATTTAATATTTTAATTTTATTATTGGAGTATGCCTTTGTAAATCCACTTTAAAACAGCAATCCAATTTGATTATAATTTAATATTTTAATTTTATTATTGGAGTATGCCTTTGTAAATCCACTTTAAAAACAGCAATCCAATTAGATTTTAATTTAATATTTTAATTTTATTATTGGAGTATGCCTTTGTAAATCCACTTTAAAAACAGCAATCCAATTTGATTTTAATTTAATATTTTAATTTTATTATTGGAGTATGCCTTTGTAAATCCACTTTAAAAACAGCAATCCAATTTGATTTTAATTTAATATTTTAATTTTATTATTGGAGTATGCCTTTGTAAATCCACTTTAAAAACAGCAATCCAATTTGATTTTAATTTAATATTTTAATTTTGTTATTGGAGTAGGCCTTTGTAAATCCACTTTAAAAACAGCAATCCAATTTGATTAAAATTTAATATTTTAATTTTATTATTGAAGTACGCCTTTGTAAATCCACTTTAAAAACAGCAATCCAATTTGATTTTAATTTAATATTTTAATTTTATTATTGGAGTAGGCCTTTGTAAATCCACTTTAAAAACAGCAATCCAATTTGATTATAATTTAATATTTTAATTTTATTATTGGAGTATGCCTTTGTAAATCCACTTTAAAAACAGCAATCCAATTTGATTTTAATTTAATATTTTAATTTTATTATTGGAGTATGCCTTTGTAAATCCACTTTAAAAACAGCAATCTAATTTGATTTTAATTTAATATTTTAATTTTATTATTGGAGTAGGCCTTTGTAAATCCACTTTAAAAACAGCAATCCAATTTGATTATAATTTAATATTTTAATTTTATTATTGGAGTATGCCTTTGTAAATCCACTTTAAAAACAGCAATCCAATTTGATTATAATTTAATATTTTAATTTTATTATTGGAGTAGGCCTTTGTAAATCCACTTTAAAAACAGCAATCCAATTTGATTTTAATTTAATATTTTAATTTTATTATTGGAGTAGGCCTTTGTAAATCCACTTTAAAAACAGCATTCCAATTTGATTATAATTTAATATTTTAATTTTATTATTGGAGTAGGCTTTGTAAATCCACTTTAAAAACAGCAATCCAATTTGATTTTAATTTAATATTTTAATTTTATTATTGGAGTAGGCCTTTGTAAATCCACTTTAAAAACAGCAATCCAATTTGATTTTAATTTAATATTTTAATTTTAGTTTAGGAGTAGGCCTTTGTAAATCCACTTTAAAAACAGCAATCCAATTTGATTATAATTTAATATTTTAATTTTATTATTGGAGTATGCCTTTGTAAATCCACTTTAAAACAGCAATCCAATTTGATTATAATTTAATATTTTAATTTTATTATTGGAGTATGCCTTTGTAAATCCACTTTAAAAACAGCAATCCAATTAGATTTTAATTTAATATTTTAATTTTATTATTGGAGTATGCCTTTGTATATCCACTTTAAAAACAGCAATCCAATTTGATTTTAATTTAATATTTTAATTTTATTATTGGAGTATGCCTTTGTAAATCCACTTTAAAAACAGCAATCCAATTTGATTTTAATTTAATATTTTAATTTTATTATTGGAGTATGCCTTTGTAAATCCACTTTAAAAACAGCAATCCAATTTGATTTTAATTTAATATTTTAATTTTATTATTGAAGTAGGCCTTTGTAAATCCACTTTAAAAACAGCAATCCAATTTGATTTTAATTTAATATTTTAATTTTATTATTGAAGTAGGCCTTTTTAAATTCACTTTAAAAACAGCAATCCAATTTGATTTTAATTTAATATTTTAATTTTATTATTGGAGTATGCCTTTGTAAATCCACTTTAAAAACAGCAATCCAATTTGATTTTAATTTAATATTTTAATTTTATTATTGGAGTATGCCTTTGTAAATCCACTTTAAAAACAGCAATCCAATTTGATTTTAATTTAATATTTTAATTTTATTATTGGAGTAGGCCTTTGTAAATCCACTTTAAAAACAGCAATCCAATTTGATTATAATTTAATATTTTAATTTTATTATTGGAGTATGCCTTTGTAAATCCTCTTTAAAAACAGCAATCCAATTTGATTTTAATTTAATATTTTAATTTTATTATTGAAGTAGGCCTTTGTGAATCCACTTTAAAAACAGCAATCCAATTTGATTATAATTTAATATTTTAATTTTATTATTGGTGTATGCCTTTGTAAATCCACTTTAAAAACAGCGATCCAATTTGATTTTAGTTTAATATTTTAATTTTATTATTGGAGTAGGCCTTTGTAAATTCACTTTAAAAACAGCAATCCAATTTGATTTTAATTTAATATTTTAATTTTATTATTGGAGTAGGCCTTTGTAAATCCACTTTAAAAACAGCAACCCAATTTGATTTTAATTTAATATTTTAATTTTATTATTGAAGTAGGCCTTTGTAAATCCACTTTAAAAACAGCAATCCAATTTGATTTTAATTGAATATTTTAATTTTATTATTGGAGTATGCCTTTGTAAATCCACTTTAAAAACAGCAATCCAATTTCATTTTAATTTAATATTTTAATTTTATTATTGGAGTATGCCTTTGTAAATCCACTTTAAAAACAGCAATCCAATTTGATTTTAATTTAGTATTTTAATTTTATTATTGAAGTAGGCCTTTGTAAATCCACTTTAAAAACAGCAATCCAATTTGATTATAATTTAATATTTTAATTTTATTATTGGAGTAGGCCTTTGTAAATCCACTTTAAAAACAGCAATCCAATTTGATTATAATTTAATATTTTAATTTTATTATTGGAGTATGCCTTTGTAAATCCACTTTAAAAACAGCAATCCAATTTGATTTTAATTGAATATTTTAATTTTATTATTGGAGTATGCCTTTGTAAATCCACTTTAAAAACAGCAATCCAATTTGATTTTAATTTAATATTTTAATTTTATTATTGGAGTAGGCCTTTGTAAATCCACTTTAAAAACAGCAATCCAATTTGATTTTAATTTAATATTTTAATTTTATTATTGAAGTAGGCCTTTGTAAATTCACTTTAAAAACAGCAATCCAATTTGATTTTAATTTAATATATTAATTTTATTATTGGAGTAGGCCTTTGTAAATCCACTTTAAAAACAGCAATCCAATTTGATTTTAATTTAATATTTTAATTTTATTATTGGAGTAGGCCTTTGTAAATCCACTTTAAAAACAGCAATCCAATTTGATTATAATTTAATATTTTAATTTTATTATTGGAGTATGCCTTTGTAAATCCACTTTAAAAACAGCAATCCAATTTGATTTTAATTTAATATTTTAATTTTACTATTGAAGTAGGCCTTTGTAAATCCACTTTAAAAACAGCAATCCAATTTGATTTTAATTTAATATTTTAATTTTATTATTGGAGTATGCCTTTGTAAATCCACTTTAGAAACAGCAATCCAATTTGATTTTAATTTAAAATTTTAATTTTATTATTGTAGTAGGCCTTTGTAAATCCACTTTAAAAACAGCAATCCAATTTGATTTTAATTTAATATTTTAATTTTATTATTGGAGTAGGCCTTTGTTAATCCACTTTAAAAACAGCAATCCAATTTGATTATAATTTAATATTTTAATTTTATTATTGGAGTATGCCTTTGTAAATCCACTTTAAAAACAGCAATCCAATTTGATTTTAATTTAATATTTTAATTTTATTATTTGAGTATGCCTTTGTAAATCCACTTTAAAAACAGCAATCCAATTTGATTTTAATTTAATATTTTAATTTTATTATTGGAGTATGCCTTTGTAAATCCACTTTAAAAACAGCAATCCAATTTGATTTTAATTTAATATTTTAATTTTATTATTGGAGTATGCCTTGTAAATCCACTTTAAAAACAGCAATCCAATTTGATTTTAATTGAATATTTTAATTTTATTATTGGAGTAGGCCTTTGTAAATCCACTTTAAAAACCGCAATCCAATTTGATTTTAATTTAATATTTTAATTTTATTATTGAAGTAGGCCTTTGTAAATCCACTTTAAAAACAGCAATCCAATTTGATTATAATTTAATATTTTAATTTTATTATTGGAGTATGCCTTTGTAAATCCACTTTAAAAACAGCAATCCAATTTGATTTTAATTTAATATTTAATTTTGTTATTGGAGTAGGCCTTTGTATATCCACTATAAAAACTGCAATCCAATTTGATTAAAATTTAATATTTTAATTTTATTATTGAAGTACGCCTTTGTAAATCCACTTTAAAAACAGCAATCCAATTTGATTTTAATTTAATATTTTAATTTTATTATTGGAGTAGGCCTTTGTAAATCCACTTTAAAAACAGCAATCCAATTTGATTATAATTTAATATTTTAATTTTATTATTGGAGTATGCCTTTGTAAATCCACTTTAAAAACAGCAATCCAATTTGATTTTAATTGAATATTTTAATTTTATTATTGGAGTATGCCTTTGTAAATCCACTTTAAAAACAGCAATCCAATTTGATTTTAATTGAATATTTTAATTTTATTATTGGAGTATGCCTTTGTAAATCCACTTTAAAAACAGCAATCCAATTTGATTTTAATTTAATATTTTAATTTTATTATTGGAGTAGGCCTTTGTAAATCCACTTTAAAAACAGCAATCCAATTTGATTTTAATTTAATATTTTAATTTTATTATTGGAGTATGCCTTTGTAAATCCACTTTAAAAACAGCAATCCAATTTGATTTTAATTTAAAATTTTAATTTTATTATTGTAGTAGGCCTTTGTAAATCCACTTTAAAAACAGCAATCCAATTTGATTTTAATTTAATATTTTAATTTTATTATTGGAGTAGGCCTTTGTAAATCCACTTTAAAAACAGCAATCCAATTTGATTTTAATTTAATATTTTAATTTTATTATTGGAGTATGCCTTTGTAAATCCACTTTAAAAACAGCAATCCAATTTGATTTTAATTTAATATTTTAATTTTATTATTGGAGTATGCCTTTGTAAATCCACTTTAAAAACAGCAATCCAATTTGATTTTAATTTAATATTTTAATTTTATTATTGGAGTATGCCTTGTAAATCCACTTTAAAAACAGCAATCCAATTTGATTTTAATTGAATATTTTAATTTTATTATTGGAGTAGGCCTTTGTAAATCCACTTTAAAAACCGCAATCCAATTTGATTTTAATTTAATATTTTAATTTTATTATTGAAGTAGGCCTTTGTAAATCCACTTTAAAAACAGCAATCCAATTTGATTATAATTTAATATTTTAATTTTATTATTGGAGTATGCCTTTGTAAATCCACTTTAAAAACAGCAATCCAATTTGATTTTAATTTAATATTTAATTTTGTTATTGGAGTAGGCCTTTGTATATCCACTTTAAAAACAGCAATCCAATTTGATTAAAATTTAATATTTTAATTTTATTATTGAAGTACGCCTTTGTAAATCCACTTTAAAAACAGCAATCCAATTTGATTTTAATTTAATATTTTAATTTTATTATTGGAGTAAGCCTTTGTAAATCCACTTTAAAAACAGCAATCCAATTTGATTATAATTTAATATTTTAATATTATTATTGGAGTATGCCTTTGTAAATCCACTTTAAAAACAGCAATCCAATTTGATTTTAATTGAATATTTTAATTTTATTATTGGAGTATGCCTTTGTAAATCCACTTTAAAAACAGCAATCCAATTTGATTTTAATTGAATATTTTAATTTTATTATTGGAGTATGCCTTTGTAAATCCACTTTAAAAACAGCAATCCAATTTGATTTTAATTTAATATTTTAATTTTATTATTGGAGTAGGCCTTTGTAAATCCACTTTAAAAACAGCAATCCAATTTGATTTTAATTTAATATTTTAATTTTATTATTGGAGTATGCCTTTGTAAATCCACTTTAAAAACAGCAATCCAATTTGATTTTAATTTAATATTTTAATTTTATTATTGGAGTATGCCTGTGTAAATCCACTTTAAAAACAGCAATCCAATTTGATTTTAATTTAATATTTTAATTTTATTATTGAAGTAGGCCTTTGTAAATCCACTTTAAAAACAGCAATCCAATTTGATTTTAATTTAATATTTTAATTTTATTATTGGAGTAGGCCTTTGTAAATCCACTTTAAAAACAGCAATCCAATTTGATTTTAATTTAATATTTTAATTTTATTATTAGAGTAGGCCTTTGTAAATCCACTTTAAAAACAGCAATCCAATTTGATTTTAATTTAATATTTTAATTTTATTATTGGAGTATGCCTTTGTAAATCCACTTTAAAAACAGCAATCCAATTTGATTATAATTTAATATTTTAATTTTATTATTGGAGTATGCCTTTGTAAATCCACTTTAAAAACAGCAATCCAATTTGATTTTAATTTAATATTTTAATTTTATTATTGAAGTAGGCCTTTGTAAATCCACTTTAAAAACAGCAATCCAATTTGATTTTAATTTAATATTTTAATTTTATTATTGAAGTAGGCCTTTGTAAATCAACTTTAAAAACAGCAATCCAATTTGATTATAATTTAATATTTTAATTTTATTATTGGAGTATGCCTTTGTAAATCCACTTTAAAAACAGCAAGCCAATTTGATTTTAATTTAATATTTTAATTTTATTATTGGAGTAGGCCTTTGTAAATTCACTTTAAAAACAGCAATCCAATTTGATTTTAATTTAATATTTTAATTTTATTATTGGAGTAGGCCTTTGTAAATCCACTTTAAAAACAGCAATCCAATTTGATTTTAATTTAATATTTTAATTTGATTATTGAAGTAGGCCTTTGTAAATCCACTTTAAAAACAGCAATCCAATTTGATTTTAATTTAATATTTTAATTTTATTATTGGAGTATGCCTTTGTAAATCCACTTTAAAAACAGCAATCCAATTTGATTATAATTAAATATTTTAATTTTATTATTGGAGTATGCCTTTGTAAATCCACTTTAAAAACAGCAATCCAATTTGATTTTAATTTAGTATTTTAATTTTATTATTGAAGTAGGCCTTTGTAAATCCACTTTAAAACAGCAATCCAATTTGATTATAATTTAATATTTTAATTTTATTATTGGTGTAGGCCTTTGTAAATCCACTTTAAAAACAGCAGTCCAATTTGATTATAATTTAATATTTTAATTTTATGATTGGAGTATGCCTTTGTAAATCCACTTTAAAAACAGCAATCCAATTTGATTTTAATTGAATATTTTAATTTTATTATTGGAGTATGCCTTTGTAAATCCACTTTAAAAACAGCAATCCAATTTGATTTTAATTTAATATTTTAATTTTATTATTGGAGTAGGCCTTTGTAAATCCACTTTAAAAACAGCAATCCAATTTGATTTTAATTTAATATTTTAATTTTATTATTGAAGTAGGCCTTTGTAAATTCACTTTAAAAACAGTAATCCAATGTGATTTTAATTTAATATATTAATTTTATTATTGGAGTAGGCCTTTGTAAATCCACTTTAAAAACAACAATCCAATTTGATTTTAATTTAATATTTTAATTTTATTATTGGAGTAGGCCTTTGTAAATCCACTTTAAAAACAGCAATCCAATTTGATTAAAATTTAATATTTTAATTTTATTATTGGAGTATGCCTTTGTAAATCCACTTTAAAAACAGCAATCCAATTTGATTTTAATTTAATATTTTAATTTTACTATTGAAGTAGGCCTTTGTAAATCCACTTTAAAAACAGCAATCCAATTTAATTATAATTTAATATTTTAATTTTATTATTGGTGTATGCCTTTGTAAATCCACTTTAAAAACAGCAATCCAATTTGATTTTAATTTAATATTTTAATTTTATTATTGAAGTAGGCCTTTGTAAATCCACTTTAAAAACAGCAATCCAATTTGATTTTAATTTAATATTTTAATTTTATTATTGGAGTAGGCCTTTGTAAATCCACTTTAAAAACAGCAATCCAATTTGATTATAATTTAATATTTTAATTTTATTATTGGAGTATGCCTTTGTAAATCCACTTTAAAAACAGCAATCCAATTTGATTTTAATTTAATATTTTAATTTTATTATTTGAGTATGCCTTTGTAAATCCACTTTAAAAACAGCAATCCAATTTGATTTTAATTGAATATTTTAATTTTATTATTGGAGTATGCCTTTGTAAATCCACTTTAAGAACAGCAATCAAATTTGATTTTAATTTAATATTTTAATTTTATTATTGGAGTATGCCTTTGTAAATCCACTTTAAAAACAGCAATCCAATTTGATTTTAATTTAATATTTTAATTTTATTATTGGAGTATGCCTTTGTAAATCCACTTTAAAAACAGCAATCCAATTTGATTTTAATTTAATTTTATTATTGGAGTAGGCCTTGTAAATCCACTTTAAAAACAGCAATCCAATTTGATTTTAATTTAATATTTTAATTTTATTATTGGAGTAGGCCTTTGTAAATCCACTTTAAAAACAGCAATCCAATTTGATTTTAATTTAATATTTTAATTTTATTATTAGAGTAGGTCTTTGTAAATCCACTTTAAAAACAGCAATCCAATTTGATTTTAATTTAATATTTTAATTTTATTATTGAAGTAGGCCTTTGTAAATCCACTTTCAAAACAGCAATCCAATTTGATTTTAATTTAATATTTTAATTTTATTATTGGAGTATGCCTTTGTAAATCCACTTTAAAAACAGCAATCCAATTTGATTTTAATTTAATATTTTAATTTTATTATTAGAGTATGCCTTTGTAAATCCACTTTAAAAACAGCAATCCAATTTGATTTTAATTTAATATTTTAATTTTATTATTGGTGTAGGCCTTTGTAAATCCACTTTAAAAACAGCAATCCAATTTGATTATAATTTAATATTTTAATTTTATTATTGGAGTATGCCTTTGTAAATCCACTTTAAAAACAGCAATCCAATTTGATTTTAATTTAATATTTTAATTTTATTATTGAAGTAGGCCTTTGTAAATCCACTTTAAAAACAGCAATCCAATTTGATTTTAATTTAATATTTTAATTTTATTATTGGAGTATGCCTTTGTAAATCCACTTTAAAAACAGCAATCCAATTTGATTATAATTTAATATTTTAATTTTATTATTGGAGTATGCCTTTGTAAATCCACTTTAAAAACAGCAATCCAATTTGATTTTAATTTAATATTTTAATTTTATTATTGGAGTAGGCCTTTGTAAATCCACTTTAAAAACAGCAATCCAATTTGATTTTAATTTAATATTTTAATTTTATTATTGGAGTAGGCCTTTGTAAATCCACTTTAAAAACAGCAATCCAATTTGATTTTAATTTAATATTTTAATTTGATTATTGAAGTAGGCTTTTGTAAATCCACTTTAAAAACAGCAATCCAATTTGATTTTAATTTAATATTTTAATTTTATTATTGGAGTATGCCTTTGTAAATCCACTTTAAAAACAGCAATCCAATTTGATTTTAATTTAATATTTTAATTTTATTATTGGAGTATGCCATTGTAAATCCACTTTAAAAACAGCAATCCAATTTGATTTTAATTTAGTATTTTAATTTTATTATTGAAGTAGGCCTTTGTAAATCCACTTTAAAACAGCAATCCAATTTGATTATAATTTAATATTTTAATTTTATTATTGGTGTAGGCCTTTGTAAATCCACTTTAAAAACCGCAGTCCAATTTGATTATAATTTAATATTTTAATTTTATTATTGGAGTATGCCTTTGTAAATCCACTTTAAAAACAGCAATCCAATTTGATTTTAATTGAATATTTTAATTTTATTATTGGAGTATGCCTTTGTAAATCCACTTTAAAAACAGCAATCCAATTTGATTTTAATTTAATATTTTAATTTTATTATTGGAGTAGGCCTTTGTAAATCCACTTTAAAAACAGCAATCCAATTTGATTTTAATTTAATATTTTAATTTTATTATTGAAGTAGGCCTTTGTAAATTCACTTTAAAAACAGCAATCCAATGTGATTTTAATTTAATATATTAATTTTATTATTGGAGTAGGCCTTTGTAAATCCACTTTAAAAACAGCAATCCAATTTGATTTTAATTTAATATTTTAATTTTATTATTGGAGTAGGCCTTTGTAAATCCACTTTAAAAACAGCAATCCAATTTGATTATAATTGAATATTTTAATTTTATTATTGGAGTATGCCTTTGTAAATCCACTTTAAAAACAGCAATCCAATTTGATTTTAATTTAATATTTTAATTTTACTATTGAAGTAGGCCTTGTAAATCCACTTTAAAAACAGCAATCCAATTTGATTATAATTTAATATTTTAATTTTATTATTGGAGTATGCCTTTGTAAATCCACTTTAAAAACAGCAATCCAATTTGATTTTAATTTAAAATTTTAATTTTATTATTGAAGTAGGCCTTTGTAAATCCACTTTAAAAACAGCAATCCAATTTGATTTTAATTTAATATTTTAATTTTATTATTGGAGTAGGCCTTTGTAAATCCACTTTAAAAACAGCAATCCAATTTGATTATAATTTAATATTTTAATTTTATTATTGGAGTATGCCTTTGTAAATCCACTTTAAAAACAGCAATCCAATTTGATTTTAATTTAATATTTTAATTTTATTATTGGAGTATGCCTTTGTAAATCCACTTTAAAAACATCAATCCAATTTGATTTAAATTTAATATTTTAATTTTATTATTGGGGTAGGCCTTTGTAAATCCACTTTAAAAACAGCAATCCAATTTGATTTTAATTTAATATTTTAATTTTGTTATTGGAGTAGCCCTTTGTAAATCCACTTTAAAAACAGCAATCCAATTTGATTATAATTTAATATTTTAATTTTATTATTAAAGTACGCCTTTGTAAATCCACTTTAAAAACAGCAATCCAATTTGATTTTAATTTAATATTTTAATTTTATTATTGGAGTAGGCCTTTGTAAATCCACTTTAAAAACATCAATCCGATTTGATTTAAATTTAATATTTTAATTTTATTATTGGGGTATGCCTTTGTAAATCCACTTTAAAAACAGCAATCCAATTTGATTTTAATTGAATATTTTAATTTTCTTATTGGAGTATGCCTTTGTAAATCCACTTTAAAAACAGCAATCCAATTTGATTTTAATTTAATATTTTAATTTTATTATTGGAGTATGCCTTTGTAAATCCACTTTAAAAACAGCAATCCAATTTGATTATAATTTAATATTTTAATTTTATTATTGGAGTATGCCTTTGTAAATCCACTTTAAAAACAGCAATCCAATTTGATTTTAATTGAATATTTTAATTTTATTATTGGATTATGCCTTTGTAAATCCACTTTAAAAACAGCAATCCAATTTGATTTTAATTTAATATTTTAATTTTATTATTGGAGTAGGCCTTTGTAAATCCACTTTAAAAACAGCAATCCAATTTGATTTTAATTTAATATTTTAATTTTATTATTGAAGTAGGCCTTTGTAAATTCACTTTAAAAACAGCAATCCAATGTGATTTTAATTTAATATATTAATTTTATTATTGGAGTAGGCCTTTGTAAATCCACTTTAAAAACAGCAATCCAATTTGATTTTAATTTAATATTTTAATTTTATTATTGGAGTAGGCCTTTGTAAATCCACTTTAAAAACAGCAATCCAATTTGATTTTAATTTAATATTTTAATTTTATTATTGGAGTATGCCTTTGTAAATCCACTTTAAAAACGGCAATCCAATTTGATTTTAATTTAATATTTTAATTTTACTATTGAAGTAGGCCTTTGTAAATCCACTTTAAAAACAGCAATCCAATTTGATTATAATTTAATATTTTAATTTTATTATTGGAGTATGCCTTTGTAAATCCACTTTAAAAACAGCAATCCAATTTAATATTAATTTAAAATTTTAATTTTATTATTGAAGTAGGCCTTTGTAAATCCACTTTAAAAACAGCAATCCAATTTGATTTTAATTTAATATTTTAATTTTATTATTGGAGTATGCCTTTGTAAATCCACTTTAAAAACAGCAATCCAATTTGATTATAATTTAATATTTTAATTTTATTATTGGAGTATGCCTTTGTAAATCCACTTTAAAAACAGCAATCCAATTTGATTTTAATTTAATATTTTAATTTAATTATTGGAGTATGACTTTGTAAATCCACTTTAAAAACAGCAATCCAATTTGATTTTAATTTAATATTTTAATTTTATTATTGGAGTATGCCTTTGTAAATCCACTTTAAAAACAGCAATCCAATTTGATTTTAATTTAATATTTTAATTTTATTATTGGAGTATGCCTTTGTAAATCCACTTTAAAAACAGCAATCCAATTTGATTTTAATTTAATATTTTAATTTTATTATTGGAGTATGCCTTTGTAAATCCACTTTAAAAACAGCAATCAAATTTGATTTTAATTTAATATTTTAATTTTATTATTGGGGTATGCCTTTGTAAATCCACTTTAAAAACAGCAATCCAATTTGATTTTAATTTAATATTTTAATTTTATTATTGGAGTATGCCTTTGTAAATCCACTTTAAAAACAGTAATCCAATTTGATTTTAATTTAATTTTATTATTGGAGTAGGCCTTGTAAATCCACTTTAAAAACAGCAATCCAATTTGATTTTAATTTAATATTTTAATTTTATTATTGGAGTAGGCCTTTGTAAATCCACTTTAAAAACAGCAATCCAATTTGATTTTAATTTAATATTTTAATTTTATTATTGGAGTATGCCTTTGTAAATCCACTTTAAAAACAGCAATCCAATTTAATATTAATTTAAAATTTTAATTTTATTATTGAAGTATGCCTTTGTAAATCCACTTTAAAAACAGCAATCCAATTTGATTTTAATTTAATATTTTAATTTTACTATTGAAGTAGGCCTTTGTAAATCCACTTTAAAAACAGCAATCCAATTTGATTATAATTTAATATTTTAATTTTATTATTGGAGTATGCCTTTGTAAATCCACTTTAAAAACAGCAATCCAATTTAATATTAATTTAAAATTTTAATTTTATTATTGAAGTAGGCCTTTGTAAATCCACTTTAAAAACAGCAATCCAATTTGATTTTAATTTAATATTTTAATTTTATTATTGAAGTAGGCCTTTGTAAATCCACTTTAAAAACAGCAATCCAATTTGATTATAATTTAATATTTTAATTTTATTATTGGAGTATGCCTTTGTAAATCCACTTTAAAAACAGCAATCCAATTTGATTTTAATTTAATATTTTAATTTAATTATTGGAGTATGACTTTGTAAATCCACTTTAAAAACAGCAATCCAATTTGATTTTAATTTAATATTTTAATTTTATTATTGGAGTATGCCTTTGTAAATCCACTTTAAAAACAGCAATCCAATTTGATTTTAATTTAATATTTTAATTTTATTATTGGAGTATGCCTTTGTAAATCCACTTTAAAAACAGCAATCCAATTTGATTTTAATTTAATATTTTAATTTTATTATTGAAGTAGGCCTTTGTAAATCCACTTTAAAAACATCAATCCGATTTGATTTAAATTTAATATTTTAATTTTATTATTGGAGTAGGCCTTTGTAAATCCACTTTAAAAACAGCAATCCAATTTGATTTTAATTGAATATTTTAATTTTATTATTGGAGTATGCCTTTGTAAATCCACTTTAAAAACAGCAATCCAATTTGATTTTAATTTAATATTTTAATTTTATTATTGGAGTATGCCTTTGTAAATCCACTTTAAAAACAGTAATCCAATTTGATTATAATTTAATATTTTAATTTTATTATTGGAGTATGCCTTTAGTACAATTTGATTATAATTTAATATTTTAATTTTATTATTGGAGTATGCCTTTGTAAATCCACTTTAAAAACAACAATCCAATTTGATTTTAATTGAATATTTTAATTTTATTATTGGAGTATGCCTTTGTAAATCCACTTTAAAAACAGCAATCCAATTTAATATTAATTTAAAATTTTAATTTTATTATTGAAGTATGCCTTTGTAAATCCACTTTAAAAACAGCAATCCAATTTGATTTTAATTTAATATTTTAATTTTACTATTGAAGTAGGCCTTTGTAAATCCACTTTAAAAACAGCAATCCAATTTGATTATAATTTAATATTTTAATTTTATTATTGGAGTATGCCTTTGTAAATCCACTTTAAAAACAGCAATCCAATTTAATATTAATTTAAAATTTTAATTTTATTATTGAAGTAGGCCTTTGTAAATCCACTTTAAAAACAGCAATCCAATTTGATTTTAATTTAATATTTTAATTTTATTATTGGAGTAGGCCTTTGTAAATCCACTTTAAAAACAGCAATCCAATTTGATTATAATTTAATATTTTAATTTTATTATTGGAGTATGCCTTTGTAAATCCACTTTAAAAACAGCAATCCAATTTGATTTTAATTTAATATTTTAATTTAATTATTGGAGTATGACTTTGTAAATCCACTTTAAAAACAGCAATCCAATTTGATTTTAATTTAATATTTTAATTTTATTATTGGAGTATGCCTTTGTAAATCCACTTTAAAAACAGCAATCCAATTTGATTTTAATTTAATATTTTAATTTTATTATTGGAGTAGGCCTTTGTAAATCCACTTTAAAAACAGCAATCCAATTTGATTTTAATTTAATATTTTAATTTTATTATTGAAGTAGGCCTTTGTAAATCCACTTTAAAAACATCAATCCGATTTGATTTAAATTTAATATTTTAATTTTATTATTGGAGTAGGCCTTTGTAAATCCACTTTAAAAACAGCAATCCAATTTGATTTTAATTGAATATTTTAATTTTATTATTGGAGTATGCCTTTGTAAACCCACTTTAAAAACAGCAATCCAATTTGATTTTAATTTAATATTTTAATTTTATTATTGGAGTATGCCTTTGTAAATCCACTTTAAAAACAGTAATCCAATTTGATTATAATTTAATATTTTAATTTTATTATTGGAGTATGCCTTTAGTACAATTTGATTATAATTTAATATTTTAATTCTATTATTGGAGTATGCCTTTGTAAATCCACTTTAAAAACAGCAATCCAATTTGATTTTAATTGAATATTTTAATTTTATTATTGGAGTATGCCTTTGTAAATCCACTTTAAAAACAGCAATCCAATTTGATTTTAATTTAATATTTTAATTTTATTATTGGAGTAGGCCTTTGTAAATCCACTTTAAAAACAGCAATCCAATTTGATTTTAATTTAATATTTTAATTTTATTATTGAAGTAGGCCTTTGTAAATTCACTTTAAAAACAGCAATCCAATGTGATTTTAATTTAATATATTAATTTTATTATTGGAGTAGGCCTTTGTAAATCCACTTTAAAAACAGCAATCCAATTTGATTTTAATTTAATATTTTAATTTTATTATTGGAGTATGCCTTTGTAAATCCACTTTAAAAACAGTAATCCAATTTGATTTTAATTTAATTTTATTATTAGAGTAGGCCTTTGTAAATCCACTTTAAAAACAGCAATCCAATTTGATTTTAATTTAGTATTTTAATTTTATTATTGAAGTAGGCCTTTGTAAATCCACTTTAAAAACAGCAATCCAATTTGATTTTAATTTAATATTTTAATTTTATTATTGGAGTAGGCCTTTGTAAATCCACTTTAAAAACAGCAATCCAATTTGATTTTAATTTAATATTTTAATTTTATTATTAGAGTAGGCCTTTGTAAATCCACTTTAAAAACAGCAATCCAATTTGATTTTAATTTAATATTTTAATTTTATTATTGGAGTAGGCCTTTGTAAATCCACTTTAAAAACAGCAATCCAATTTGATTATAATTTAATATTTTAATTTTATTATTGGAGTATGCCTTTGTAAATCCACTTTAAAAACAGCAATCCAATTTGATTTTAATTTAATATTTTAATTTTATTATTGAAGTAGGCCTTTGTAAATCCACTTTAAAAACAGCAATCCAATTTGATTTTAATTTAATATTTTAATTTTATTATTGGAGCAGGCCTTTGTAAATCCACTTTAAAAACAGCAATCCAATTTGATTATAATTTAAAATTTTAATTTTATTATTGGAGTATGCCTTTGTAAATCCACTTTAAAAACAGCAATCCAATTTGATTTTAATTTAATATTTTAATTTTATTATTGGAGTAGGCCTTTGTAAATTCACTTTAAAAACAGCAATCCAATTTGATTTTAATTTAATATTTTAATTTTATTATTGGAGTATGCCTTTGTAAATCCACTTTAAAAACAGCAATCCAATTTGATTTTAATTTAGTATTTTAATTTTATTATTGAAGTAGGCCTTTGTAAATCCACTTTAAAACAGCAATCCAATTTGATTATAATTTAATATTTTAATTTTATTATTGGTGTAGGCCTTTGTAAATCCACTTTAAAAACAGCAGTCCAATTTGATTATAATTTAATATTTTAATTTTATTATTGGAGTATGCCTTTGTAAATCCACTTTAAAAACAGCAATCCAATTTGATTTTAATTTAATATTTTAATTTTATTATTGGAGTATGCCTTTGTAAATCCACTTTAAAAACAGCAATCCAATTTGATTTTAATTTAATATTTTAATTTTATTATTGGAGTAGGCCTTTGTAAATCCACTTTAAAAACAGCAATCCAATTTGATTTTAATTTAATATTTTAATTTTATTATTGAAGTAGGCCTTTGTAAATTCACTTTAAAAACAGCAATCCAATGTGATTTTAATTTAATATTTTAATTTTATTATTGGAGTAGGCCTTTGTAAATCCACTTTAAAAACAGCAATCCAATTTGATTTTAATTTAATATTTTAATTTTATTATTGGAGTAGGCCTTTGTAAATCCACTTTAAAAACAGCAATCCAATTTGATTATAATTTAATATTTTAATTTTATTATTGGAGTATGCCTTTGTAAATCCACTTTAAATACAGCAATCCAATTTGATTTTAATTTAATATTTTAATTTTACTATTGAAGTAGGCCTTTGTAAATCCACTTTAAAAACAGCAATCCAATTTGATTATAATTTAATATTTTAATTTTATTATTGGAGTATGCCTTTGTAAATCCACTTTAAAAACAGCAATCCAATTTGATTTTAATTTAAAATTTTAATTTTATTATTGAAGTAGGCCTTTGTAAATCCACTTTAAAAACAGCAATCCAATTTGATTTTAATTTAATATTTTAATTTTATTATTGGAGTAGGCCTTTGTAAATCCACTTTAAAAACAGCAATCCAATTTGATTATAATTTAATATTTTAATTTTATTATTGGAGTATGCCTTTGTAAATCCACTTTAAAAACAGCAATCCAATTTGATTTTAATTTAATATTTTAATTTTATTATTTGAGTATGCCTTTGTAAATCCACTTTAAAAACAGCAATCCAATTTGATTTTAATTTAATATTTTAATTTTATTATTGGAGTATGCCTTTGTAAATCCACTTTAAAAACAGCAATCAAATTTGATTTTAATTTAACATTTTAATTTTAGTATTTTTTTTTTTTTTTCCTTCTGTAGGTGCAAAAAATCTTCAAAAGACTTTCGTCGAACGGCGATGGACGCCGCCCGACAGTGTGAGATTTGACAGCTGCTCCTGTCACCTACTCACTAAAAATCACCTACAGCCCACGGGAAAACCGGACCGGAACCACTTTCGTATTACTTCAGTCTGTCCCGTGCTGCCAGCCCTGTCAGGGCCCCTCGATTACTTCTCGCCTAGGAATCCACTAAGCACCCCTCTTCCCTCTTTCTCTGTAGCGTAGATTCGACGTAGAGTGCTATTGCATCCCACGCCTCCTCCGACCGTAGCATCACCTCCACGATGGTGTCAGGTGTAACCACCCCCACCACTGAGGTGAGCCGGTTTCTTTCTTCATTGAATTGAGCGCACCCAAAGAAAGTATGACAAGCGTCATCACTTTCTTCAGGGCAGTACCGGCAATAAGGGGTCCTCAGCTTTCCCATTCGGTATAAGTAGGCTCCAAAGTAACCATGCCCCGTCAGGAACTGGCAAACAAAGAAGTTAACTTCCCCGTGCCTCCGATTGATCCAGGTACTAAGTACCTTTACCAACCTGGCCGTCCATCGACCGCTACTCTCCTCGTCCCACCGTTGCTGCCATGCTACGAGCGTGCCACTGCGGGTTCTCATCGCAGAATCACTCCTTCCAAATTCTGCACTCAACCGGTATATCTCCCGACGCTCGAGCGCCATCAGGTCTATCGGGATGACTCCAGCGACAACCAAGGCCGCAGCTCCGGACACCGTGCGATAAGTGCATGTAATTCTTAGTGCCCCGCGTCTCTGTATTGACAACATTCTCGTGCGGTACTTCCTTACTTCCATTGCACCAGCCCAGATCTCAGCTCCATATAGCAGGACCGACTGCACCGTTGACATCAGGAGTCTTCGCTTGCTAGAGCGAGGGCCGCCCACATTCGCCATCAGTCTTCCGAGTGACACTGTTACAACTGATGCCCGGTCACAAACCCTGCGAATATGCTCCCAGTAGGTTAGTCGACTGTCTAAAACAACCCCCAGATATTTCGTCGCACCTTTTGTCATCACCTCTTCTCTTCCAATCTGCATAGGGATGACTGTTGGAATCCTCCGTTTTGTAAGCATTACGATTTCAGTTTTTGAGATTGCCAGCTGTAGACCATGCTCATCCATCCAAACGTTGACTCTTCTCATCACCTGATTCAGCCTGTATTGAGCTAAAGCTGTGCTTCTGGATGTTATTACAACGGCAACATCATCTGCATATCCAACCAGGAATACTTCCTCTGGCATCTCATGTCGCAACAGGCCATCATACATTGCATTCCACAGATCGGGACCAAGAATTGACCCCTGGGCTACTCCAGCAGTGATTTCCTTCATCTTTTTGCCGTCTTTCGTCTCGTATACCAGTCTACGATTCCTCAAGTAGTCTCGAACTATTTGTAGAAGATAGCTCGGGACAGCGAAAGATCGTTGCAAAGCCTCAATCATGTCTTCCCATCTGGCCGAGTTGAAGGCGTTTCGCACATCCAGAGTCACTAGAAATACTAAAGGCCTCGCCGCGTGGCAGGCAGTTTCAGCTTTTTCAACCGCGCTAATTACCTTCTTTATTGCATCTACAGTTGACCGCCCCTTCCGAAAGCCATATTATCTTGGAGACAAATCACCAGCAATAGATATGGCATCTTCCAGCCTAGGCTTTAATAGTTTTTCCAGTAGCTTCCCCATTGTTTCCAACATACAGAGAGGTCTGTATGATGACGGGGAGTCGGGATCGCCACCTTTCCCTTTGTTTATTAATACTAGACGGGCCGTCTTCCACCGTGAAGGAAACACTCCTGCTACTAAGCATGCATTATACAGTTTTAGTAACAGGTGCGGGTATCTACTAACAGCCACCTTCAACGCCTCCACTGGTATGCCATCCTGTCCCGGTGCCTTCTTATTTTTTAGGCTGGTCACCGCATATACCAACTCCTCCTCTGTGAATGCGTGAATTTCTCCAACTTGGATTTCAGCATCGTCTTCTACCCTAGGCAAGTGTGTTGGAAAGAGAGCATCAACAATATTTGTCATCGTTTCTGCATCCAGCGCGACGTGCGTACTGAACAGCCCCAGCTTTCGAGTGGCAAGTTTGTATCCTCTGCCCCATGGATCGCTATCCACCTCGTTACATATGGTTCTCCAGCATTGCGCTTTACTCGCACGAATGGCTAAGCCGAGCTCTTTTTTTGCGGCTTTGTGCTGAGCTGACTTAGCAATTGCTTCTTCTCCGCCCTGTGCTCGTTGCGCCCTTCGCCTAAGCTGCAGAGCTTTCCTTCTCAGCTCTGCGATCTCATTTGTCCACCAATAAGCCTGTTTCCTTCCACTCCACTGTTTTCTCCGGGGCATAGAAGAGTCGCAAGCTTGTTGAACTATCCGTGTAATGCTTTCAACAGCCGCCTCAATCTCGGCTCTGTTCGTAATCTCCTGTAAAACCGATTGGTTATTAGTGAGGCTCATCTCGACAGACGTAAGGAGCTTTTCGCTGTCCAGCTTGGTGGTGTTCCAGCTCAGTAAACTACGATACTTCGCTCGCTGTGTTTTTTGCTCATCGTCGTGCAATTGAAAGCTAATGTAGTTGTGATCACTTGCGGTATAATCCTCCATCACTCTCCAATCTTTTGCCAATGGCACCAGCCGTGCTGATACTAATGTTATGTCCGGTATGGGCTGCCGAACCCTGGCCTTCGGTATGTTGGCGTAGATCCCTGGTTTAGGACGCATAAATCCAGTCTTGCGACCATCTCCAGTATATGTCTTCCCCTTGTATTTTGGTGTGGCATACCCCATTCTAGTGCGCGTGCATTGAAGTCACCAGCTAGCACTAGTGCTCCTGTTACATCACGAGCCGAATCCTCCAGTCCATTCAATTTGGATTGAAACTCCAAAATTGTATCGTTCGGTGACAGATACACACTATAAAGCGTAGTGTTTCGGCTTCTTAGCCAGACGTAGCCAATTCCAGAACCATGGGCATCGATGCGTACTCCATGGGTGTCGACCACCCATATCGCCGCGGACCCCGAGGGATCTGAGAACCAGTTTGGACGATTATCGTTCTGGTACTGCTCGCAAATAACTGCTATCTGGACTTCTGCTTCACAGACAAGCTGCGCCAAGAGATCCTGCGCAGCTCTGCATCCATTCAAGTTTCCTTGAAGGACCTTCATCTACGTTTATTTTCCTTCGCTCGCCGCAAAAGCCCCTGGAAAGTCTCGCAGCTGCCCGATCCCTGTACGTGATTGTTGCCACAGGGTTTCCCAACGCATATATGACATTTCGCTGGCAGCTCGCACGCCGCAGCCTTATGCCCACTTTCGCCACACTTCCAACAGCTATTGCTGCGGTCGGGACCTGCGCAGTTACTCCTGATATGCCCATATCCTTGGCACTTGAAGCATTTTTGTACCTCGGTCCTCACTCTAATGCGCCCGAAGACCCAGCCAATCTTGATACGCCCTTGGTCAAGCAGTTTTTTGGCAGCTAGATCATCTAGTTCGATGACCGCTTTTTTCTGTTCCCGCTTATCTGCTTTGAATAGCGTTACTTTAACGTCCCCTGCCATATCACCAGAATCGCGCTTGATTGCCGCTGTCACTTCTTCTTCGGTGGTAAAGCTGTCCAAATCAGTAACTTCAACTTTCGACCGAGGTATCAGGCCGCGAACCACTCCGATCTCTCCAACCGCCGCTTGGATAGTATCCCTAAGCTTTCCGGGATTTACACCGCGGCCCAGTTCAAGGAGCACTCCTCCATCCGTGGTCTTCCTTATTGACCTGATTTTATGTTCCGGGTTATCCGGACACACGTGTTGTCGAATAGCACCAAGGACCTCGGCGTACGTTTTTTTCTCGGCCGGTTTGACAACCACCGCGTTATTTTTCGTTCGCTTGCTTGGCCGCTTCCGTTTTCTCTGTCTCTTCCTCCTACCTTTACCTTCCACACCGGGCCTTGTGCCAACAACAGTATCCCCTTGTGGCGATGCTGTATTGGTTTTCTTGTCAGAGCGCTTATTGATCTGCCTTTGTTGTTTATTGACGACCAATTGCCATCCCTCGTTCTTTCCCAAAGGTAACTCCATTTTGGTTCTAACCTCTCGTTCAGATTCTTCGGTAGATGCTTCTCTTCCTCGTTTCCTGCCTCCTCGGGAGTTGGTTTCTACAGTGCTCTGCAACCCTCGCTCTGATTCGCAGAGCACCGCTTCTGCCTTCTTCCATTTGTCTCGGTATGTGGCTACCACTTCCAGTATCTCCTCCAGTTCTTTTAAGCCGTTCTTAACAATCATATTGGTGTTTGGCTGCCTCCTGACCGCGTTTCCCATTTGTTTCAAGAGGTCCCACCCCTTGCTTAAGGTGATATCCTCCTGTTCTCTTATCTCTCTGATGTACTCCCTCATTTCTGAGGTTTCCTGGAGTCTATCCTCTTCATTATGCCTCTTTTTCTGTTTAAGGTTACCGTCCCTGCTATGATGCGCCTGAGCCTCCTCAACCTCAACAATCTCCTCCATACTAGCATCCCTTGTGGCTTCATCTGGGTTCGAGTGACTCACCCCCAAGTCATTGCTTACCACATTATCTGCTCTCATCGTAACAGCCGTGAGCTGTTCGTCATCTATTTGTTTTCCTGTTGGTTTTTTTGTTAAATCTTTATTCATTTCTGTTCCCACGAGTAGCACGAGAAAAAACGGTCACCTATGACAGAGCTCTGCATTATCATAGGAAGGCTATGATTTAAACCGGTTGTCGCCAAAACCGGAGTTCACATACTAGCGACTAAGCATCCCCTTAGCCATGCAGCTATCGGCGTATGTAGTGCCACCTTAGCTTGGGTGTGCTAGCTTTTGGTCCACCCCGGGTATTTGATTTCCCCGGTACCTGCCATATCTGGCAGGCGGTCCCCTATCCGCCACCTGGGGAGGCACCCGATGGGGGAGCTGGCCAACCCCACACGGGTTAATTTTAGTATTGGAGTATGCCTTTGTAAATCCACTTTAAAAACAGCAATCCAATTTGATTTTAATTTAATTTTATTATTGGAGTAGGCCTTGTAAATCCACTTTAAAAACAGCAATCCAATTTGATTTTAATTTAATATTTTAATTTTATTATTGGAGTAGGCCTTTGTAAATCCACTTTAAAAACCGCAATCCAATTTGATTTTAATTTAATATTTTAATTTTATTATTGAAGTAGGCCTTTGTAAATCCACTTTAAAAACAGCAATCCAATTTGATTATAATTTAATATTTTAATTTTATTATTGGAGTATGCCTTTGTAAATCCACTTTAAAAACAGCAATCCAATTTGATTTTAATTTAATATTTTAATTTTGTTATTGGAGTAGGCCTTTGTAAATCCACTTTAAAAACAGCAATCCAATTTGATTATAATTTAATATTTTAATTTTATTATTGAAGTACGCCTTTGTAAATCCACTTTAAAAACAGCAATCCAATTTGATTTTAATTTAATATTTTAATTTTATTATTGAAGTAGGCCTTTGTAAATCCACTTTAAAAACATCAATCCAATTTGATTTAAAATTAATATTTTAATTTTATTATTGGGGTATGCCTTTGTAAATCCACTTTAAAAACAGCAATCCAATTTGATTTTAATTGAATATTTTAATTTTATTATTGGAGTATGCCTTTGTAAATCCACTTTAAAAACAGCAATCCAATTTGATTTTAATTTAATATTTTAATTTTATTATTGGAGTATGCCTTTGTTAATCCACTTTAAAAACAGCAATCCAATTTGATTATAATTTAATATTTTAATTTTATTATTGGAGTATGCCTTTGTAAATCCACTTTAAAAACAGCAATCCAATTTGATTTTAATTTAATATTTTAATTTTATTATTTGAGTAGGCCTTTGTAAATTCACTTTAAAAGCAGTAATCCAATGTGATTTTAATTTAATATTTTAATTTTATTATTGGAGTAGGCCTTTGTAAATCCACTTTAAAAACAGCAATCCAATTTGATTTTAATTTAATATTTTTATTTTATTATTGAAGTAGGCCTTTGTAAATCCACTTTAAAAACAGCAATCCAATTTGATTTTAATTTAATATTTTAATTTTATTTTTGGAGTAGGCCTTTGTAAATCCACTTTAAAAACAGCAATCCAATTTGATTATAATTTAATATTTTAATTTTATTATTGAAGTATGCCTTTGTAAATCCACTTTAAAAACAGCAATCCAATTTGATTTTAATTTAATATTTTAATTTTATTATTGGAGTATGCCTTTGTAAATCCACTTTAAAAACTGCAATCCAATTTGATTTTAATTTAATATTTTAATTTTATTATTGGAGTATGCCTTTGTAAATCCACTTTAAAAACAGCAATCCAATTTGATTATAATTTAATATTTTAATATTATTATTGGAGTATGCCTTTGTAAATCCACTTTAAAAACAGCAATCCAATTTGATTTTAATTTAAAATTTTAATTTTATTATTGAAGTAGGCCTTTGTAAATCCACTTTAAAAACAGCAATCCAATTTGATTTTAATTTAATATTTTAATTTTGTTATTGGAGTAGGCCTTTATAAACCCACTTTAAAAACAGCAATCCAATTTGATTATAATTTAATATTTTAATTTTATTATTGGAGTATGCCTTTGTAAATCCACTTTAAAAACAGCAATCCAATTTGATTTTAATTTAATATTTTAATTTTATTATTTGAGTATGCCTTTGTAAATCCACTTTAAAAACAGCAATCCAATTTGATTTTAATTTAATATTTTAATTTTATTATTGGAGTATGCCTTTGTAAATCCACTTTAAAAACAGCAATCCAATTTGATTATAATTTAATATTTTAATTTTATTATTGGAGTATGCCTTTGTAAATCCACTTTAAAAACAGCAATCCAATTTGATTTTAATTTAATATTTTAATTTTATTATTGGAGTAGGCCTTTGTAAATCCACTTTAAAAACAGCAATCCAATTTGATTTTAATTTAATATTTTAATTTTATTATTGGAGTAGGCCTTTGTAAATCCACTTTAAAAACAGCAATCCAATTTGATTTTAATTTAATATTTTTATTTTATTATTGAAGTAGGCCTTTGTAAATCCACTTTAAAAACAGCAATCCAATTTGATTTTAATTTAATATTTTAATTTTATTTTTGGAGTAGGCCTTTGTAAATCCACTTTAAAAACAGCAATCCAATTTGATTATAATTTAATATTTTAATTTCATTATTGGAGTATGCCTTTGTAAATCCACTTTAAAAACAGCAATCCAATTTGATTTTAATTTAATATTTTAATTTTATTATTGGAGTATGCCTTTGTAAATCCACTTTAAAAACTGCAATCCAATTTGATTTTAATTTAATATTTTAATTTTATTATTGGAGTATGCCTTTGTAAATCCACTTTAAAAACAGCAATCCAATTTGATTATAATTAATTATTTTAATTTTATTATTGGAGTATGCCTTTGTAAATCCACTTTAAAAACAGCAATCCAATTTGATTTTAATTTAAAATTTTAATTTTATTATTGAAGTAGGCCTTTGTAAATCCACTTTAAAAACAGCAATCCAATTTGATTTTAATTTAATATTTTAATTTTGTTATTGGAGTAGGCCTTTGTAAATCCACTTTAAAAACAGCAATCCAATTTGATTTTAATTTAATATTTTTATTTTATTATTGAAGTAGGCCTTTGTAAATCCACTTTAAAAACAGCAATCCAATTTGATTTTAATTTAATATTTTAATTTTATTTTTGGAGTAGGCCTTTGTAAATCCACTTTAAAAACAGCAATCCAATTTGATTATAATTTAATATTTTAATTTCATTATTGAAGTATGCCTTTGTAAATCCACTTTAAAAACAGCAATCCAATTTGATTTTAATTTAATATTTTAATTTTATTATTGGAGTATGCCTTTGTAAATCCACTTTAAAAACAGCAATCCAATTTGATTTTAATTTAATATTTTAATTTAATTATTGGAGTATGCCTTTGTAAATCCACTTTAAAAACAGCAATCCAATTTGATTTTAATTCAATATTTTAATTTGATTATTGAAGTAGGCCTTTGTAAATCCACTTTAAAAACAGCAATCCAATTTGATTTTAATTTAATATTTTAATTTTATTATTGGAGTATGCCTTTGTAAATCCACTTTAAAAACAGCAATCCAATTTGATTATAATTTAATATTTTAATTTTATTATTGGAGTATGCCTTTGTAAATCCACTTTAAAAACAGCAATCCAATTTGATTATAATTTAATATTTTAATTTTATTATTTGAGTATGCCTTTGTAAATCCACTTTAAAAACAGCAATCCAATTTGATTTTAATTTAATATTTTAATTTTATTATTATTTTTTTTTTTTTTTTTTTTTCCTTCTGTAGGTGCAAAAAATCTTCAAAAGACTTTCGTCGAACGGCGATGGACGCCGCCCGACAGTGTGAGATTTGACAGCTGCTCCTGTCACCTACTCACTAAAAATCACCTACAGCCCACGGGAAAACCGGACCGGAACCACTTTCGTATTACTTCAGTCTGTCCCGTGCTGCCAGCCCTGTCAGGGCCCATCGATTACTTCTCGCCTAGGAATCCACTAAGCACCCCTCTTCCCTCTTTCTCCGTAGCGTAGATTCGACGTAGAGTGCTATTGCATCCCACGCCTCCTCCGACCGTAGCATCACCTCCACGATGGTGTCAGGTGTAACCACCCCCACCACTGAGGTGAGCCGGTTTCTTTCTTCATTGAATTGAGCGCACCCAAAGAAAGTATGACAAGCGTCATCACTTTCTTCAGGGCAGTACCGGCAAAAAGGGGTCCTCAGCTTTCCCATTCGGTACAGGTAGGCTCCAAAGTAACCATGCCCCGTCAGGAACTGGCAAACAAAGAAGTTAACTTCCCCGTGCCTCCGATTGATCCAGGTACTAAGTACCTTTACCAACCTGGCCGTCCATCGACCGCTACTCTCCTCGTCCCATCGTTGCTGCCATGCTACGAGCGTGACACTGCGAGCTCTCATCGCAGAATCACTCCTTCCAAATTCGGCACTCAACCGGTATATCTCTCGACGCTCGAGCGCCATCAGGTCTATCGGGATGACTCCAGCGACAACCAAGGCCGCAGCTCCGGACACCGTGCGATAAGCGCATGTGATTCTTAGTGCCCCGCGTCTCTGTATTGACAACATTCTCGTGCGGTACTTCCTTACTTCCATTGCACCAGCCCAGATCTCAGCTCCATACAGCAGGACCGACTGCACCGTTGACATCAGGAGTCTTCGCTTGCTAGAGCGAGGGCCGCCCACATTCGCCATCAGTCTTCCGAGTGACACTGTTACAACTGATGCCCGGTCACAAACCCTGCGAATATGCTCCCAGTAGGTTAGTCGACTGTCTAAAACAACCCCCAGATATTTCGTCGCACCTTTTGTAATCACCTCTTCTCTTCCAATCTGCATAGGGATAACTGTTGGAATCCTCCGTTTTGTGAGCATTACGATCTCAGTCTTTGAGATTGCCAACTGTAGACCGTGCTCATCCATCCAAACGTTCACTCTTCTCATCACCTGATTCAGCCTGTATTGAGCTAAAGCTGTGCTTCTGGATGTTATTATAACAGCAACATCATCTGCATATCCAACCAGGAATACTTCGTCCGGCATCTCAAGTCGCAACAGGCCATCATACATAGCATTCCACAGATCGGGACCAAGAATTGACCCCTGGGCTACTCCAGCAGTGATTTCCTTAATCTTTTTGCCGTCTTTCGTCTCGTATACAAGTCTTCTATTCCTCAAGTAGTCTCGAACTATTTGTAGAAGATAGTTCGGGACAGCGAAAGATCGTTGCAAAGCATCAATCATATCTTCCCATCTGGCCGAGTTGAAGGCGTTTCGCACATCCAGAGTCACTAGAAACACCAAAGGCCTCGCTGCGTGGCAAGCAGTTTCAGCTCTTTCAACTGCGCTAATTACATTCTTTATTGCATCTACAGTTGACCGCCCCTTCCGAAAGCCATATTGTCTTGGAGACAAATCACCAGCAATAGATATGGCATCTTCCAGCCTAGGCTTTAATAGTTTTTCCAGCAGCTTCCCCATTGTTTCCAACATACAGAGAGGTCTGTATGATGACGGGGAGTCGGGATCGCCACCTTTCCCTTTGTTTATTAATACTAGACGGGCCGTCTTCCACCGTGAAGGAAACACTCCTGCTACTAAGCATGCATTATACAGTTTTAGTAACAGGTGCGGGTATCTACTTACAGCCACCTTCAACGCCTCCACTGGTATGCCGTCCTGTCCCGGTGCCTTCTTATTTTTTAGGCTGGTCACTGCATATGCCAATTCCTCCTCTGTGAATGCGTGAATTTCTCCAACTTGGCTTTCAGCATCGTCTTCTACCCTCCGCAAGTGTGTTGGAAAGAGAGCATCAACAATATTTGTCATCGTTTCGGCATCCAGCGCGACGTGCGTACTGAACAGCCCCAGCTTTCGAGTGGCAAGTTTGTATCCTCTGCCCCATGGATCGCTATCCACCTCGTTGCATATGGTTCTCCAGCATTGCGCTTTACTCGCACGAATGGCCATGCCGAGCTCTTTTTTTGCGGCTTTGTGCTGAGCTGACTTAGCAATTGCTTCTTCTCCGCCCTGTGCGCGTTGCGCCTCAATCTCGGCTCTGTTCGTAATCTCCTGTAAAACCGATTGGTTATTAGTAAGGCTCATCTCGACAGATGTAAGGAGCTTTTCGCTGTCCAACTTGGTGGTGTTCCAGCTCAGTAAACTACGATACTTCGCTCGCTGTGTTTTTGGCTCATCATCGTGCAATTGAAAGCTGATGTAGTTGTGATCACTTGCGGTATAATCCTCCATAACTCTCCAGTCTTTTGCCAATGGCACCAGCCGTGCTGATACCAATGTTATGTCCGGTATGGAGCTGCCGAAACCTGGCCTTCGGTATGTTGGCGTAGATCCCTGGTTTAGAACGCATAAATCCAGTCTTGAGACCATCTCCAGTATATGTCTCCCCCTGGTATTTTGGTGTGGCATACCCCATTCTAGTGCGCGTGCATTGAAGTCACCAGCTAGCAATAGTGCCCCTGTTACATCACGAGCCGAATCCTCCAGTCCATTCAATTTGGATTGAAACTCCAAAATTGTATCGTTCGGTGACAGATACACACTATAGAGCGTAGTGTTTCGGCTTCTTAGCCAGACGTAGCCAATTCCAGAACCATGGGCATCGATGCGTACTCCATGGGTGTCGACCACCCATATTGCCGCAGACCCCGACGGATCTGAAAACCAGTTTGGACGATTATCGTTCTGATACTGCTCGCAAATAACTGCTATCTGGACTTCTGCTTCACAGACAAGCTGCGCCAAGAGATCCTGCGCAGCTCTGCATCCATTCAAGTTTCCTTGAAGGACCTTCATCTACGTTTATTTTCCTTCGCTCGCCGCAAAAGCCCCTGGAAAGTCTCGCAGCTGCCCGATCCCTGTACGTGGTTGTTGCCACCGGGTTTCCCAACGCATATATGACATTTCGCTTGCAGCTCGCACGCCGCAGCCTTATGCCCACTTTCGCCACACTTCCAACAGCTATTGCTGCGGTCGGGACCTGCGCAGTTACTCCTGATATGCCCATATCCTTGGCACTTGAAGCATTTTTGTACCTCGGTCCTCACTCTAATGCGCCCGAAGACCCAGCCAATCTTGATACGCCCTTGGTCAAGCAGTTTTTTGGCAGCTAGATCATCTAGTTCGATGACCGCTTTTTTCCGTTCCCGCTTATCTGCTTTGAATAGGGTTACTTTGACGTCGCCTGCCATATCACCAGAATCGCGCTTGATTGCCGCTGTCACTTCTTCTTCGGTGGTAAAGCTGTCCAAATCAGTAACTTCGACTTTCGACCGAGGTATCAGGCCGCGAACCACCCCGATCTCTCCAACCGCCGCTTGGATATTATCCCTAAGCTTTCCGGGATTTACACCGCGGCCCAGTTCAAGGAGCACTCCTCCATCCGTGGTCTTCCTTATTGACCTGATTTCATGTTCCGGGTTATCCGGACACACGTGTTGTCGAATAGCACCAAGGACCTCGGCGTACGTTTTTTTCTCGGCCGGTTTGACAACCACCGCGTTATTTTTCGTTCGCTTGCTTGGCCGCTTCCGTTTTCTCTGTCTCTTCCTCCTACCTTTGCCTTCCACACCGGGCCTTGTGCCAACAACAGTATCCCCTTGTGGCGATGCTGTATTGGTTTTCTTGTCAGAGCGCTCATTGACCTGCCTTTGTTGTTTATTGACGACCAATTGCCATCCCTCGTTCTTTCCCAAAGGTAACTCCATTTTGGTTCTAACCTCTCGTTCAGATTCTTCGGTAGATGCTTCTCTTCCTCGTTTCCTGCCTCCTCGGAAATTGGTTTCTACAGTGCTCTGCAACCCTCGCTCTGATTCGCAGAGCACCGCTTCTGCCTTCTTCCATTTGTCTCGGTATGTGGCTACCAATTCCAGTATCTCCTCCAGTTCTTTCAATCCGTTCTTAACAATCATATTGGTGTTTGGCTGCCTCTTGACCGCGTTTCCCATTTGTTTCAAGAGGTCCCACCCATTGCTTAAGGTGATATCCTCCTGTTCCCTTATCTCTCTGATGTACTCCCTCATTTCTGAGGTTTCCTGGAGTCTATCCTCTTCATTATGCCTCTTTTTCTGTTTAAGGTTACCGTCCCTGCTATGATGCGCCTGAGCCTCCTCAACCTCAACAATCTCCTCCATACTAGCATCCCTTGTGGCTTCATCTGGGTTCGAGTGACTCACCTCCAAGTCATTGCTTACCACATTATCTGCTCTCATCGTAACAGCCGTGAGCTGTTCGTCATCTATTTGTTTTCCTGTTTGGTTTTTTTGTTAAATCTTTATTCATTTCTGTTCCCACGAGTAGCACGAGAAAAAACGGTCACCTATGACAGAGCTCTGCATTATCATAGGAAGGCTATGATTTAAACCGATTGTCGCCAAAACCGGAGTTCACATACTAGCGACTAAGCATCCCCTTAGCCATGCAGCTATCGGCGTATGTAGTGCCACCTTAGCTTGGGTGTGCTAGCTTTTGGTCCACCCCGGGTATTTAATTTCCCCGGTACCTGCCATATCTGGCAGGCGGTCCCCTATCCGCCACCTGGGGAGGCACCCGATGGGGGAGCTAGCCAACCCCACACGGGATAATTTTATTATTGGAGTATGCCTTTGTAAATCCACTCTCAAAACAGCAATCAAATTTGATTTTAATTTAATATTTTAATTTTATTATTGGAGTATGCCTTTGTAAATCCACTTTAAAAACAGCAATCCAATTTGATTTTAATTTAATATTTTAATTTTATTATTGGAGTATGCCTTTGTAAATCCACTTTAAAAACAGCAATCCAATTTGATTTTAATTTAATTTTATTATTGGAGTAGGCCTTGTAAATCCTCTTTAAAAACAGCAATCCAATTTGATTTTAATTTAATATTTTAATTTTATTATTGGAGTAGGCCTTTGTAAATCCACTTTAAAAACCGCAATCCAATTTGATTTTAATTTAATATCTTAATTTTATTATTGAAGTAGGCCTTTGTAAATCCACTTTAAAAACAGCAATCCAATTTGATTATAATTTAATATTTTAATTTTATTATTGGAGTATGCCTTTGTAAATCCACTTTAAAAACAGCAATCCAATTTGATTTTAATTTAATATTTTAATTTTGTTATTGGAGTAGGCCTTTGTAAATCCACTTTAAAAACAGCAATCCAATTTGATTATAATTTAATATTTTAATTTTATTATTGAAGTACGCCTTTGTAAATCCACTTTAAAAACAGCAATCCAATTTGATTTTAATTTAATATTTCATTTTTATTATTGGAGTATGCCTTTGTAAATCCACTTTAAAAACAGCAATCCAATTTGATTTTAATTTAATATTTTAATTTTATTATTGGAGTAGGCCTTTGTAAATCCACTTTAAAAACATCAATCCAATTTGATTTAAATTTAATATTTTAATTTTATTATTGGAGTATGCCTTTGTAAATCCACTTTAAAAACAGCAATCCAATTTGATTTTAATTGAATATTTTAATTTTATTATTGGAGTATGCCTTTGTAAATCCACTTTAAAAACAGCAATCCAATTTGATTTTAATTTAATATTTTAATTTTATTATTGGATTATGCCTTTGTAAATCCACTTTAAAAACAGCAATCCAATTTGATTATAATTTAATATTTTAATTTTATTATTGGAGTAGGGCTTTGTAAATCCACTTTAAAAACAGCAATCCAATTTGATTTTAATTTAATATTTTAATTTTATTATTGGAGTAGGCCTTTGTAAATCCACTTTAAAAACAGCAATCCAATTTGATTTTAATTTAATATTTTAATTTTATTATTGGTGTATGCCTTTGTAAATCCACTTTAAAAACAGCAATCCAATTTGATTTTAATTTAATATTTTAATTTTATTATTGGAGTAGGCCTTTGTAAATCCACTTTAAAAACAGCAATCCAATTTGATTTTAATTTAATATTTTAATTTTATTATTGGAGTAGGCCTTTGTAAATCCACTTTAAAAACAGCAATCCAATTTGATTTTAATTTAATATTTTAATTTTATTTTTGGAGTAGGCCTTTGTAAATCCACTTTAAAAACAGCAATCCAATTTGATTATAATTTAATATTTTAATTTTATTATTGGAGTATGCCTTTGTAAATCCACTTTAAAAACAGCAATCCAATTTGATTTTAATTTAATATTTTAATTTTATTATTGGAGTAAGCCTTTGTAAATCCACTTTAAAAACAGCAATCCAATTTGATTTTAATTTAATATTTTAATTTTATTATTGGTGTATGCCTTTGTAAATCCACTTTAAAAACAGCAATCCAATTTGATTATAATTTAATATTTTAATTTTATTATTGGAGTATGCCTTTGTAAATCCACTTTAAAAACAGCAATCCAATTTGATTTTAATTTAAAATTTTAATTTAATTATTGAAGTAGGCCTTTGTAAATCCACTTTAAAAACAGCAATCCAATTTGATTTTAATTTAATATTTTAATTTTATTATTGGTGTAGGCCTTTGTAAATCCACTTTAAAAACAGCAATCCAATTTGAATATAATTTAATATTTTAATTTTATTATTGGAGTATCCCTTTGTAAATCCACTTTAAAAACAGCAATCCAATTTGATTTTAATTTAATATTTTAATTTTATTATTTGAGTATGCCTTTGTAAATCCACTTTAAAAACAGCAATCCAATTTGATTTTAATTTAATATTTTAATTTTATTATTGGAGTATGCCTTTGTAAATCCACTCTCAAAACAGCAATCCAATTTGATTTTAATTTAATATTTTAATTTTATTATTGGATTATGCCTTTGTAAATCCACTTTAAAAACAGCAATCCAATTTGATTTTAATTTAATATTTTAATTTTATTATTGGAGTATGCCTTTGTAAATCCACTTTAAAAACAGCAATCCAATTTGATTTTAATTTAATATTTTAATTTTATTATTGGAGTAGGCCTTGTAAATCCACTTTAAAAACAGCAATCCAATTTGATTTTAATTTAATATTTTAATTTTATTATTGGAGTAGGCCTTTGTAAATCCACTTTAAAAACCGCAATCCAATTTGATTTTAATTTAATATCTTAATTTTGTTATTGAAGTAGGCCTTTGTAAATCCACTTTAAAAACAGCAATCCAATTTGATTATAATTTAATATTTTAATTTTATTATTGGAGTATGCCTTTGTAAATCCACTTTAAAAACAGCAATCCAATTTGATTTTAATTTAATATTTTAATTTTATTATTGGAGTAGGCCTTTGTAAATCCACTTTAAAAACAGCAATCCAATTTGATTATAATTTAATATTTTAATTTTATTATTGAAGTACGCCTTTGTAAATCCACTTTAAAAACAGCAATCCAATTTGATTTTAATTTAATATTTTAATTTTATTATTAGAGTAGGCCTTTGTAAATCCACTTTAAAAACATCAATCCAATTTGATTTAAATTTAATATTTTAATTTTATTATTGGAGTATGGCTTTGTAAATCCACTTTAAAAACAGCAATCCAATTTGATTTTAATTGAATATTTTAATTTTATTATTGGAGTATGCCTTTGTAAATCCACTTTAAAAACAGCAATCCAATTTGATTTTAATTTAATATTTTAATTTTATTATTGGAGTATGCCTTTGTAAATCCACTTTAAAAACAGCAATCCAATTTGATTTTAATTTAATATTTCAATTTTATTATTGGAGTATGCCTTTGTAAATCCACTTTAAAAACAGCAATCCAATTTGATTTTAATTTAATATTTTAATTTTATTATTGGAGTAGGCCTTTGTAAATCCACTTTAAAAACAGCAATCCAATTTGATTTTAATTTAATATTTTTATTTTATTATTGAAGTAGGCCTTTGTAAATCCACTTTAAAAACAGCAATCCAATTTGATTTTAATTTAATATTTTAATTTTATTTTTGGAGTAGGCCTTTGTAAATCCACTTTAAAAACAGCAATCCAATTTGATTATAATTTAATATTTTAATTTTATTATTGGAGTAGGCCTTTGTAAATCCACTTTAAAAACAGCAATCCAATTTGATTTTAATTTAATATTTTAATTTTATTATTGGAGTATGCCTTTGTAAATCCACTTTAAAAACTGCAATCCAATTTGATTTTAATTTAATATTTTAATTTTATTATTGGAGTATGCCTTTGTAAATCCACTTTAAAAAAAGCAATCCAATTTGATTTTAATTTAATATTTTAATTTTATTATTGGAGTAGGCCTTTGTCAATCCACTTTAAAAACAGCAATCCAATTTGATTTTAATTTAATATTTTAATTTTATTATTGGAGTAGGCCTTTGTAAATCCACTTTAAAAACAGCAATCCAATTTGATTTTAATTTAATATTTTAATTTTATTATTGGAGTAGGCCTTGTAAATCCACTTTAAAAACAGCAATCCAATTTGATTATAATTTAATATTTTAATTTTATTATTGGAGTAGGCCTTTGTAAATCCACAGTAAAAACAGCAATCCAATTTTATTTTAATTTAATATTTTAATTTTATTATTGGAGTAGGCCTTTGTAAATCCACTTTAAAAACAGCAATCTAATTTGATTATAATTTAATATTTTAATTTTATTATTGGAGTATGCCTTTGTAAATCCACTTTAAAAACAGCAATCCAATTTGATTATAATTTAATATTTTAATTTTATTATTGGAGTAGGCCTTTGTAAATCCACTTTAAAAACAGCAATCCAATTTGATTTTAATTTAATATTTTAATTTTATTATTGGAGTATGCCTTTGTAAATCCACTTTAAAAACAGCAATCCAATTTGATTTTAATTTAATATTTTAATTTTATTATTGGAGTATGCTTTTGTAAATCCTCTTTAAAAAACATCAATCCAATTTGATTTTAATTTAATGTTTTAATTTTATTATTGGAGTAGGCCTTTGTAAATCCACTTTAAAAACAGCAATCCAATTTGATAATTTAATATTTTAATTTTATTATTGGAGTATGCCTTTGTAAATCCACTTTAAAAACAGCAATCCAATTTGATTTTTATTTAATATTTTAATTTTATTATTGGAGTATGCCTTTGTAAATCCACTTTAAAAACAGCAATCCAATTTGATTTTAATTTAATATTTTAATTTTATTATTAGAGTATGCCTTTGTAAATCCACTTTAAAAACAGCAATCCAATTTGATTTTAATTTAATATTTTAATTTTATTATTGGAGTAGGCCTTGTAAATCCACTTTAAAAACAGCAATCCAATTTGATTATAATTTAATATTTTAATTTTATTATAGGAGTAGGCCTTTGTAAATCCACTTTAAAAACAGCAATCCAATTTGATTATATTTAATATTTTAATTTTATTATTGGAGTATGCCTTTGTAAATCCACTTTTAAAACAGCAATCCAATTTGATTTTAATTTAATATTTTAATTTTATTATTGGAGTATGCCTTTGTAAATCCACTTTAAAAACAGCAATCCAATTTGATTTTAATTTAATATTTTAATTTTATTATTGGAGTATGCCTTTGTAAATCCACTTTAAAAACAGCAATCCAATTTGATTATAATTTAATATTTTAATTTTATTATTGGAGTAGGCCTTTGTAAATCCACTTTAAAAACAGCAATCCAGTTTGATTTTAATTGAATATTTTAATTTTATTATTGGAGTAGGCCTTTGTAAATCCACTTTAAAAACAGCAATCCAATTTGATTTTAATTTAATATTTTAATTTTATTATTGGAGTAGGCCTTTGTAAATCCACTTTAAAAACAGCAATCCAATTTGATTATAATTTAATATTTCAATTTTATTATTGGAGTATGCCTTTGTAAATCCACTTTAAAAACAGCAATCCAATTTGATTTTAATTTAATATTTTAATTTTATTATTGGAGTAGGCCTTTGTAAATCCACTTTAAAAACAGAAATCCAATTTGATTTTAATTTAATATTTTAATTTTATTATTGGAGTAGGCCTTTGTAAATCCACTTTAAAAACAGCAATCCAATTTGATTTTAATTTAATATTTTAATTTTATTATTGGAGTAGGCCTTTGTAAATCCACTTTAAAAACAGCAATCCAATTTGATTATAATTTAATATTTCAATTTTAATATTGGAGTATGCCTTTGTTAATCCACTTTAAAAACAGCAATCCAATTTGATTTTAATTTAATATTTTAATTTTATTATTGGAGTAGGCCTTTGTAAATCCACTTTAAAAACAGAAATCCAATTTGATTATAATTTAATATTTTAATTTTATTATTGAAGTACGCCTTTGTAAATCCACTTTAAAAACAGCAATCCAAATTGATTTTAATTTAATATTTTTATTTTATTATTGAAGTAGGCCTTTGTAAATCCACTTTAAAAACAGCAATCCAATTTGATTTTAATTTAATATTTTAATTTTATTTTTGGAGTAGGCTTTTGTAAATCCACTTTAAAAACTGCAATCCAATTTGATTTTAATTTAATATTTTAATTTTATTATTGGAGTATGCCTTTGTAAATCCACTTTAAAAACAGCAATCCAATTTGATTTTAATTTAATATTTTAATTTTATTATTGGAGTATGCCTTTGTAAATCCACTTTAAAAACAGCAATCCAATTTGATTTTAATTTAATATTTTAATTTTATTATTGGAGTAGGCCTTTGTAAATCCACTTTAAAAACAGCAATCCAATTTGATTTTAATTTAATATTTTAATTTTATTATTGGAGTAGGCCTTTGTGAATCCACTTTAAAAACAGCAATCCAATTAGATTTAAATTTAATATTTTAATTTTTTTATTGGAATAGGCCTTTGAAAATCCACTTTAAAAACTGCAATCCAATTTGATTTTAATTTAATATTTTAATTTTATTATTGGAGTAGGCCTTTGTAAATCTACTTTATAAACAGCAACCCAATTTGATTTTAATTTAATATTTTAATTTTATTATTGGAGTAGGCCTTGTAAATCCACTTTAAAAACAGCAATCCAATTTGATTTTAATTTAATTTTTAAATTTTATTATTGGAGTAGGGCTTTGTAAATCCACTTTAAAAACAGCAATCCAATTTGATTTTAATTTAATATTTTAATTTTATTATTGGAGTAGGCCTTTGTAAATCCACTTTAAAAACAGCAATCCAATTTGATTTTAATTAAATATTTTAATTTTATTATTGGAGTATGCCTTTGTAAATCCACTTTAAAAACAGCAATCCAATTTGATTTTAATTTAATATTTTAATGTTATTATTGGAGTAGGCCTTTGTAAATCCACTTTAAAAACAGCAACCCAGTTTGATTTTAATTTAATATTTTAATTTTATTATTGGAGTATGCCTTTGTAAATCCACTTTAAAAACAGCAATCCAATTTGATTATAATTTAATATTTTAATTTTATTATTAGAGTATGCCTTTGTAAATCCACTTTAAAAACAGCAATCCAATTTGATTTTAATTTAATATTTTAATTTTATTATTGGAGTAGGCCTTTGTAAATCCACTTTAAAAACAGCAATCCAATTTGATTTTAATTTAATATTTTAATTTTATTATTGGAGTATGCCTTTGTAAATCCACTTTAAAAACAGCAATCCAATTTGATTTTAATTTAATATTTTAATTTTATTATTGGAGTAGGCCTTTGTAAATCCACTTTAAAAACAGCAATCCAATTTGATTTTAATTTAATGTTTTAATTTTATTATTGGAGTAGGCCTTTGTAAATCCACTTTAAAAACAGCAATCCAATTTGATTTTAATTTAATATTTTAATTTTATTATTGGAGTAGGCCTTTGTAAATCCACTTTAAAAACAGCAATCCAATTTGATTTTAATTTAATATTTTAATTTTATTATTGGAGTAGGCCTTGTAAATCCACTTTAAAAACAGCAATCCAATTTGATTTTAATTTAATATTTTAATTTTATTATTGGAGTAGGCCTTTGTCAATCCACTTTAAAAACAGCAATCCAATTTGATTATAATTTAATATTTTAAACAGCAATCCAATTTGATTTTAATTTAATATTTTAATTTTATTATTGGAGTAGGCCTTTGTAAATCCACTTTAAAAACAGCAATCCAATTTGATTTTAATTTAATATTTTAATTTTATTATTGGAGTAGGCCTTTGTAAATCCACTTTAAAAACAGCAATCCAATTTGATTTTAATTTAATATTTTAATTTTATTATTGGAGTATGCCTTTGTGAATCCACTTTAAAAACAGCAATCCAATTTGATTTTAATTTAATATTTCAATTTTATTATTGGAGTAAGCCTTTGTCAATCCACTTTAAAAACAGCAATCCAATTTGATTTTAATTTAATATTTTAATTTTATTATTGGAGTAGGCCTTTGTAAATCCACTTTAAAAACAGCAATCCAATTTGATTTTAATTTAATATTTTAATTTTATTATTGGAGTATGCCTTTGTAAATCCACTTTAAAAACAGCAATCCAATTTGATTTTAATTTAATATTTTAATTTTCTTATTGGAGTATGCCTTTGTAAAACCACTTTAAAAACAGCAATCCAATTTGATTTTAATTTAATATTTTAATTTTATTATTGGAGTAGGCCTTTGTAAATCCACTTTAAAAACAGCAATCCAATTTGATTTTAATTTAATATTTTAATTTTATTATTGGTGTATGCCTTTGTAAATCCACTTTAAAAACAGCAATCCAATTAGATTTTAATTTAATATTTTAATTTTATTATTGGTGTAGGCTTTGTAAATCCACTTTAAAAACAGCAATCCAATTTGATTTTAATTTAATATTTTAATTTTCTTATTGGAGTATGCCTTTGTAAATCCACTTTAAAAACAGCAATCTAATTTGATTATAATTTAATATTTTAATTTTATTATTGGAGTATGCCTTTGTAAATCCATTTTAAAAACAGCAATCCAATTTGATTATAATTTAATATTTTAATTTTATTATTGGAGTATGCCTTTGTAAATCCACTTTAAAAACAGCAATCCAATTTTATTTTAATTTAATATTTTAATTTTATTATTGGATTATGCCTTTGTAAATCCACTTTAAAAACAGCAATCCAATTTGATTATAATTTAATATTTTAATTTTATTATTGGAGTATGCCTTTGTAAATCCACTTTAAAAACTGCAATCCAATTTGATTTTAATTTAATATTTTAATTTTATTATTGGAGTATGACTTTGTAAAACCACTTTAAAAACAGCAATCCAATTTGATTTTAATTTAATATTTTAATTTTATTATTGGAGTAGGCCTTTGTAAATCCACTTTAAAAACAGCAATCCAATTTGATTTTAATTAAATATTTTAATTTTATTATTGGAGTATGCCTTTGTAAATCCACTTTAAAAACAGCAATCCAATTTGATTTTAATTTAATATTTTAATTTTATTATTGGAGTATGCCTTTGTAAATCCACTTTAAAAACAGCAATCTAATTTGATTATAATTTAATATTTTAATTTTATTATTGGATTATGCCTTTGTAAATCCACTTTAAAAACAGCAATCCAATTTAATTATAATTTAATATTTTAATTTTATTATTGGAGTATGCCTTTGTAAATCCACTTTAAAAACAGCAATCCAATTTGATTTTAATTTAATATTTTAATTTTATTATTGGAGTATGCCTTTGTAAATCCACTTTAAAAACAGCAATCCAATTTGATTTTAATTTAATATTTTAAATTTATTATTGGAGTATGCCTTTGTAAATCCACTTTAAAAACAGCAATCCAATTTTATTTTAATTTAATATTTTAATTTTATTATTGGAGTATGCCTTTGTAAATCCACTTTAAAAACAGCAATCCAATTTGATTATAATTTAATATTTTAATTTTATTATTGGAGTATGCCTTTGTAAATCCACTTTAAAAACAGCAATCCAATTTGATTTTAATTTAATATTTTAATTTTATTATTGGATTATGCCTTTGTAAATCCACTTTAAAAACAGCAATCCAATTTGATTATAATTTAATATTTTAATTTTATTATTGGAGTATGCCTTTGTAAATCCACTTTAAAAACAGCAATCCAATTTGATTTTAATTTAATATTTTAATTTTATTATTGGAGTATGACTTTGTAAAACCACTTTAAAAACAGCAATCCAATTTGATTTTAATTTAATATTTTAATTTTATTATTGGAGTAGGCCTTTGTAAATCCACTTTAAAAACAGCAATCCAATTTGATTTTAATTTAATATTTTAATTTTATTATTGGAGTATGCCTTTGTAAATCCACTTTAAAAACAGCAATCCAATTTGATTTTAATTTAATATTTTAATTTTATTATTGGAGTAGGCTTTGTAAATCCACTTTAAAAACAGCAATCCAATTTGATTATAATTTAATATTTTAATTTTCTTATTGGAGTATGCCTTTGTAAATCCACTTTAAAAACAGCAATCTAATTTGATTATAATTTAATATTTTAATTTTATTATTGGAGTATGCCTTTGTAAATCCACTTTAAAAACAGCAATCCAATTTGATTATAATTTAATATTTTAATTTTATTATTGGAGTATGCCTTTGTAAATCCACTTTAAAAACAGCAATCCAATTTTATTTTAATTTAATATTTTAATTTTATTATTGGATTATGCCTTTGTAAATCCACTTTAAAACAGCAATCCAATTTGATTATAATTTAATATTTTAATTTTATTATTGGAGTATGCCTTTGTAAATCCACTTTAAAAACTGCAATCCAATTTGATTTTAATTTAATATTTTAATTTTATTATTGGAGTATGACTTTGTAAAACCACATTAAAAACAGCAATCCAATTTGATTTTAATTTAATATTTTAATTTTATTATTGGAGTAGGCCTTTGTAAATCCACTTTAAAAACAGCAATCCAATTTGATTTTAATTTAATATTTTAATTTTATTATTGGAGTATGCCTTTGTAAATCCACTTTAAAAACAGCAATCCAATTTGATTTTAATTTAATATTTTAATTTTATTATTGGAGTATGCCTTTGTAAATCCACTTTAAAAACAGCAATCTAATTTGATTATAATTTAATATTTTAATTTTATTATTGGATTATGCCTTTGTAAATCCACTTTAGAAACAGCAATCCAATTTAATTATAATTTAATATTTTAATTTTATTATTGGAGTATGCCTTTGTAAATCCACTTTAAAAACAGCAATCCAATTTGATTTTAATTTAATATTTTAATTTTATTATTGGAGTATGCCTTTGTAAATCCACTTTAAAAACAGCAATCCAATTTGATTTTAATTTAATATTTTAATTTTATTATTGCAGTAGGCTTTGTAAATCCACTTTAAAACAGCAATCCAATTTGATTTTAATTTAATATTTTAATTTTCTTATTGGAGTATGCCTTTGTAAATCCACTTTAAAAACAGCAATCTAATTTGATTATAATTTAATATTTTAATTTTATTATTGGAGTATGCCTTTGTAAATCCACTTTAAAAACAGCAATCCAATTTGATTATAATTTAATATTTTAATTTTATTATTGGAGTATGCCTTTGTAAATCCACTTTTAAAACAGCAATCCAATTTGATTTTAATTTAATATTTTAATTTTATTATTGGAGAATGTAAATCCACTGTAAAAACAGCAATCCAATTTGATTTTAATTTAATATTTTAATTTTATTATTGGAGTATGCCTTTGTAAATCCACTTTAAAAACAGCAATCCAATTTGATTATAATTTAATATTTTAATTTTATTATTGGAGTATGCCTTTGTAAATCCACTTTAAAAACAGCAATCCAATTTGATTTTAATTTAATATTTTAATTTTATTATTGGAGTATGCCTTTGTAAATCCACTTTAAAAACCGCAATCCAATTTGAAATCCACATTAAAAACAGCAATCCAATTTGATTATAATTTAATATTTTAATTTTATTATTGGAGTATGCTATTGTAAATCCACTTTTAAAACAGCAATCCAATTTGATTTTAATTTAATATTTTAATTTTATTATTGGAGTATGACTTTGTAAATCCACTTTAAAAACAGCAATCGAATTTGATTTTAATTTAATATTTTAATTTTATTATTGGAGTAGGCCTTTGTAAATCCACTTTAAAAACAGCAATCCAATTTTATTATAATTTAATATTTTAATTTTATTATTGGAGTATGCCTTTGTAAATCCACTTTAAAAACAGCAATCCAATTTGATTATAATTTAATATTTTAATTTTATTATTGGAGTATGCCTTTGTAAATCCACTTTAAAAACAGCAATCCAATTTGATTTTAATTTAATATTTTAATTTTATTATTGGGGTATGCCTTTGTAAATCCACTTTAAAAACAGCAATCCAATTTGATTATAATTTAATATTTTAATTTTATTATTGGAGTATGCCTTTGTAAATCCACTTTAAAAACAGCAATCCAATTTGATTATAATTTAATATTTTAATTTTATTATTGGAGTAGGCCTTTGTAAATCCACTTTAAAAACAGCAATCCAATTTGATTTTAATTTAATATTTTAATTTTATTATTGGAGTATGCCTTTGTAAATCCACTTTAAAAACCGCAATCCAATTTGAAATCCACATTAAAAACAGCAATCCAATTTGATTATAATTTAATATTTTAATTTTATTATTGGAGTATGCTATTGTAAATCCACTTTTAAAACAGAAATCCAATTTGATTTTAATTTAATATTTTAATTTTATTATTGGAGTATGACTTTGTAAATCCACTTTAAAAACAGCAATCCAATTTGATTTTAATTTAATATTTTAATTTTATTATTGGAGTAGGCCTTGTAAATCCACTTTAAAAACAGCAATCCAATTTTATTATAATTTAATATTTTAATTTTATTATTGGAGTATGCCTTTGTAAATCCACTTTAAAAACAGCAATCCAATTTGATTATAATTTAATATTTTAATTTTATTATTGGAGTATGCCTTTGTAAATCCACTTTAAAAACAGCAATCCAATTTGATTTTAATTTAATATTTTAATTTTATTATTGGGGTATGCCTTTGTAAATCCACTTTAAAAACAGCAATCCAATTTGATTTTAATTTAATATTTTAATTTTATTATTGGAGTAGGCTTTGTAAATCCACTTTAAAAACAGCAATCCAATTTTATTATAATTTAATATTTTAATTTTATTATTGGAGTATGCCTTTGTAAATCCACTTTAAAAACCAATCCAATTTGATTTTAATTTAATATTTTAATTTTATTGTTGGAGTATGCCTTTGTAAATCCACTTTAAAAACAGCAATCCAATTTGATTATAATTTAATATTTTAATTTTATTATTGGAGTATGCCTTTGTAAATCCACTTTAAAAACAGCAATCCAATTTGATTTTAATTTAATATTTTAATTTTATTATTGGAGTAGGCCTTTGTAAATCCACTTTAAAAACAGCAATCCAATTTGATTTTAATTTAATATTTTAATTTTATTATTGGAGTAGGCCTTTGTAAATCCACTTTAAAAACAGCAATCCAATTTGATTATAATTTAATATTTTAATTTTATTATTGGAGTATGCCTTTGTAAATCCACAGTAAAAACAGCAATCCAATTTGATTTTAATTTAATATTTTAATTTTATTATTGGAGTAGGCCTTTGTAAATCCACTTTAAAAACAGCAATCCAATTTGATTATAATTTAATATTTTAATTTTATTATTGGAGTATGCCTTTGTAAATCCACAGTAAAAACAGCAATCCAATTTTATTTTAATTTAATATTTTAATTTTATTATTGGAGTAGGCCTTTGTAAATCCACTTTAAAAACAGCAATCCAATTTGATTTTAATTTAATATTTTAATTTTATTATTGGAGTAGGCCTTTGTAAATCCACTTTAAAATCAGCAATACAATTTGATTTTAATTTAATATTTTAATTTTAATATTGGAGTATGCCTTTGGAAATCCACTTTAAAAACAGCAATCCAATTTGATTTTAATTTAATATTTTAATTTTATTATTGGAGTAGGCCATTGTAAATCCACTTTAAAAACAGCAATCCAATTTGATTTTAATTTAATATTTTAATTTTATTATTGGAGTAGGCCTTTGTAAATCCACTTTAAAAACAGCAATCCAATTTGATTTTAATTTAATATTTTAATTTTATTATTGGAGTATGCCTTTGTAAATCCGCTTTAAAAACAGCAATCCAATTTGATTATAATTTAATATTTTAATTTTATTATCGGAGTATGCCTTTGTAAATCCACTTTAAAAACAGCAATCCAATTTGATTATAATTTAATAATTTAATTTTATTATTGGAGTATGTCTTTGTAAATCCACTTTAAAAACAGCAATCCAATTTGATTTTAATTTAATATTTTAATTTTATTATTGGAGTAGGCCTTGTAAATCCACTTTAAAAACAGCAATCCAATTTGATTATAATTTAATATTTTAATTTTATTATTGGAGTATGCCTTTGTAAATCCACTTTAAAAACAGCAATCCAATTTGATTATAATTTAATATTTAAATTTTATTATTGGAGTATGCCTTTGTAAATCCACTTTAAAAACAGCAATCCAATTTGATTTTAATTTAATATTTTAATTTTATTATTGGATTATGCCTTTGTAAATCCGCTTTAAAAACAGCAATCCAATTTGATTATAATTTAATATTTTAATTTTATTATCGGAGTATGCCTTTGTAAATCCACTTTAAAACAGCAATCCAATTTGATTATAATTTAATATTTTATTTTTTTTATTGGAGTATGCCTTTGAAAATTCACTTTAAAAACAGCAATCCAATTTGATTTTAATTTAATATTTTAATTTTATTATTGGAGTAGGTCTTTGTAAATCTACTTTAAAAACAGCAATCCAATTTGATTTTAATTTAATATTTTAATTTTATTATTGGAGTAGGCCTTGTAAATCCACTTTAAAAACAGCAATCCAATTTGATTTTAATTTAAAATTTAAATTTTATTATTGGAGTAGGCCTTTGTAAATCCACTTTAAAAACAGCAATCCAATTTGATTTTAATTTAACATTTTAATTTTATTATTGAAGTAGGCCTTTGTAAATCCACTTTAAAAACAGCAATCCAATTTGATTATAATTTAATATTTTAATTTTATTATTATTTTTTTTTTTTTTTTTTTTTTTCTTCTGTAGGTGCAAAAAATCTTCAAAAGATTTTCGTCGAACGGCGATGGACGCCGCCCGACAGTGTGAGATTTGACAGCTGCTCCTGTCACCTACTCACTAAAAATCACCTACAGCTCACGGGAAAACCGGACCGGAACCACTTTCGTATTACTTCAGTCTGTCCCGTGCTGCCAGCCCTGTCAGGGCCCCTCGATTACTTCTCGCCTAGGAATCCACTAAGCACCCCTCTTCCCTCTTTCTCCGTAGCGTAGATTCGACGTAGAGTGCTATTGCATCCCACGCCTCCTCCGACCGTAGCATCACCTCCACGATGGTGTCAGGTGTAACCACCCCCACCACTGAGGTGAGCCGGTTTCTTTCTTCATTGAATTGAGCGCACCCAAAGAAAGTATGACAAGCGTCATCACTTTCTTCAGGGCAGTACCGGCAATAAGGGGTCCTCAGCTTTCCCATTCGGTATAAGTAGGCTCCAAAGTAACCATGCCCCGTCAGGAACTGGCAAACAAAGAAGTTAACTTCCCCGTGCCTCCGATTGATCCAGGTACTAAGTACCTTTACCAACCTGGCCGTCCATCGACCGCTACTCTCCTCGTCCCATCGTTGCTGCCATGCTACGAGCGTGCCACTGCGGGTTCTCATCGCAGAATCACTCCTTCCAAATTCTGCACTCAACCGGTATATCTCCCGACGCTCGAGCGCCATCAGGTCTATCGGGATGACTCCAGCGACAACCAAGGCCGCAGCTCCGGACACCGTGCGATAAGCGCATGTAATTCTTAGTGCCCCGCGTCTCTGTATTGACAACATTCTCGTGCGGTACTTCCTTACTTCCATTGCACCAGCCCAGATCTCAGCTCCATACAGCAGGACCGACTGCACCGTTGACATCAGGAGTCTCCGCTTGCTAGAGCGAGGGCCGCCCACATTCGCCATCAGTCTTCCGAGTGACACTGTTACGACTGATGCCCGGTCACAAACCCTGCGAATATGCTCCCAGTAGGTTAGTCGACTGTCTAAAACAACCCCCAGATATTTCGTCGCACCTTTTGTCATCACCTCTTCTCTTCCAATCTGCATAGGGATGACTGTTGGAATCCTCCGTTTTGTAAGCAGTACGATTTCAGTTTTTGAGATTGCCAGCTGTAGACCGTGCTCATCCATCCAAACGTTGACTCTTCTCATCACCTGATTCAGCCTGTATTGAGCTAAAGCTGTGCTTCTGGATGTTATTACAACGGCAACATCATCTGCATATCCAACCAGGAATACTTCCTCCGGCATCTCATGTCGCAACAGGCCATCATACATTGCATTCCACAGATCGGGACCAAGAATTGACCCCTGGGCTACTCCAGCAGTGATTTCCTTCATCTTTTTGCCGTCTTTCGTCTCGTATACCAGTCTACGATTCCTCAAGTAGTCTCGAACTATTTGTAGAAGATAGTTCGGGACAGCGAAAGATCGTTGCAAAGCCTCAATCATGTCTTCCCATCTGGCCGAGTTGAAGGCGTTTCGCACATCCAGAGTCACTAGAAATACTAAAGGCCTCGCCGCGTGGCAGGCAGTTTCAGCTCTTTCAACCGCGCTAATTACCTTCTTTATTGCATCTACAGTTGACCGCCCCTTCCGAAAGCCATATTGTCTTGGAGACAAATCACCAGCAATAGATATGGCATCTTCCAGCCTAGGCTTTAATAGTTTTTCCAGTAGCTTCCCCATTGTTTCCAACATACAGAGAGGTCTGTATGATGACGGGGAGTCGGGATCGCCACCTTTCCCTTTGTTTATTAATACTAGACGGGCCGTCTTCCACCGTGAAGGAAACACTCCTGTTATTAAGCATGCATTATAGAGTTTTAGTAACAGGTGCGGGTATCTACTTACAGCCACCTTCAACGCCTCCACTGGTATGCCGTCCTGTTCCGGTGCCTTCTTATTTTTTAGGCTGGTCACTGCATATACCAATTCCTCCTCTGTGAATGCGTGAATTTCTCCAACTTGGCTTTCAGCATCGTCTTCTACCCTCGGCAAGTGTGTTGGAAAGAGAGCATCAACAATATTTGTCATCGTTTCGGCATCCAGCGCGACGTGCGTACTGAACAGCCCCAGCTTTCCAGTGGCAAGTTTGTATCCCCTGCCCCATGGATCGTTATCCACCTCGTTGCATATGGTTCTCCAGCATTGCGCTTTACTCGCACGAATGGCCATGCCGAGCTCTTTTTTTGCGGCTTTGTGCTGAGCTGACTTAGCAATTGCTTCTTCTCCGCCCTGTGCGCGTTGCGCCCTTCGCCTAAGCTGCAGAGCTTTCCTTCTCAGCTCTGCGATCTCATTTGTCCACCAATAAGCTTGTTTCCTTCCACTCCACTGTTTTCTTCGGGGCATTGAAGAGTCGCAAGCTTGTTGAACTAACCGTGTGATGCTTTCAACAGCCGCCTCAATCTCGGCTCTGTTCGTAATCTCCTGTAAAACCGATTGGTTATTAGTAAGGCTCATCTCGACAGATGTAAGGAGCTTTTCGCTGTCCAACTTGGTGGTGTTCCAGCTCAGTAAACTACGATACTTCGCTCGCTGTGTTTTTCGCTCATCATCGTGCAATTGAAAGCTGATGTAGTTGTGATCACTTGCGGTATAATCCTCCATAACTCTCCAGTCTTTTGCCAATGGCACCAGCCGTGCTGATACCAATGTTATGTCCGGTATGGAGCTGCCGAAACCTGGCCTTCGGTATGTTGGCGTAGATCCCTGGTTTAGAACGCATAAATCCAGTCTTGAGACCATCTCCAGTATATGTCTCCCCCTGGTATTTTGGTGTGGCATACCCCATTCTAGTGCGCGTGCATTGAAATCACCAGCTAGCACTAGTGCCCCTGTTACATCACGAGCCGAATCTTCCAGTCCATTCAATTTGGATTGAAACTCCAAAATTGTATCGTTCGGTGACAGATACACACTATAAAGCGTAGTGTTTCGGCTTCTTAGCCAGACATAGCCAATTCCAGAACCATGGGCATCGATGCGTACTCCATGGGTGTCGACCACCCATATTGCCGCAGACCCCGAGGGATCTGAGAACCAGTTTGGACGATTATCGTTCTGGTACTGCTCGCAAATAACTGCTATCTGGACTTCTGCTTCACAGACAAGCTGCGCCAAGAGATCCTGCGCAGCTCTGCATCCATTCAAGTTTCCTTGAAGGACCTTCATCTACGTTTATTTTCCTTCGCTCGCCGCAAAAGCCCCTGGAAAATCTCGCAGCTGCCCGATCCCTGTACGTGGTTGTTGCCACCGGGTTTCCCAACGCATATATGACATTTCGCTTGCAGCTCGCACGCCGCAGCCTTATGCCCACTTTCGCCACACTTCCAACAGCTATTGCTGCGGTCGGGACCTGCGCAGTTACTCCTGATATGCCCATATCCTTGGCACTTGAAGCATTTTTGTACCTCGGTCCTCACTCTAATGCGCCCGAAGACCCAGCCAATCTTGATACGCCCTTGGTCAAGCAGTTTTTTGGCAGCTAGAGCATCTAGTTCGATGACCGCTTTTTTCTGTTCCCGCTTATCTGCTTTGAATAGCGTTACTTTGACGTCGCCTGCCATATCACCAGAATCGCGCTTGATTGCCGCTGTCACTTCTTCTTCGGTGGTAAAGCTGTCCAAATCGGTAACTTCGACTTTCGACCGAGGTATCAGACCGCGAACCACTCCGATCTCTCCAACCGCCGCTTGGATAGTATCCCTAAGCTTTCCGGGATTTACACCGCGGCCCAGTTCAAGGAGCACTCCTCCATCCGTGGTCTTCCTTATTGACCTGATTTTATGTTCCGGGTTATCCGGACACACGTGTTGTCGAATAGCACCAAGGACCTCGGCGTACGTTTTTTTCTCGGACGGTTTGACAACCACCGCGTTATTTTTCGTTCGCTTGCTTGGCCGCTTCCTTTTTCTCTGTCTCTTCCTCCTACCTTTACCTTCCACACCGGGCCTTGTGCCAACAACAGTATCCCCTTGTGGCGATGCTGTATTGGTTTTCTTGTCAGAGCGCTTATTGACCTGCCTTTGTTGTTTATTGACGACCAATTGCCATCCCTCGTTCTTTCCCAAAGGTAACTCCATTTTGGTTCTAACCTCTCGTTCAGATTCTTCGGTAGATGCTTCTCTTCCTCGTTTCCTGCCTCCTCGGGAGTTGGTTTCTACAGTGCTCTGCAACCCTCGCTCTGATTCGCAGAGCATCGCTTCTGCCTTCTTCCATTTGTCTCGGTATGTGGCTACCACTTCCAGTATCTCCTCCAGTTCTTTCAAGCCGTTCTTAACAATCATATTGGTGTTTGGCTGCCTCCTGACCGCGTTTCCCATTTGTTTCAAGAGGTCCCACCCCTTGCTTAAGGTGATATCCTCCTGTTCTCTTATCTCTCTGATGTACTCCCTAATTTCTGAGGTTTCCTGGAGTCTATCCTCTTCATTATGCCTCTTTTTCTGTTTAAGGTTACCGTCCCTGCTATGATGCGCCTGAGCCTCCTCAACCTCAACAATCTCCTCCATACTAGCATCCCTTGTGGCTTCATCTGGGTTCGAGTGACTCACCCCCAAGTCATTGCTTACCACATTATCTGCTCTCATCGTAACAGCCGTGAGCTGTTCGTCATCTATTTGTTTTCCTGTTGGTTTTTTTGTTAAATCTTTATTCATTTCTGTTCCCACGAGTAGCACGAGAAAAAACGGTCACCTATGACAGAGCTCTGCATTATCATAGGAAGGCTATGATTTAAACCGGTTGTCGCCAAAACCGGAGTTCACATACTAGCGACTAAGCATCCCCTTAGCCATGCAGCTATCGGCGTATGTAGTGCCACCTTAGCTTGGGTGTGCTAGCTTTTGGTCCACCCCGGGTATTTGATTTCCCCGGTACCTGCCATATCTGGCGGGCGGTCCCCTATCCGCCACCTGGGGAGGCACCCGATGGGGGAGCAAGCCAACCCCACACGGGTTAATTTTATTATTGGAGTATGCCTTTGTAAATCCACTTTAAAAGCAGCAATCCAATTTGATTATAATTTAATATTTTAATTTTATTATTGGAGTATGCCTTTGAAAATTCACTTTAAAAACAGCAATCCAATTTGATTATAATTTAATATTTTAATTTTATTATTGGAGTAGGCCTTTGTAAATCCACTTTAAAAACAGAAATCCAATTTGATTTTAATTTAATATTTTAATTTTATTATTGGAGAATGTAAATCCACTTTAAAAACAGCAATCCAATTTGATTTTAATTTAATATTTTAATTTTATTATTGGAGTATGACTTTGTACATCCACTTTAAAAACAGCAATCCAATTTGATTTTAATTTAATATTTTAATTTTATTATTGGAGTAGCCTTTGTAAATCCACTTTAAAAACAGCAATCCAATTTTATTATAATTTAATATTTTAATTTTATTATTGGAGTATGCCTTTGTAAATCCACTTTAAAAACAGCAATCCAATTTGATTATAATTTAATATTTTAATTTTATTATTGGAGTATGCCTTTGTAAATCCACTTTAAAAACAGCAATCCAATTTGATTTTAATTTAATATTTTAATTTTATTATTGGAGTATGCCTTTGTAAATCCACTTTAAAAACAGCAATCCAATTTGATTTTAATTTAATATTTTAATTTTATTATTGGAGTAGGCTTTGTAAATCCACTTTAAAAACAGCAATCCAATTTGATTTTAATTTAATATTTTAATTTTATTATTGGAGTATGCCTTTGTAAATCCACTTTAAAAACAGCAATCAAATTTGATTATAATTTAATATTTTAATTTTATTATTGGAGAATGCCTTTGTAAATCCACTTTAAAAACAGCAATCCAATTTGATTTTAATTTAATATTTTAATTTTATTATTGGAGTATGACTTTGTAAAACCACTTTAAAAACAGCAATCCAATTTGATTTTAATTTAATATTTTAATTTTATTATTGGAGTAGGCCTTTGTAAATCCACTTTAAAAACAGCAATCCAATTTGATTATAATTTAATATTTTAATTTTATTATTGGAGTAGGCCTTTGTAAATCCACTTTAAAAACAGCAATCCAATTTAATTATAATTTAATATTTTAATTTTATTATTGGAGTATGCCTTTGTAAATCCACTTAAAAAACAGCAATCCAATTTGATTTTAATTTAATATTTTAATTTTATTATTGGAGTATGCCTTTGTAAATCCACTTTAAAAACAGCAATCCAATTTGATTTTAATTTAATATTTTAATTTTATTATTGGAGTAGGCTTTGTAAATCCACTTTAAAAACAGCAATCCAATTTGATTTTAATTTAATATTTTAATTTTATTATTGGAGAATGTAAATCCACTGTAAAAACAGCAATCCAATTTGATTTTAATTTAATATTTTAATTTTATTATTGGAGTATGCCTTTGTAAATCCACTATAAAAACAGCAATCCAATTTGATTATAATTTAATATTTTAATTTTATTATTGGAGTATGCCTTTGTAAATCCACTTTAAAAACAGCAATCCAATTTGATTTTAATTTAATATTTTAATTTTATTATTGGAGTAGGCCTTTGTAAATCCACTTTAAAAACAGCAATCCAATTTGATTTTAATTTAATATTTTAATTTTATTATTGGAGTAGGCCTTTGTAAATCCACTTTAAAAACAGCAATCCAATTTGATTATAATTTAATATTTTAATTTTATTATTGGAGTATGCCTTTGTAAATCCACTTTAAAAACAGCAATCCAATTTGATTTTAATTTAATATTTTAATTTTATTATTGGAGTAGGCCTTTGTAAATCCACTTTAAAAACAGCAATCCAATTTGATTTTAATTTAATATTTTAATTTTATTATTGGAGTATGCCTTTGTAAATCCACTTTAAAAACAGCAATCCAATTTGATTATAATTTAATATTTTAATTTTATTATTGGAGTATGCCTTTGTAAATCCACTTTAAAAACCGCAATGAAATTTGAAATCCACATTAAAAACAGCAATCCAATTTGATTATAATTTAATATTTTAATTTTATTATTGGAGTATGCCTTTGTAAATCCACTTTAAAAACAGCAATCCAATTTGATTTTAATTTAATATTTTAATTTAATTATTGGAGTATGACTTTGTAAATCCACTTTAAAAACAGCAATCCAATTTGATTTTAATTTAATATTTTAATTTTATTATTGGAGTAGGCCTTTGTAAATCCACTTTAAAAACAGCAATCCAATTTTATTATTATTTAATATTTTTATTTTATTATTGGAGTAGGCCTTTGTAAATCCACTTTAAAAACAGCAATCCAATTTGATTATAATTTAATATTTTAATTTTATTATTGGAGTATGCCTTTGTAAATCCACTTTAAAAACAGCAATCCAATTTGATTTAAATTTAATATTTTAATTTTATTATTGGGGTATGCCTTTGTAAATCCACTTTAAAAACAGCAATCCAATTTGATTTTAATTTAATATTTTAATTTTATTATTGGAGTAGGCTTTGTAAATCCACTTTAAAAACAGCAATCCAATTTTATTATAATTTAATATTTTAATTTTATTATTGGAGTATGCCTTTGTAAATCCACTTTAAAAACAGCAATTTAATTTGATTATAATTTAATATTTTAATCTTATTATTGGAGTATGCCTTTGTAAATCCACTTTAAAAACAGCAATCCAATTTGATTTTAATTTAATATTTTAATTTTATTATTGGAGTATGCCTTTGTAAATCCACTTTTAAAACAGCAATCCAATTTGATTTTAATTTAATATTTTAATTTTATTATTGGAGTATGCCTTTGTAAATCTACTTTAAAAACCAATCCAATTTGTATTTTAATTTTATTATTGGAGTATGCCTTTGTAAATCCACTTTAAAAACAGCAATCCAATTTGATTATAATTTAATATTTTAATTTTATTATTGGAGTATGCCTTTGTAAATCCACTTTAAAAACAGCAATCCAATTTGATTTTAATTTAATATTTTAATTTTATTATTGGAGTAGGCCTTTGTAAATCCACTTTAAAAACAGCAATCCAATTTGATTTTAATTTAATATTTTAATTTTATTATTGGAGTAGGCCTTTGTAAATCCACTTTAAAAACAGCAATCCAATTTGATTATAATTTAATATTTTAATTTTATTATAGGAGTATGCCTTTGTAAATCCACAGTAAAAACAGCAATCCAATTTGATTTTAATTTAATATTTTAATTTTATTATTGGAGTAGGCCTTTGTAAATCCACTTTAAAAACAGCAATCCAATTTGATTATAATTTAATATTTTAATTTTATTATTGGAGTATGCCTTTGTAAATCCACAGTAAAAACAGCAATCCAATTTGATTTTAATTTAATATTTTAATTTTATTATTGGAGTAGGCCTTTGTAAATCCACTTTAAAAACAGCAATCCAATTTGATTTTAATTTAATATTTTAATTTTATTATTGGAGTAGGCCTTTGTAAATCCACTTTAAAATCAGCAATACAATTTGATTTTAATTTAATATTTTAATTTTAATATTGGAGTATGCCTTTGGAAATCCACTTTAAAAACAGCAATCCAATTTGATTTTAATTTAATATTTTAATTTTATTATTGGAGTAGGCCTTTGTAAATCCACTTTAAAAACACCAATCCAATTTGATTTTAATTTAATATTTTAATTTTATTATTGGAGTAGGCCTTTGTAAATCCACTTTAAAAACAGCAATCCAATTTGATTATAATTTAATATTTTAATTTTATTATTGGAGTAGGCCTTTGTAAATCCACTTTAAAAACAGCAATCCAATTTGATTTTAATTTAATATTTTAATTTTATTATTGGAGTATGCCTTTGTAAATCCGCTTTAAAAAAAAGCAATCCAATTTGATTATAATTTAATATTTTAATTTTATTATCGGAGTATGCCTTTGTAAATCCACTTTAAAAACAGCAATCCAATTTGATTATAATTTAATATTTTAATTTTATTATTGGAGTATGCCTTTGTAAATCCACTTTTAAAACAGCAATCCAATTTGATTTTAATTTAATATTTTAATTTTATTATTGGAGTAGGCCTTGTAAATCCACTTTATAAACAGCAATCCAATTTGATTATAATTTAATATTTTAATTTTATTATTGGAGTATGCCTTTGAAAATTCACTTTAAAAACAGCAATCCAATTTGATTTTAATTTAATATTTTAATTTTATTATTGGAGTAGGTCTTTGTAAATCTACTTTAAAAACAGCAATCCAATTTGATTTTAATTTAATATTTTAATTTTATTATTGGATTAGGCCTTGTAAATCCACTTTAAAAACAGCAATCCAATTTGATTTTAATTTAAAATTTAAATTTTATTATTGGAGTAGGCCTTTGTAAATCCACTTTAAAAACAGCAATCCAATTTGATTTTAATTTAATATTTTAATTTTATTATTGAAGTAGGCCTTTGTAAATCCACTTTAAAAACAGCAATCCAATTTGATTATAATTTAATATTTTAATTTTATTATTGGAGCATGCCTTTGTAAATCCACTTTAAAAACAGCAATCTAATTTGATTATAATTTAATATTTTAATTTTATTATTGGAGTATGCCTTTGTAAATCCACTTTAAAAACAGCAATCCAATTTGATTATAATTTAATTTTTTAATTTTATTATTGGAGTATGCTGTTGTAAATCCACTTTAAAAACAGCAATCCAATTTGATTTTAATTTAATATTTTAATTTTATTATTGGAGTAGGCTTTGTAAATCCACTTTAAAAACAGCAATCCAATTTTATTATAATTTAATATTTTAATTTTTTTATTGGAGTATGCCTTTGTAAATCCACTTTAAAAACAGCAATCTAATTTGATTATAATTTAATATTTTAATTTTATTATTGGAGTATGCCTTTGTAAATCCACTTTAAAAACAGCAATCCAATTTGATTATAATTTAATATTTTAATTTTATTATTGGAGTAGGCCTTTTTAAATCCACTTTTAAAACAGCAATCCAATTTGATTTTAATTTAATATTCTAATTTTATTATTGGAGTATGCCTTTGTAAATCCACTTTAAAAACCAATCCAATTTGATTTTAATTTAATATTTTAATTTTATTATTGGAGTATGCCTTTGTAAATCCACTTTAAAAACAGCAATCCAATTTGATTATAATTTAATATTTTAATTTTATTATTGGAGTATACCTTTGAAAATCCACTTTAAAAACCGCAATCCAATTTGAAATCCACTTTAAAAACAGCAATCCAATTTGATTATAATTTAATATTTTAATTTTATTATTGGAGTATGCCTTTGTAAATCCACTTTAAAAACAGCAATCCAATTAGATTTTAATTTAATATTTTAATTTTATTATTGGAGTATGACTTTGTACATCCACTTTAAAAACAGCAATCCAATTTGATTTTAATTTAATATTTTAATTTTATTATTGGAGTAGTCCTTTGTAAATCCACTTTAAAAACAGCAATCCAATTTTATTATAATTTAACATTTTAATTTTATTATTGGAGTATGCCTTTGTAAATCCACTTTAAAAACAGCAATCCAATTTGATTATAATTTAATATTTTTATTTTATTATTGGAGTATGCCTTTGTAAATCCACTTTAAAAACAGCAATCCAATTTGATTTTAATTTAATATTTTAATTTTATTATTGGAGTATGCCTTTGTAAATCCACTTTAAAAACAGCAATCCAATTTGATTTTAATTTAATATTTTAATTTTATTATTGGAGTATGCCTTTGTAAATCCACTTTGAAAACCAATCCAATTTGATTGTAATTAAATATTTTAATTTTATTATTGGAGTATGCCCTTCTAAATCCACTTTAAAAACAGCAATCCACTTTGATTATAATTTAATATTTTAATTTTATTATTGGAGTATGCCTTTGTAAATCCACTTTAAAAACAGCAATCCAATTTGATTTTAATTTAATATTTTAATTTTATTATTGGAGTATGCCTTTGTAAATCCACTTTAAAAACAGCAATCCAATTTGATTTTAATTTAATATTTTAATTTTATTATTGGAGTAGGCCTTTGTAAATCCACTTTAAAAACAGCAATCCAATTTGATTATAATTTAATATTTTAATTTTATTATTGGAGTAGGCCTTTGTTAATCCGCAGTAAAAACAGCAATCCAATTTGATTTTAATTTAATATTTTAATTTTATTATTGGAGTATGCCTTTGTAAATCCACTTTAAAAACAGCAATCCAATTTGATTTTAATTTAATATTTTAATTTTATTATTGGAGTATGCCTTTGTAAATCCACTTTAAAATCAGCAATCCAATTTGGTTTTAATTTAATATTTTAATTTTATTATTGGATTAGGCCTTTGAAAATCCACTTTAAAAACAGCAATCCAATTTGATTTTAATTTAATATTTTAATTTTATTATTGGAGTAGGCCTTTGTAAATCCACTTTAAAAACAGCAATCCAATTTGATTTTAATTTAATATTTTAATTTTATTATTGGAGTAGGCCTTTGTAAATCCACTTTAAAAACAGCAATCCAATTTGATTATAATTTAATATTTTAATTTTATTATTGGAGTATGCCTTTGTAAATCCACTTTAAAAACCAATCCAATTTGATTTTAATTTAATATTTTAATTTTATTATTGGAGTATGCCTTTGTAAATCCACTTTGAAAACAGCAATCCAATTTGATTATAATTTAATATTTTAATTTTATTATCGGAGTATGTCTTTGTAAATCCTCTTTAAAAACAGCAATCCAATTTTATTATAATTTAATAATTTAATTTTATTATTGGAGTATGTCTTTGTAAATCCACTTTAAAAACAGCAATCCAATTTGATTTTAATTTAATATTTTAATTTTATTATTGGAGTAGGCCTTTGTAAATCCACTTTAAAAACAGCAATCCAATTTGATTATAATTTAATATTTTAATTTTATTATTGGAGTATGCCTTTGAAAATTCACTTTAAAAACAGCAATCCAATTTGATTTTAATTTAATATTTTAATTTTATTATTGGAGTAGGTCTTTGTAAATCTACTTTAAAAACAGCAATCCAATTTTATTTTAATTTAATATTTTAATTTTATTATTGGAGTATGCCTTTGTAAATCCACTTTAAAAACAGCAATCCAATTTGACTTTAATTTAATATTTTAATTTTATTATTGGAGTATGACTTTGTAAATCCACTTTAAAAACAGCAATCCAATTTGATTTTAATTTAATATTTTAATTTTATTATTGGAGTAGGCCTTTGTAAATCCACTTTAAAAACAGCAATCCAATTTTATTATAATTTAATATTTTAATTTTATTATTGGAGTATGCCTTTGTAAATCCACTTTAAAAACAGCAATCCAATTTGATTATAATTTAATATTTTAATTTTATTATTGGAGTATGCCTTTGTAAATCCACTTTAAAAACAGCAATCCAATTTGATTTTAATTTAATATTTTAATTTTATTATTGGAGTATGACTTTGTAAATCCACTTTAAAAACAGCAATCCAATTTGATTTTAATTTAATATTTTAATTTTATTATTGGAGTAGGCCTTTGTAAATCCACTTTAAAAACAGCAATCCAATTTTATTATAATTTAATATTTTAATTTTATTATTGGAGTATGCCTTTGTAAATCCACTTTAAAAACAGCAATCCAATTTGATTATAATTTAATATTTTTATTTTATTATTGGAGTATGCCTTTGTAAATCCACTTTAAAAACAGCAATCCAATTTGATTTTAATTTAATATTTTAATTTTATTATTGGGGTATGCCTTTGTAAATCCACTTTAAAAACAGCAATCCAATTTGATTTTAATTTAATATTTTAATTTTATTATTGGTGTAGGCTTTGTAAATCCACTTTAAGAACAGCAATCCAATTTGATTTTAATTTAATATTTTAATTTTATTATTGGAGTATGCCTTTGTAAATCCACTTTAAAAACAGCAATCTAATTTGATTATAATTTAATATTTTAATTTTATTATTGGAGTATGCCTTTGTAAATCCACTTTAAAAATAGCAATCCAATTTGATTATAATTTAATATTTTAATTTTATTATTGGAGTAGGCCTTTGTAAATCCACTTTTAAAACAGCAATCCAATTTGATTTTAATTTAATATTTTTATTTTATTATTGGAGTATGCCTTTGTAAATCTACTTTAAAACCAATCCAATTTGATTTTAATTTAATATTTTAATTTTATTATTGGAGTATGCCTTTGTAAATCCACTTTAAAAACAGCAATCCAATTTGATTATAATTTAATATTTTAATTTTATTATTGGAGTATGCCTTTGTAAATCCACTTTAAAAACAGCAATTCAATTTGATTTTAATTTAATATTTTAATTTTATTATTGGAGTAGGCCTTTGTAAATCCACTTGAAAAACAGCAATCCAATTTGATTTTAATTTAATATTTTAATTTTATTATTGGAGTAGGCCTTTGTAAATCCACTTTAAAAACAGCAATCCAATTTGATTATAATTTAATATTTTAATTTTATTATTGGAGTATGCCTTTGTAAATCCACAGTAAAAACAGCAATCCAATTTGATTTTAATTTAATATTTTAATTTTATTATTGGAGTAGGCCTTTGTAAATCCACTTTAAAAACAGCAATCCAATTTGATTTTAATTTAATATTTTAATTTTATTATTGGAGTAGGCCTTTGTAAATCCACTTTAAAAACAGCAATCCAATTTGATTTTAATTAAATTTTTTAATTTTATTATTGGAGTAGGCCTTTGTAAATCCACTTTAAAAACAGCAATCCAATTTGATTATAATTTAATATTTTAATTTTATTATTGGAGTAGGCCTTTGTAAATCCACTTTAAAAACAGCAATCCAATTTGATTTTAATTTAATATTTTAATTTTATTATTGGAGTATGCCTTTGGAAATCCGCTTTAAAAACAGCAATCCAATTTGATTATAATTTAATATTTTAATTTTATAATCGGAGTATGCCTTTGTAAATCCACTTTAAAAACAGCAATCCAATTTGATTATAATTTAATATTTTAATTTTATTATTGGAGTATGCCTTTGTAAATCCACTTTTAAAACTGCAATCCAATTTGATTTTAATTTAATATTTTAATTTTATTATTGGAGTAGGCCTTGTAAATCCACTTTAAAAACAGCAATCCAATTTGATTATAATTTAATATTTTAATTTTATTATTGGAGTATGCCTTTGAAAATTCACTTTAAAAACAGCAATCCAATTTGATTTTAATTTAATATTTTAATTTTATTATTGGAGTAGGTCTTTGTAAATCTACTTTAAAAACAGCAATCCAATTTGATTTTAATTCAATATTTTAATTTTATTATTGGAGTAGGCCTTGTAAATCCACTTTAAAAACAGCAATCCAATTTGATTTTAATTTAAAATTTAAATTTTATTATTGGAGTAGGCCTTTGTAAATCCACTTTAAAAACAGCAATCCAATTTGATTTTAATTTAATATTTTAATTTTATTATTGAAGTAGGCTTTTTTAAATCCACTTTAAAAACAGCAATCCAATTTGATTATAATTTAATATTTTAATTTTATTATTGGAGTATGCCTTTGTAAATTCACTTTAAAAACAGCAATCTAATTTGATTATAATTTAATATTTTAATTTTATTATTGGAGTATGCCTTTGTAAATCCACTTTAAAAACAGCAATCCAATTTGATTATAATTTAATATTTTAATTTTATTATTGGAGTATGCCTTTGTAAATCCACTTTAAAAACAGCAATCCAATTTGATTTTAATTTAATATTTTAATTTTATTATTGGAGTAGGCTTTGTAAATCCACTTTAAAAACAGCAATCCAATTTTATTATAATTTAATATTTTAATTTTTTTATTGGAGTATGCCTTTGTAAATCCACTTTAAAAACAGCAATCTAATTTGATTATAATTTAATATTTTAATTTTATTATTGGAGTATGCCTTTGAAAATTCACTTTAAAAACAGCAATCCAATTTGATTTTAATTTAATATTTTAATTTTATTATTGGAGTAGGTCTTTGTAAATCTACTTTAAAAACAGCAATCCAATTTGATTTTAATTTAATATTTTAATTTTATTATTGGAGTAGGCCTTGTAAATCCACTTTAAAAACAGGAATCCAATTTGATTTTAATTTAAAATTTAAATTTTATTATTGGAGTAGGCCTTTGTAAATCCACTTTAAAAACAGCAATCCAATTTGATTTTAATTTAATATTTTAATTTTATTATTGAAGTAGGCCTTTGTAAATCCACTTTAAAAACAGCAATCCAATTTGATTATAATTTAATATTTTAATTTTATTATTGGAGTATGCTTTTGTAAATCCACTTTAAAAACAGCTATCTAATTTGATTATAATTTAATATTTTAATTTTATTATTGGAGTATGCCTTTGTAAATCCACTTTAAAAACAGCAATCCAATTTGATTATAATTTAATTTTTTAATTTTATTATTGGAGTATGCCTTTGTAAATCCACTTTTAAAACAGCAATCCAATTTGATTTTAATTTAATATTTTAATTTTATTATTGGAGTAGGCCTTGTAAATCCACTTTAAAAACAGCAATCCAATTTGATTATAATTTAATATTTTAATTTTATTATTGGAGTATGCCTTTGAAAATTCACTTTAAAAACAGCAATCCAATTTGATTTTAATTTAATATTTTAATTTTATTATTGGAGTAGGTCTTTGTAAATCTACTTTAAAAACAGTAATCCAATTTGATTTTAATTTAATATTTTAATTTTATTATTGGAGTAGGCCTTGTAAATCCACTTTAAAAACAGCAATCCAATTTGATTTTAATTTAAAATTTTAATTTTATTATTGGAGTAGGCCTTTGTAAATCCACTTGAAAAACAGCAATCCAATTTGATTTTAATTTAATATTTTAATTTTATTATTGGAGTATGCCTTTGTAAATCCACTTTAAATCAGCAATCCAATTTGATTATAATTTAATATTTTAATTTTATTATTGGAGTATGCCTTTGTAAATCCACTTTAAAAACAGCAATCTAATTTGATTATAATTTAATATTTTAATTTTATTATTGGAGTATGCCTTTGTAAATCCACATTAAAAACCAATCCAATTTGATTTTAATTTAATATTTTAATTTTATTATTGAAGTACGCCTTTGTAAATCCACTTTAAAAACAGCAATCCAATTTGATTTTAATTTAATATTTTAATTTTATTATTGGAGTAGGCCTTTGTAAATCCACTTTAAAATCAGCAATACAATTTGATTTTAATTTAATATTTTAATTTTAATATTGGAGTATGCCTTTGGAAATCCACTTTAAAAACAGCAATCCAATTTGATTTTAATTTAATATTTTAATTTTATTATTGGAGTAGGCCTTTGTAAATCCACTTTAAAAACAGCAATCCAATTTGATTTTAATTTAATATTTTAATTTTATTATTGGAGTAGGCCTTTGTGAATCCACTTTAAAAACAGCAATCCAATTTGATTATAATTTAATATTTTAATTTTATTATTGGAGTATGCCTTTGTAGATCCACTTTAAAAACAGCAATCCAATTTGATTTTAATTTAATATTTTAATTTTATTATTGGAGTATGCCTTTGTAAATCCACTTTAAAAACAGCAATCCAATTTGATTTTAATTTAATATTTTAATTTTATTATTGGAGTAGGCTTTGTAAATCCACTTTAAAAACAGCAATCCAATTTTATTATAATTTAATATTTTAATTTTATTATTGGAGTATGACTTTGTAAATCCACTTTAAAAACAGCAATCTAATTTGATTATAATTTAATATTTTAATTTTATTATTGGAGTATGCCTTTGTAAATCCACTTTAAAAACAGCAATCCAATTTGATTATAATTTAATTTTTTAATTTTATTATTGGAGTATGCCTTTGTAAATCCACTTTTAAAACAGCAATCCAATTTGATTTTAATTTAATATTTTAATTTTATTATTGGAGTAGGCCTTGTAAATCCACTTTAAAAACAGCAATCCAATTTGATTATAATTTAATATTTTAATTTTATTATTGGAGTATGCCTTTGAAAATTCACTTTAAAAACAGCAATCCAATTTGATTTTAATTTAATATTTTAATTTTATTATTGGAGTAGGTCTTTGTAAATCTACTTTAAAAACAGCAATCCAATTTGATTTTAATTTAATATTTTAATTTTATTATTGGAGTAGGCCTTGTAAATCCACTTTAAAAACAGCAATCTAATTTGATTATAATTTAATATTTTAATTTTATTATTGGAGTATGCCTTTGTAAATCCACTTTAAAAACAGCAATCCAATTTGATTATAATTTAATTTTTTAATTTTATTATTGGAGTATGCCTTTGTAAATCCACTTTAAAAACAGCAATCCAATTTGATTTTAATTTAATATTTTAATTTTATTATTGGAGTAGGCTTTGTAAATCCACTTTAAAAACAGCAATCCAATTTTATTATAATTTAATATTTTAATTTTTTTATTGGAGTATGCCTTTGTAAATCCACTTTAAAAACAGCAATCTAATTTGATTATAATTTAATATTTTAATTTTATTATTGGAGTATGCCTTTGTAAATCCACTTTAAAAACAGCAATCCAATTTGATTATAATTTAATTTTTTAATTTTATTATTGGAGTATGCCTTTGTAAATCCACTTTAAAAACAGCAATCCATTTTGATTTTAATTTAATATTTTAATTTTATTATTGGAGTAGGCCTTTGTGAATCCACTTTAAAAACAGCAATCCAATTTGATTATAATTTAATATTTTAATTTTATTATTGGAGTAGGCCTTTGTAAATCCACTTTAAAAACAGCAATCCAATTTGATTTTAATTTAATATTTTAATTTTATTATTGGAGTATGCCTTTGTAAATCCGCTTTAAAAACAGCAATCCAATTTGATTATAATTTAATATTTTAATTTTATTATCGGAGTATGCCTTTGTAAATCCACTTTAAAAACAGCAATCCAATTTGATTATAATTTAATATTTTAATTTTATTATTGGAGTATGCCTTTGTAAATCCACTTTTAAAACAGCAATCCAATTTGATTTTAATTTAATATTTTAATTTTATTATTGGAGTAGGCCTTGTAAATCAACTTTAAAAACAGCAATCCAATTTGATTATAATTTAATATTTTAATTTTATTATTGGAGTATGCCTTTGAAAATTCACTTTAAAAACAGCAATGCAATTTGATTTTAATTTAATATTTTAATTTTATTATTGGAGTAGGTCTTTGTAAATCTACTTTAAAAACAGCAATCCAATTTTATTTTAATTTAATATTTTAATTTTATTATTGGAGTAGGCCTTGTAAATCCACTTTAAAAACAGCAATCCAATTTGATTTTAATTTAAAATTTAAATTTTATTATTGGAGTAGGCCTTTGTAAATCCACTTTAAAAACAGCAATCCAATTTGATTTTAATTTGATATTTTAATTTTATTATTGAAGTAGGCCTTTGTAAATCCACTTTAAAAACAGCAATCCAATTTGATTATAATTTAATATTTTAATTTTATTATTGGAGTATGCCTTTGTAAATCCACTTTAAAAACAGCAATCTAATTTGATTATAATTTAATATTTTAATTTTATTATTGGAGTATGCCTTTGTAAATCCACTTTAAAAACAGCAATCCAATTTGATTATAATTTAATTTTTTAATTTTATTATTGGAGTATGCCTTTGTAAATCCACTTTAAAAACAGCAATCCAATTTGATTTTAATTTAATATTTTAATTTTATTATTGGAGTAGGCTTTGTAAATCCACTTTAAAAACAGCAATCCAATTTTATTATAATTTAATATTTTAATTTTATTATCGGAGTATGCCTTTGTAAATCCACTTTAAAAACAGCAATCCAATTTGATTATAATTTAATATTTTAATTTTATTATTGGAGTAGGCCTTTGTAAATCCACTTTAAAAACAGCAATCCAATTTGATTTTAATTTAATATTTTAATTTTATTATTGGAGTATGCCTTTGTAAATCCGCTTTAAAAACAGCAATCCAATTTGATTATAATTTAATATTTTAATTTTATTATTGGAGTATGCCTTTGTAAATCCACTTTAAAAACAGCAATCTAATTTGATTATAATTTAATATTTTAATTTTATTATTGGAGTATGCCTTTGTAAATCCACTTTAAAAACAGCAATCCAATTTGATTATAATTTAATTTTTTAATTTTATTATTGGAGTATGCCTTTGTAAATCCACTTTAAAAACAGCAATCCAATTTGATTTTAATTTAATATTTTAATTTTATTATTGGAGTAGGTCTTTGTAAATCTACTTTAAAAACAGCAATCCAATTTGATTTTAATTTAATATTTTAATTTTATTATTGGAGTAGGCCTTGTAAATCCACTTTAAAAACAGCAATCTAATTTGATTATAATTTAATATTTTAATTTTATTATTGGAGTATGCCTTTGTAAATCCACTTTAAAAACAGCAATCCAATTTGATTATAATTTAATTTTTTAATTTTATTATTGGAGTATGCCTTTGTAAATCCACTTTAAAAACAGCAATCCAATTTGATTTTAATTTAATATTTTAATTTTATTATTGGAGTAGGCTTTGTAAATCCACTTTAAAAACAGCAATCCAATTTTATTATAATTTAATATTTTAATTTTTTTATTGGAGTATGCCTTTGTAAATCCACTTTAAAAACAGCAATCTAATTTGATTATAATTTAATATTTTAATTTTATTATTGGAGTATGCCTTTGTGAATCCACTTTAAAAACAGCAATCCAATTTGATTATAATTTAATATTTTAATTTTATTATTGGAGTATGCCTTTGTAAATCCACTTTAAAAACAGCAATCCAATTTGATTTTAATTTAATATTTTAATTTTATTATTGGAGTAGGCCTTTGTAAATCCACTTTAAAAACAGCAATCCAATTTTATTTTAATTTAATATTTTAATTTTATTATTGGAGTAGGTCTTTGTAAATCCACTTTAAAAACAGCAATCCAATTTGATTATAATTTAATATTTTAATTTTATTATTGGAGTATGCCTTTGTAAATCCACAGTAAAACAGCAATCCAATTTGATTATAATTTAATATTTTAATTTTATTATTGGAGTAGGCCTTTGTAAATCCACTTTAAAAACAGCAATCCAATTTGATTATAATTTAATATTTTAATTTTATTATTGGAGTATGCCTTTGTAAATCCACAGTAAAAACAGCAATCCAATTTGATTTTAATTTAATTTTTTAATTTTATTATTGGAGTAGGCCTTTGTAAATCCACTTTAAAAACAGCAATCCAATTTGATTTTAATTTAATATTTTAATTTTATTATTGGAGTAGGCCTTTGTAAATCCACTTTAAAATCAGCAATACAATTTGATTTTAATTTAATATTTTAATTTTAATATTGGAGTATGCCTTTGGAAATCCACTTTAAAAACAGCAATCCAATTTGATTTTAATTTAATATTTTAATTTTATTATTGGAGTAGGCCTTTGTAAATCCACTTTAAAAACAGCAATCCAATTTGATTTTAATTTAATATTTTAATTTTATTATTGGAGTAGGCCTTTGTAAATCCACTTTAAAAACAGCAATCCAATTTGATTATAATTTAATATTTTAATTTTATTATTGGAGTAGGCCTTTGTAAATCCACTTTAAAAACAGCAATCCAATTTGATTTTAATTTATTATTTTAATTTTATTATTAGAGTATGCCTTTGTAAATCCACTTTAAAAACAGCAATCCAATTTGATTATAATTTAATATTTTAATTTTATTATTGGAGTAGGCCTTTGTAAATCCACTTTTAAAACAGCAATCCAATTTGATTTTAATTTAATATTTTAATTTTATTATTGGAGTATGCCTTTGTAAATCCACTTTAAAAACCAATCCAATTTGATTTTAATTTAATATTTTAATTTTATTATTGGAGTATGCCTTTGTAAATCCACTTTAAAAACAGCAATCAAATTTGATTATAATTTAATATATTAATTTTATTATTGGAGTATGCCTTTGTAAATCCACTTTAAAAACAGCAATCCAATTTGATTTTAATTTAATATTTTAATTTTATTATTGGAGTATGCCTTTGTAAATCCACTTTAAAAACAGCAATCCAATTTGATTTTAATTTAATATTTTAATTTTATTATTGAAGTAGTAGGCCTTTGTAAATCCACTTTAAAAACAGCAATCCAATTTGATTATAATTTAATATTTTAATTTTATTATTGGAGTATGCCTTTGTAAATCCACTTTAAAAACAGCAATCCAATTTGATTTTAATTTAATATTTTAATTTTATTATTGGAGTATGCATTTGTTAATCCACTTTAAAAACAGCAATCCAATTTGATTTTAATTTAATATTATAATTTTATTATTGGAGTAGGCCTTTGTAAATCCACTTTAAAAACCGCAATCCAATTTGAAATCCACTTTAAAAACAGCAATCCAATTTGATTTTAATTTAATATTTTAATTTTATTATTGGAGTATGACTTTGTACATCCACTTTAAAAACAGCAATCCAATTTGATTTTAATTTAATATTTTAATTTTATTATTGGAGTAGTCCTTTGTAAATCCACTTTAAAAACAGCAATCCAATTTTATTATAATTTAATATTTTAATTTTATTATTGGAGTATGCCTTTGTAAATCCACAGTAAAAACAGCAATCCAATTTCATTATAATTTAATATTTTAATTTTATTATTGGATTATGCCTTTGTAAATCCACTTTAAAAACAGCAATCCAATTTGATTTTAATTTAATATTTTAATTTTATTATTGGAGTATGCCTTTGTAAATCCACTTTAAAAACAGCAATCCAATTTGATTTTAATTTAATATTTTAATTTTATTATTGGAGTAGGCTTTGTAAATCCACTTTAAAAACAGCAATCCAATTTTATTATAATTTAATATTTTAATTTTATTATTGGAGTATGCCTTTGTAAATCCACTTTAAAAACAGCAATCTAATTTGATTATAATTTAATATTTTAATTTTATTATCGGAGTATGCCTTTGTAAATCCACTTTAAAAACAGCAATCCAATTTGATTATAATTTAATATTTTAATTTTATTATTGGAGTATGCCTTTGTAAATCCACTTTTAAAACAGCAATCCAATTTGATTTTAATTTAATATTTTAATTTTATTATTGGAGTAGGCCCTTGTAAATCCACTTTAAAAACCAATCCAATTTGATTGTAATTAAATATTTTAATTTTATTATTGGAGTATGCCCTTCTAAATCCACTTTAAAAACAGCAATCCAATTTGATTATAATTTAATATTTTAATTTTATTATTGGAGTATGCCTTTGTAAATCCACTTTAAAAACAGCAATCCAATTTGTTTTTAATTTAATATTTTAATTTTATTATTGGAGTATGCCTTTGTAAATCCACTTTAAAAACAGCAATCCAATTTGATTTTAATTTAATATTTTAATTTTATTATTGGAGTAGGCCTTTGTAAATCCACTTTAAAAACAGCAATCCAATTTGATTATAATTTAATATTTTAATTTTATTATTGGAGTAGGCCTTTGTTAATCCACAGTAAAAACAGCAATCCAATTTGATTTTAATTTAATATTTTAATTTTATTATTGGAGTATGCCTTTGTAAATCCACTTTAAAAACAGCAATCCAATTTGATTTTAATTTAATATTTTAATTTTATTATTGGAGTATGCCTTTGTAAATCCACTTTAAAATCAGCAATCCAATTTGGTTTTAATTTAATATTTTAATTTTAATATTGGATTAGGCCTTTGGAAATCCACTTTAAAAACCGCAATCCAATTTGATTTTAATTTAATATTTTAATTTTATTATTGGAGTAGGCCTTTGTAAATCCACTTTAAAAACAGCAATCCAATTTGATTTTAATTTAATATTTTAATTTTATTATTGGAGTAGGCCTTTGTAAATCCACTTTAAAAACAGCAATCCAATTTGATTATAATTTAATATTTTAATTTTATTATTGGAGTATGCCTTTGTAAATCCACTTTAAAAACCAATCCAATTTGATTTTAATTTAATATTTTAATTTTATTATTGGAGTAGGCCTTTGTAAATCCACTTTAAAAACAGCAATCCAATTTGATTATAATTTAATATTTTAATTTTATTATCGGAGTATGTCTTTGTAAATCCATTTTAAAAACAGCAATCCAATTTGATTATAATTTAATAATTTAATTTTATTATTGGAGTATGTCTTTGTAAATCCACTTTAAAAACAGCAATCCAATTTGATTTTAATTTAATATTTTAATTTTATTATTGGAGTAGGCCTTGTAAATTCACTTTAAAAACAGCAATCCAATTTGATTATAATTTAATATTTTAATTTTATTATTGGAGTATGCCTTTGTAAATCCACTTTAAAAACAGCAATCCAATTTGATTATAATTTAATATTTTAATTTTATTATTGGAGTATGCCTTTGTAAATCCACTTTAAAAACAGCAATCCAATTTGATTTTAATTTAATATTTTAATTTTATTATTGGATTATGCCTTTGTTAATCCACTTTAAAAACAGCAATCCAATTTGATTTTAATTTAATATTTTAATTTTATTATTGGAGTAGGCCTTTGTAAATCCACTTTAAAAACAGCAATCCAATTTGATTATAATTTAATATTTTAATTTTATTATTGGAGTATGCCTTTGTAAATCCACTTTAAAAACAGCAATCCAATTTGATTTTAATTTAATATTTTAATTTTATTATTGGAGTAGGCCTTTGTAAATCCACTTTAAAAACAGCAATCCAATTTGATTTTAATTTAATATTTTAATTTTATTATTGGAGTAGGCCTTTGTAAATCCACTTTGAAAACAGCAATCCAATTTGATTTTAATTTAATATTTTAATTTTATTATTGGAGTAGGCCTTGTAAATCCACTTTAAAAACAGCAATCCAATTTGATTATAATTAATTATTTTAATTTTATTATTGGAGTATGCCTTTGTAAATCCACTTTAAAAACCGCAGTCCAATTTGATTTTAATTTAATATTTTAATTTTATTATTGGAGTATGCCTTTGTTAATCCACTTTAAAAACAGCAAACCAATTTGATTATAATTTAATATTTTAATTTTATTATTGGAGTATGCCTTTATAAATCCACTTTAAAAACAGCAATCCAATTTGATTTTAATTTAATATTTTAATTTTATTATTGGAGTAGGCCTTTGTAAATCCACTTTAAAACAGCACTCCAATTTGATTATAATTTAATATTTTAATTTTATTATTGGAGTAGGCCTTTGTAAATCCACTTTAAAAACAGCAATCGAATTTGATTTTAATTTAATATTTTAATTTTATTATTGGAGTATGCCTTTGTAAATCCACTTTAAAAACAGCAATCCAATTTGATTTTAATTTAATATTTTAATTTTATTATTGGAGTAGGCCTTTGTAAATCCACTTTAAAAACAGCAATCCAATTTGATTATAATTTAATATTTTAATTTTATTATTGGAGTAGGCCTTTGTAAATCCACTTTAAAAACAGCAATCCAATTTGATTTTAATTTAATATTTTAATTTTATTATTGGAGTAGGGCTTTGTAAATCCACTTTAAAAACAGCAATCCAATTTGATTTTAATTTAATATTTTAATTTTATTATTGGAGTATGCCTTTGTAAATTCACTTCAAAAACAGCAATCCAATTTGATTTTAATTTAATATTTTAATTTGTAGGCCTTTGTAAATCCACTTTAAAAACAGCAATCCAATTTGATTTTAATTTAATATTTTAATTTTATTATTGGAGTAGGCCTTGTAAATCCACTTTAAAAACAGCAATCCAATTTGATTTTAATTTAATATTTTAATTTTATTATTGGAGTAGGCCTTTGTGAATCCACTTTAAAAACAGCAATACAATTTGATTATAATTTAATATTTTAATTTTATTATTGGAGTATGCCTTTGTAAATCCACTTTACAAACAGCAATCCAATTTGATTTTAATTTAATATTTTAATTTTATTATTGGAGTATGCCTTTGTAAATCCACTTTAAAAACAGCAATCCAATTTGATTTTAATTTAATATTTTAATTTTATTATTGGAGTAGGCCTTTGTAAATCCACTTTAAAAACAGCAATCCAATTTGATTTTAATTGAATATTTTAATTTTATTATTGGAGTATGCCTTTGTAAATCCACTTTAAAAACAGCAATCCAATTTGATTTTAATTTAATATTTTAATTTTATTATTGGAGTATGCCTTTGTAAATCCACTTTAAAAAAAGCAATCCAATTTGATTTTAATTTAATATTTAAATTTTATTATTGGAGTAGGCCTTTGTAAATCCACTTTAAAAACAGCAATCCAATTTGATTTTAATTTAATATTTTAATTTTATTATTGGAGTAGGCCTTGTAAATCCACTATAAAAACAGCAATCCAATTTGATTATAATTTAATATTTTAATTTTATTATTGGAGTATGCCTTTGTAAATCCACTTTAAAAACAGCAATCCAATTTGATTATAATTTAATATTTTAATTTTATTATTGGAGTATGCCTTTGTAAATCCACTTTAAAAACAGCAATCCAATTTGATTTTAATTTAATATTTTATTTTTATTATTGGAGTAGGCCTTCGTAAATCCACTTTAAAAACAGCAATCCAATTTGATTTTAATTTAATATTTTTATTTTATTATTGGAGTATGCCTTTGTAAATCCACTTTACAAACAGCAATCCAATTTGATTTTAATTTAATATTTTAATTTTATTATTGGAGTAGGCGTTGTAAATCCACTTTAAAAACAGCAATCCAATTTGATTTTAATCTAATATTTTAATTTTATTATTGGAGTAGGCCTTTGTAAATCCACTTTAAAAACAGCAATCCAATTTGATTATAATTTAATATTTTAATTTTATTATTGGAGTATGCCTTTGTAAATCCACTTTAAAAACAGCAATCCAATTTGATTTTAATTTAATATTTTAATTTTATTATTGAAGTAGGCCTTTGTAAATCCACTTTAAAAACAGCAATCCAATTTGATTTTAATTTAATATTTTAATTTTATTATTGGAGTAGGCCTTTATAAATCCACTTTAAAAACAGCAATCCAATTTGATTTTAATTTAATATTTTAATTTTATTATTGGAGTAGGCCTTGTAAATCCACTATAAAAACAAAAATCCAATTTGATTATAATTTAATATTTAAATTTTATTATTGGAGTAGGCCTTTGTAAATCCACTTTAAAAACAGCAATCCAATTTGATTATAATTTAATATTTTAATTTTATTATTGGAGTATGCCTTTGTAAATCCACTTTAAAACAGCAATCCAATTTGATTTTAATTTAATATTTTAATTTTATTATTGAAGTAGGCCTTTGTAAATCCACTTTAAAAACAGCAATCCAATTTGATTTTAATTTAATATTTTAATTTTATTATTGGAGTATGCCTTTGTAAATCCACTTTAAAAACAGCAATCCAATTTGATTTTAGTTAATATTTTAATTTGTAGGCCTTTGTAAATCCACTTTAAAAACAGCAATCCAATTTAATTTTAATTTAATATTTTAATTTTATTATTGGAGTAGGCCTTTGTAAATCCACTTTAAAAACAGCAATCCTATTTGATTATAATTTAATATTTTAATTTTATTATTGGAGTAGGCATTTGTAAATCGACTTTAAAAACAGCAATCCAATTTGATTATAATTTAATATTTTAATTTTATTATTGGAGTATGCCTTTGTAAATCCACTTTAAAAACAGCAATCCAATTTGATTTTAATTTAATATTTTAATTTTATTATTGGAGTATGACTTTGTAAATCCACTTTAAAAACAGCAATCCAATTTGATTTTAATTTAATGTTTTAATTTTATTATTGGAGTAGGCCTTTGTAAATCCACTTTAAAAACAGCAATCCAATTTGATTTTAATTTAATATTTTAATTTTATTATTGGAGTAGGCCTTGTAAATCCACTTTAAAAACAGCAATCCAATTTGATTATAATTTAATATTTTAATTTTATTATTGGAGTAGGCCTTTGCTAATCCACTTTAAAAACAGCAATCCAATTTGATTATAATTAAATATTTTAATTTTATTATTGGAGTATGCCTTTGTAAATCCACTTTAAAAACAGCAATTAAATTTGATTTTAATTGAATATTTTAATTTTATTATTGGAGTAGGCCTTTGTAAATCCACTTAAAAAACAGCAATCCAATTTGATTTTAATTTAATATTTTAATTTTATTATTGGAGTAGGCCTTTGTAAATCCACTTTAAAAACAGCAATCCAATTTGATTTTAATTTAATGTTTTAATTTTATTATTGGAATATGCCTTTGTAAATCCACTTTAAAAACAGCAATCCAATTTAATTTTAATTTAATATTTTAATTTTATTATTGGAGTATGCCTTTGTAAATCCACTTTAAAAACAGCAATCCAATTTGATTTTAATTTAATATTGTAATTTTATTATTGGAGTAGGCCTTGTAAATCCACTTTAAAAACAGCAATCCAATTTGATTATAATTTAATATTTTAATTTTATTATTGGAGTAGGCCTTTGTAAATCCACTTTAAAAACAGCAATCCAATTTGATTATAATTTAATATTTAAATTTTATTATTGGAGTATGCTTTTGTAAATCCACTTTAAAAACAGCAATCCAATTTGATTTTAATTTAATATTTTAATTTTATTATTGGAGTATGACTTTGTAAATCCACTTTAAAAACAGCAATCCAATTTGATTTTAATTTAATATTTTAATTTTATTATTGGAGTAGGCCTTTGTAAATCCACTTTAAAAACAGCAATCCAATTTGATTTTAATTTAATATTTTAATTTTATTATTGGAGTAGGCCTTGTAAATCCACTTTAAAAACAGCAATCCAATTTGATTTTAATTTAATATTTTAATTTTATTATTGGAGTAGGCCTTTGTAAATCCACTTTAAAAACAGCAATCCAATTTGATTTTAATTTAATATTTTAATTTTATTATTGGAGTAGGCCTTTGTAAATCCACGTTAAAAACAGCAATCCAATTTAATTATAATTTAATATTTTAATTTTATTATTGGAGTATGCCTTTGTAAATCCAACTTAAAAACAGCAATCCAATTTGATTTTAATTTAATATTTTAATTTTATTATTGGAGTAGGCCTTTGTAAATCCACTTTAAAAACAGCAATCCAATTTGATTTTAATTTAATATTTTAATTTTATTATTGGAGTATGCCTTTGTAAATCCACTTTAAAAACAGCAATCCAATTTGATTTTAATTGAATATTTTAATTTTATTATTGGAGTATGCCTGTGTAAATCCACTTTAAAAACAGCAATCCAATTTGATTTTAATTTAATATTTTAGTTTTATTATTGGAGTATGCCGTTGTAAATCCACTTTAAAAACAGCAATCCAATTTGATTTTAATTTAATATTTTAATTTTATTATTGGAGTATGCCTTTGTAAATCCACTTTAAAAACAGCAATCCAATTTGATTATAATTTAATATTTTAATTTTATTATTGGAGTATGCCTTTGTAAATCCACTTTAAAAACAGCAATCCAATTTGATTTTAGTTAATATTTTAATTTGTAGGCCTTTGTAAATCCACTTTAAAAACAGCAATCCAATTTGATTTTAATTTAATATTTTAATTTTATTATTGGAGTAGGCCTTGTAAATCCACTTTAAAAACAGCAATCCAATTTGATTATAATTTAATATTTTAATTTTATTATTGGAGTATGCCTTTGTAAATCCACTTTAAAAACAGCAATCCAATTTGATTATAATTTAATATTTTAATTTTATTATTGGAGTATGCCTTTGTAAATCCACTTTAAAAACAGCAATCCAATTTGATTTTAATTTAATATTTTAATTTTATTATTGGAGTAGGCCTTTGTAAATCCACTATAAAAACAGCAATCCAATTTGATTTTAATTTAATATTTTAATTTTATTATTGGAGTAGGCCTTTGTAAATCCACTTTAAAAACAGCAATCCAATTTGATTTTAATTTAATATTTTAATTTTATTATTGGAGTAGGCCTTGTAAATCCACTTTAAAAACAGCAATCCAATTTGATTATAATTTAATATTTTAATTTTATTATTGGAGTAGGCCTTTGTAAATCCTCTTTAAAAACAGCAATCCAATTTGATTATAATTTAATTTTATTATTGGATTATGCCTTTGTAAATCCACTTTAAAAAGAGCAATCCAATTTGATTTTAATTTAATATTTTAATTTTATTATTGGAGTAGGCCTTTGTAAATCCACTTAAAAAACAGCAATCCAATTTGATTTTAATTTAATATTTTAATTTTATTATTGGAGTATGCCTTTGTAAATCCACTTTAAAAACAGCAATCCAATTTGATTTTAATTTAATATTTTAATTTTATTATTGGAGTATGCCTTTGTAAATCCACTTTAAAAACAGCAATCCAATTTGATTATAATTTAATATTTTAATTTTATTATTGGAGTATGCCTTTGTAAATCCACTTTAAAAACAGCAATCCAATTTGATTTTAATTTAATATTTTAATTTTATTATTGGAGTATGCCTTTGTAAATCCACTTTAAAAACAGCAATCCAATTTGATTTTAATTTAATATTTTAATTTTATTATTGGATTAGGCCTTTGTAAATCCACTTTAAAAACACCAATCCAATTTGATTTTAATTTAATATTTTAATTTTATTATTGTAGTAGGCCTTTGTAAATCCACTTTAAAAACAGCAATCCAATTTGATTATAATTTAATATTTTAATTTTATTATTGGAGTATGCCTTTGTAAATTCACTTTAAAAACAGCAATCCAATTTGATTTTAATTTAATATTTTAATTTTATTATTGGAGTAGGCCTTTGTAAATCCACTTTAAAACAGCAATCCAATTTGATTTTAATTTAATATTTTAATTTTATTATTGGAGTAGGCCTTTGTAAATCCACTTTAAAAACAGCAATCCAATTTGATTTTAATTAAATATTTTAATTTTATTATTGGAGTAGGCCTTTGTAAATCCACTTTAAAAACAGCAATCCAATTTGATTTTAATTTAATATTTTAATTTTATTATTGGAGTAGGCCTTTGTAAATCCACTTTAAAAACAGCAATCCAATTTGATTTTAATTTAATATTTTAATTTTATTATTGGAGTATGCCTTTGTAAATCCACTCTAAAAACAGCAATCCAATTTGATTTTAATTTAATATTTTAATTTTATTATTGGAGTAGTAGGCCTTTGTAAATCCACAGTAAAAAGAGCAATCCAATTTGATTTTAATTTAATATTTTAATTTTATTATTGGAGTATGCCTTTGTAAATCCACTTTAAAAACAGCAATCCAATTTGATTATAATTTAATATTTTAATTTTATTATTGGAGTATGCCTTTGTAAATCCACTTTAAAAACAGCAATCCAATTTGATTTTAGTTAATATTTTAATTTGTAGGCCTTTGTAAATCCACTTTAAAAACAGCAATCGAATTTGATTTTAATTTAATATTTTAATTTTATTATTGGAGTAGGCCTTGTAAATCCACTTTAAAAACAGCAATCCAATTTGATTATAATTTAATATTTTAATTTTATTATTGGAGTAGGCCTTTGTAAATCCACTTTAAAAACAGCAATCCAATTTGATTATAATTTAATATTTTAATTTTATTATTGGAGTATGCCTTTGTAAATCCACTTTAAAAACAGCAATCCAATTTGATTTTAATTTAATATTTTAATTTTATTATTGGAGTAGGCCTTTGTAAATCCACTATAAAAACAGCAATCCAATTTGATTTTAATTTAATATTTTAATTTTATTATTGGAGTAGGCCTTTGTAAATCCACTCTAAAAACAGCAATCCAATTTGATTTTAATTTAATATTTTAATTTTATTATTGGAGTAGTAGGCCTTTGTAAATCCACTTTAAAAACAGCAATCCAATTTGATTTTAATTTAATATTTTAATTTTATTATTGGAGTATGCCTTTGTAAATCCACTTAAAAACAGCAATCCAATTTGATTTTATTTAATATTTTAATTTTATTATTGGAGTATGCCTTTGTAAATCCACTTTAAAAACAGCAATCCAATTTGATTTTAATTTAATATTTTAATTTTATTATTGGAGTATGCCTTTGTAAATCCACTTTAAAAACAGCAATCCAATTTGATTTTAATTTAATATTTTAATTTTATTATTGGAGTAGGCCTTTGTAAATCCACTTTAAAAACAGCAATCCAATTTGATTATAATTTAATATTTTAATTTTATTATTGGAGTATGCCTTTGTAAATCCACAGTAAAAAGAGCAATCCAATTTGATTTTAATTTAATATTTTAATTTTATTATTGGAGTAGGCCTTTGTAAATCCACTTTAAAAACAGCAATCCAATTTGATTTTAATTTAATATTTTAATTTTATTATTGGAGTATGCCTTTGTAAATCCACTTTAAAAAGAGCAATCCAATTTGATTTTAATTTAATATTTAAATTTTATTATTGGAGTAGGCCTTTGTAAATCCACTTTAAAAACAGCAATCCAATTTGATTTTAATTTAATATTTTAATTTTATTATTGGAGTAGGCCTTTGTAAATCCACTTTAAAATCAGCAATACAATTTGATTTTTATTTAATATTTTAATTTTAATATTGGAGTATGCCTTTGGAAATCCACTTTAAAAACAGCAATCCAATTTGATTTTAATTTAATATTTTAATTTTATTATTGGAGTAGGCCTTTGTAAATCCACTTTAAAAACAGCAATCCAATTTGATTTTAATTTAATATTTTAATTTTATTATTGGAGTAGGCCTTTGTAAATCCACTTTAAAAACAGCAATCCAATTTGATTATAATTTAATATTTTAATTTTATTATTGGAGTATGCCTGTGTAAATCCACTTTAAAAACAGCAATCCAATTTGATTTTAATTGAATATTTTAATTTTATTATTGGAGTAGGCCTTTGTAAATCCACTTTAAAAACAGCAATCCAATTTGATTTTAATTTAATATTTTAATTTTATTATTGGAGTATGCCTTTGTAAATCCACTCTAAAAACAGCAATCCAATTTGATTTTAATTTAATATTTTAATTTTATTATTGGAGTAGTAGGCCTTTGTAAATCCACTTTAAAAACAGCAATTAAATTTGATTATAATTTAATATTTTAATTTTATTATTGGAGTAGGCCTTTGTAAATCCACTTTAAAAACAGCAATCCAATTTGATTTTAATTTAATATTTTAATTTTATTATTGGAGTATGCCTTTGTAAATCCACTTTAAAAACAGCAATCCAATTTCATTTTAATTTAACATTTTAATTTTATTATTGGAATAGGCCTTTGTACAAGGAAATCATTACACAAGGGAACCATTTGTACTGTGAAATTCCAAAAATTTTAAAAACTATTAAAGTGGTAGTACTCTGTGAGACAATAACGATACCATTTTTTTAATCGGCAACCAAGAGCTTTTTAGAGGTTAAAACTACCTCTTAATTTGCGAAAACAGGTAATTTCATGCCCTAAAAAAATGAAGATCCAACCAATATAATCTAATTTACTATCGATTACTTATACTTTTTTTGAGGAATATTTATTGTTCTAATTTGTTTTATCAAAAAAAGTGGAGTAGAAGTCGAGATATATCGAAGAAAAAAAACGTTTTTTAATGTCAAATTAAGGGGTGGTTTTAACACCTAAAAACGGTTTGGTTGCCAATAAAAAAAGGTTTCGTTAATGTCTCACAGAGTACTACAACTTAGAATAGCTAGTTTCTATAATTTTTTGAATTTGACAGCTCAAACGGTTCCCTTGTTAGATTATTTAGAAATGACACGTGTTTTCATCTTTGATCTTTAACAATTAGATCCAGTTATGCATCTCTAGTGTTGAAAATCCTTAAGAATTTAAATTACTTCGTTTAGAGAGCACCCACAATGTTAAAATTTATTTTCTGAAAATTTGTACCGTTTCATAATATTATATGAACAACCTCAAAATTGACCGATATGATTCTTCACCTCGGTGCTTGGCATCACTGTGGACCATTCGAGAATACAAAATAATAAAACACAAATAATACAACATCAGAATTAACGTTAATTATCTTTTGTCAACGAATCTCACCTCCTCTTCACATACCATTTCATTTTATATATCTACCAGCGCCTTTCTCCTAAACTTACTCCACCCTAATCGCGTGATATTATTTTAAAGGTGCCCCCTAATGCTATTAAGTTTTCTATACGAACTTATACCAAGAGAATTTACTGCTCACTCATAATAAAGCAATTCACAAATAAAGTATCGATAAACATCGTTGAAATTTCAATCAATAAAATATCACAAAATGCCAATAAAACAAGTGTTGTGTAAAACAAATGTCACTTGGAAACTTTGAAGTCCCATAACTCGCAAACCGAAACATATTGCGGCCTGACCTTTGCGACTATACATTTTTCTAGGATTGCATAGGTTACACGAGGGCGGAGTGAGAAGTCTGGTAAAAATGAAACAAGGAATAATATTTTCGACCAAAAAAAATAATTTATTTTTCAACGTATTCGCCTTTTAGCTCGATACACTTAGTCCAACGTTTTTCCAATTTTTCGATCCCTTCCGAATAATACGATTTCTCCAACCCTTCAAAATATGTGTTTGTTGCATCGATGATCTCCTCATTAGAGCCGAATCTGGAGAAGTCTGGAGAATATAGCGGATGTGGAAGCAATTCGAAGCGTAATTCATGGATGCCGATTGTAAGCAAACGCGGAACCCAACGCGCGGATAGCTTTTTCATATTCAAATGTTCGTGTAACATATTGCGCACACGTTCATCTGAGATGCCTACTATCTCAGCTATCTCGCACACTTTCACTCTGCGGTCTTGCAATACCGTATCATGGATTTTGTCAACCATTTTTGGTGTGGTGTCTTCATTTGGGCATCCTAAACATTCGGCATCAGTTGTGCTTGTATGACCACAACGAAAATCAGTAAACCACTTGTAAATCATTTTAATCGATGGTGAAGAGTCCCCATAATATTTATCAAGCTTTGTTTTGGTTTGCGTGTCTGTTTTCAATGGCTGTCAAAACTGAACTAAATGACAGATCTGTCTGAAAATTTTAATTTGGTATTGCCACATGACATCTGGGATTTGCGCAGACTTCTTACTCCGCCCTCGTATAGCATATAAATTCAAAAATGGTTAGCAACATTTTACATAATGAGAATACAATTTTTTTGAACTTTTTTATTTTTATTTTATAGTTTTAAATCAATATGGCGTGCGGCATATTTGATCAAGTTCATCACTATTTAATTAAAATTGAAATTAAAATAATATTATATACATATATAATAGTATATAATAATTTGTTGTTTAAATTTTTCTTCAATTCACAAACTTTTATTTAACTTGGTTTGATTTCTACAGTTTTTAAGACATTACATTTATATGTAACAAGATACATTGCTTTAATCAAATAGTAAATACATACGTCAATTCCGTGACGCGCATTATCACATTCAAATTTTGGTTGACCCCCATATATAATGAAAACAAAGACGTTGTCCTACATCAAAACTGTAAAAAAATATGTTAAAGTAATGTATACTGTTGTATAAGTAATGTACGATGAGTAAATAGAATAAACGAAATAAAATCTAAAATATTGTAACAAGAAAATTACTTGCATAATTAATACGTCAAATAGTGGTTTAGGGAATATCGTCCCTCATAACACGCAATTAATAGCGTGGTTATTTTTTTCTGTGCCCCTGTTATACTTCTAAAATCTTCTTGAATACAGTTTATGTTAAGTAATGTAGTAAACTATCAAATATTACCAAAAATATCTAACGATGCATGAAGAGGAAGGTTCTATTATTCACGAAAAAAGATTTGGGGAACTGTATTTCCCAAACATTGGTTAATATTAGATTAAACAACAACAACAAAAATGCGTATGGATGTACTTCAAAAGGAATATTTTCGGGCGAACTTAGAGGCGAGAGGCCTAAAATAGAGTGGGTATGCATTTAAGCGCATATGCATGACTAAAGTACAGACATCGGCCAAAATCATATTAAGATGTTTGCCGATAAAAGAATGTTTTAAAATATCGATACTTAGGATGCGACACATTTAAAAACCTACATGCGATGTAGTTTTTATGTGCATCCCAAATAGTTTAAATCTTGATGAAAACCCAAATAGTTTAAATCTTGATAAATTTTGTGTCTGGATTTTTAATTTGTTAAATTTACTATTAAGTGTTTCTCTCTTATTATCTAATGCTGATGATCAAAGTGTAATGAACTAATTTATTTATTTATAGTACGTACTAATTATTTAGTGTTAAAAGGAAAAGCACAAAATATTGAAGTTGCTTCCGTTAGGGATAAAAATCTCTTAAATTTTTTCAAACAATTTCCACCTCATGCTTACACGTTCTATTTTGATCAGTAGCTCATTTATAATAATTAACAGTAAGAGCTCAAATGAAATTAAAAAATAACATTAATGAAAATTATCAAAAATTTTGACTTAAATAATTTTGCCGATCCTAACCTCTTTGGAGAACGTTCATATTTTCCTGAAGCATACCGAATAAAACTATGTCACCGTAAATAAAATGAGGAAAAAGATAAGACAAAAACAATTTTTTCCGTATTTTGAGACGAATGGGAAGACTCGCTTAACGAATTTTAAATTGACGTTATCCAGACCAGAAGATTCCGATTAACCCTTCAAAATAGCAGATTGTAAATCCTCGGTAGAAATATTTGAAAACGAAAACGAATTAGAGGGCGCGTTAGAGAACAAATCAACGGTACTACTGCCCGAGTTCAGACTAGAGCAAAAATAACTATTAATGTCATTGGGTTTCAAAACTCCAATAGAACACCTCTTGCATCTGCCTAGACCTAAATTACGAACATCATGCCAGAAAATCTTAGGAGGAAAAGAGGAGTCCTACTTGTCCTTCAAAATTACGTTTAGCAATCCGAATTAACCCTATAACTCTAACACGAACCTGCTTATAATCTAAATGAGACTGACCATTAGAATACCTTTTCCATAAACGATATTTACTAACTCTAATATTTATGGTATGAGACACAACCTGAGACAACCAAGGCGGAGAATTGGCTCTGAAAGTAACATTTTTAAGCGCAACGCAACTATGAAACACCAAACTAAAACATACATATATGTATGAGTTAAAAAATTCTATTTGGTTAGTTGCAGAATTAAGGCAAAAAATATCCGCCCAAGGAACTGAGTTACAAACTAAGTAAAGGCGGGAATTATCTATACTAGAAAAATCTCTAAAGCTAAAACAATTAGGTTTAGGTGGAGAGTAACAGTTCACAGACAAAACTAAAAAATCTTGATGGGATCCCATACCGAGAGACAACTGATTAAAAAACAAATAGAGTTATTAGTAAAGAGATGATATGGTCATTAAGAGAAAGAGGCACCGCTAGCGGTTGGAGAATAAAACGTTGGTGTCACAGTGTTGTGTACGGATAAATTAACACTATTTAAAAGATTCAAATAATCCCAAGGGAAGCCAGAATTTTGGAGTTTATCGAAGTGAAAGTCACCTGATATATATATAAATTTCATCGAATCTACAAGAGAATTAACTAAACAAACTTTCTAATGCCCGATTTCACAAAAAAAGAAATAATCTCTAGTTAAATAATGTTTCCTCCCTTTCTTCTTTTATTAAATTGCAATTTATTTCATAACACAAATTCAACGCATGCTAATTTTATTTCCTTTTTCACATGAACATTTTAACTGGAGAGCTAAATATTTAACTGCCCAATTTCGTCGAGCTAAATATTTAGCTGAAGGCTAAATTTTTCTATGTAAAAATAAAATATAATCAACTTGCATAGAATTTGTATTATGAAACAAAACGTAATTTTATAAAAGATGAAAGGGAGGAAATATTATTTAACTAAGGGTTGGATATTTTTTTGTGAAACCGGGCATAAGTCTACAAGAGATTTTTAAAATTGGGCATACGACCTGTTACTAGTTTTTGATGGGTTATAGACTGTACCGATTAGGATTTTACGGCCATTAATGAAATCGTTGGCAAATAAAAGGAAACTGACTTCTCGATCCATTGTTGTGCCTTTCAATTACTTTTGGTCGATATTGGGCAAAGGGGCATCTTCATCAAATAACAATAAAATAATATATCATCAAATTCTTTTCTTTTTACTTCAAGGAAACTTGGTCTACATCCCTATCTGGGGTTTGGTTTTATTTTTTTTTTTTTTTTGTTATGTTTTAACTTTTTTTTTAGCAAAATAAAAATTTTCTAACCGAGGAAAATATATTAAGACTGCCAACGAACATTCCTTATTTTTCATTCGCAAATCCAAATTAGCCATTTTATAGAGAATTTAAAAACCTTGAATATGACACCGTCACGAGCCTATAAAAAAATATCCGAAATACATAATTAATTTTTCTCAACTAAATTCAAAAAAAAAAAAGAAATGCTTAATAAACCATTTGTAATTTGCAACGGCCTTTGGTAAAAAAAATATGTACAAATCGATCTGAAAATATAATTTTTTATAATGTTGTTATTTCGTTCGATAAATTGTCGTTGGGAAGAATTATGCTTCGAAAAACTTTCGGGTTATGTTATATTATTTTATAATACAATTTTAATTCAAATCTCCGCAATTTTATGTATTTTTGTTGCTTCTGCAAATAATTGATCAATCACCAATATTATTTTGTTTTTGTATTTATGTAATTTAAGAATATTGGATTTATTATACCGATTTTTTATTTTTTATTTATTGGTAGATAAAAAAATTGTTGGAAAAAAAAAATATTCAATGAGAAAGAAAAACAACAAATTCAATTACATAATTTTTAATTGGAATTTTTTTTTTTTTTTGTTGCTGTTGGGTGCTTTTTTTTTTTTTTGCTCAATTCATATTTTCAATTGGATTAGGATTTTGGGAATTCATTTTTATATAAAAACAAAACGGCATGAATTAAAGTGGCAAACAATTTATGGGATTTGTTTTTATTATAAATATAGGATTAATTAGAATAGATGCCATTTTAGGATTAAAACTTTATTGTTTACCCATAACCATAATATCACCGTTTACAAGTGATTTAGCCTATGTGTTTAGAAATTTTATATTATTATAGATATTAAGTTCATTTATAAATATCTATGTCTATGTAAACACATATATTAATAATACAGTAATAATAAACTTTAATTCTGTGTGTTTTTATTAAAAAAAATAGAAAATGGTTGTGGTCTAGGATTAATAAATTGTTCCATATTTTCAATAAATTTGAGATTAAAAAACTAACATAAACTAAAAGCTTAACTAAAATATTTTATAAAACTATACAATACAAAGTAGTAGTCAGTGGGTAGAAAAAATAGCTTTTGGCTAAAAATAAAATTTATGAATATATGTATGTATAAAGAGAAAAAAAATTTGCATAAAATTTACATTTTAGATTCTATATAGTCTCAACAAAACTATAGTATCCTTATGGTGTTTACAGAAAATATCTCTAAATTTTTTTTTATTCTCCATAAGATTCATTTGGTTATGCAAATCAGTTATTCCTTTTTTGTTGTGTGCTAACCATTGAGTGACATTATTATGTCAGAGATGGATTATTCTAAAGATTTTTCCATAGGAGTATACGACTATACGTGCCTTAACATTTCCTTGGAGGATTTTTTTTAAATACGTATATTTCTATGATAAATTTCAATTACAATAAAGAATAAGAAAAGCTGTTCGTATAATTTAGTCATGACCTTTGTGAGTCGTTTCAAGTCCAAAAAGTAAATTGATTACATGTCAATTCCATTCCATGAAAACCAAAGATTCAACACTACAACTATTTAGGCAAAGACTGACAAATTGTTTGGGACACATATTCAGGATAAATGAATTTTAACAACAACTAGAAATAGGAATGAGATTAAATACTTTTTGAATTCTCTGATCTTCCTAGAATATGTTTTACGAATTTTAATTTTGATGGTTTAGAAGTTTAACCCATCTAAGTACTCGCTTGTACAAAGATTTGCTCCGCCCTTTAAAAATGATACACCATTTTAGAAAAAAACAAGTGCAAAATATTTAAATTTGGATAAAACCTTACGGTTTATTTCAAGAACCAATTCACGGACTAGGAATCCGAATAGAAATGAAATCAGATTTAACAAGTAAATCGAAAGGGTACAATTCACAAGTTGTAAAATTTCAAAGGGTTACATTTTGGGAAACTAAATAAATTCTACGGAATTTGAAAACAATATAATAATAAAAATAATTCGAAAAATACAGAGCTGTTAAAAAATCTTGGAAACATAAAATACAGAATAATTTTAGACCAAACAATAGTGAAGTATTTCTTCAAACAGTTTTTGATAACTGTATTTGGGTGAAATCGAAAGTTTTAGGTGAATTATTTAAGTAATGAATAAATCGGCAAAAAAATTATTTTAGGAAATAATGGTATTAAACCAAAGTTGTTTGAGTCCAAAAGAGCAATCAAACTGAGAAATGTGTAGCAGGAGGTCGTTTCGAGCTGAACTTTTTTTTGAGATAGAAACCTACATTTTGACGTAGAATTATGTCTTTTCCATGGGGTGCCAATTTTTCAATTGTTTTAAACTAATCGCTTGTAACAAAATATATCAACTTATACCCAAAGAAGTTCAATTACTAAGACCTTCAAGGGCAGCCAGCATTTCTACGGCCATTTTATTGACTTAAGATGTTAAAGGTGCCGTTCATAACGTTCCACGAAAAAGAGCATTTTTTTGTCCATTTTATTGGCATATCTCTGCGAGTTCTCAAATAATTCGGATGTTAAATGGGTTGATCAAAATGGACCCAATGCGATTTAATGCATAAGGGTACAAAATAAATATATCGGAGTAAGTTGGATCACCAATTCTCAAAAAATAGACGAATTTGTTTCATCTTTTAAGTTGCTCGAAAGCAAAACGCTTAGAGAACTCAAAAGTGGGGGTTAGCACAACGGATTAAAAGAGCTTCCCAATATGAAACAAATAAGTTCAATAGCACTCTACTGCGGAGTACACACTATGGCAGAGAAATATCAAGAGACTATCAAACTATGTTTATTCCATTAAAATCCCTTATACCTTTTGAACAAGAAAAACATGGCGAAACATGACATATATATGACAGTGTAGCCAAAGAAGTTCAATTACAAAATGCGTTTCAGTGGCCGTTTTATATGGATTACTATACGAGATCTCAGCAATATGGCTTTTAAGGTATTGATCGAATGACTGCGATTCATCCACTAAATAAAAAGTATCCCTTGTTGTAATCAATAAATAAATAAATGCACACACTTTGATAATTGAATTGAACTTATTATTTATCACGACTATTTAATACTAAGCGAAAATGCTTCTATTTATATGAGAGTAAAGGACCGACTGTTTCAAAAAACAATGCGAAACGTACAACGAAGTTTTGGAAGGGATAAATAAAAGAGAAAAGGAATTGTTCGCTTTTTGTTTCTTTGCTCATAGGCTATACCGCAACAGAGGATGAATTTGTTTGATTAATGCTCGTTGGTCGAGCTGTTTCGGTTGCGTGTGAGTATGCACACGAGAGCGCTGATATACGTGTTTAATACAGCGCGGTAATAATTAATACGAATTTGTCCTCTGTGCGCACACCAATATATTTGTTTATATTGTAGCGGAAAACGAATACAAGTATATTTTGAAAATGAGTGAGCCGCTAAGCCCTTAACGGGAAACTAACTAACAAAAAAATGTTTTTTTGTTGTTTTTGTTAGTTAAAAAAATGAATTAAGGGAATCCCAACCCTGTGATTAAATAACAACAGTGGTAACACCAAGAAACGAACAAGACCTGAAAGATATAAGCAGGCTACCTGATTGTATAATATAGAACTGCAGGTATTCCATGGGAATCCCACGCAATACATCTCATTAGTACAAAACGTAGAAAATATACTACGCGACTACAACATCATGCGAGATAAACCAATCTACCATCAAGGGCTATACTTCAAAAAATAAGAAAAAAAGGTCCGAGGCAACGCCGACCTCGCTTTAACATCTTATAATATTTTTGATGAGAAATCGACGTCATCAAAAAAAATGCCTGTCGCTGCACTATGCAGATAAAGGGGATCTACGTACGCTAGAATACCAGCTCAGTACCATAACACAAAAAAGTATGACAGTGGATGAATTCTATGCTAGTTAATAAGTTCCAAACGGAGGACTATTCAGGTGAAACAATCAACGTTTTGGTTGAAACATACAGAAATAGAGCTTTAGACATTTTCATCCGGGGGCTGAATGGAGATTTATCTAATCTAATTTGTATTAACAATAATATTGATTCTGTATTCTACCCGGATTAAAACCATTTGATGGCATAATAGAAAACGCCACATTGATGGAACTCGGAGCAATAATTGACTCTATATTTTTTACAACTAAAGACCTAACATCAGGATTCCACCACCGTCGACGACGTCTTAAAAGAATTCATCGGCGAAATATGTTATGTATACACAGATGCCATCATAACTTTTGAAAATCTTCTCAAAATTGGAGAAAGCCAATCTAAGAGTCAGTCTGGACAAGACGACGAGTTCTTGAAACAAGAAATAGAATTCTTGGGTTACCTCATCACTAATAAGGGTATCAAACCTGATCCTAAAAAAGATGCAGCTATTAAAATATCAAAAGACTCCAAAATCTAAAACATTTAAAGTTATTTCCTGGATTAGCGCCCTATGACAGGCGTTTTATAGAAGAATTTGCAAAGATATCCAAGCCACTAACCAAAATTATAACAGGAGAAAATGCACAAACAAAAGCAACCCGGTTCAAAAAGGTACAAATCAGCATTGACAATGAAGAAATCCAAGCATTTTTACATATAAAAGTGCTACTATCCTACACGGATATATTAATCTTCCCGGACTTCAACAAAACGTTCCTATCTCTAGTTCACTGAATAAAATAGAAGAGAATTATGCTGGTATCGAGAAGGAGATGCTGGCTTTAGTTTGGACACTAGATAATCTCAGGAACTACTTATACGGAGCAACACAAATTAAAATCATGACGGATCATCAACCACTAACGTTTGCAATAAGCAATAAAAACATCAACAACAAATTAAAGAGGTGGAAATCACGCTTAGAGGAATATAACTACGAAATTATTTACAAGCCGGGATGCATCAACAAGGCCTAAAAATGAAAGCAAGCACCCTATCTACAGACGGACCAATTCACGCAACTGCAAATCGCCAACGCATGTAGGAATCAACTTCTCATCAATCTCTCAGGAAGAATTACACCTATCTCACCATAGGCTTCACATTAGCCTGCCTGAACTAAGTAAGGAAACCCTAAAGAAAATTCTACGAGAAAAACTACATCCGAAGACAATCAATGGAATAAAAATACCTGAAGAATATATTCAAATCCTCCAGGAAGTCCTTAAAGAAAATTTCGAAAATTTCTCGGGTTACAAGATACGGTTAACCAAAGAGTGGTAACGGATATATGAAATGAGGAAAACCAATTTGGAATTATAAGAGAAGAACACAAACGGTCACACCAGAAACATACAGAAAATAAAAAACAAATATTTGGAAAAGACGATAAGATGCAACAAGCACTGTACAACTGACTTACTCTAATCAAAAGTTAAATAAAAGAAATCATTTGAGCCGTACAGTCTGCAAAAGGAAAAATAGTTAATACCAATTTACTGGATAAACCTTGATGTATTCCAATGAACTAAACGCTATAGAATATGCAGAACTAATGATATGGTTAAAGATTAGGTTTAGGTAGCGTTCCCTAGGACCAGGCATAGACAAAAAAATGGTCCGTAGCTATACCACGAATGGTTGTTTATTCTTCAACTCATCGGAATCATTTTGGGCTGTTAACCATCTTAATGATCTCCGTCGGGTCATTGAAGAGCCCTTCCTGAAGCAACAGTTTGCGTACCGCAATAGGTATTTCAATATCCTTTTTGCTTTCTGAAAAGTGGTCCGTTGCACCACGTCGAGCAAGTTTCGGCTTTTATATTCCCCCCTGTACTTATGAAATGTCCTGGCACCCATATAATATGGATCCTGATCTGTCGTCTCGTTAAGAGATCAGAGATAGTTCTGGACTACTTTCGACATGAGGAGGTGTTATTGAAGCGCTTTAATAGCAGCCTGACTGTCTGTATATATGCAAATATCACAAACCGATATTAAATTATACCTCAACCAGTGTACGACTTCCTTTATGACAGTTACTTCAGCTTGAAATATGCTACAGTAGTCGGGGAGACGGAATGAGAGATTTAATATATATAATCGGATGGAGAGATTTAAAATATAATCTCCTAATCCTTATTATCACCTTCCACTTGTACAACTTCGAATAGATTACCAGATATTATCCCGGATGGATTTAGTTTTACGCAGTTTAGGTTTAAGATCGTCTCCTCTGAAAATATTGGGTTAATTTTTCTGTTTGATATCACCGTTAGCATAACGTTCAATTAACACGTTTGCACTTATGTTTGTGATTGAGATACATTTTCATTAGCTCCATTTTCAATGTTCTGCACAATTTTATTATTTGTGTCACTCACTTTATTTTTATTTTCATTTATTGCAATCCCGTGTGGAGTTGCGAGCTTCCCATCGAACCTGTAACAGTTGAGCTGTTACAGGGTTAGTAAAAATTGTTCCACCACGCATGACAGTCAGTCACGCGCATACTAAAAGGAAAAAGATATTAATTTGAGATCACCCTGTACTAATTTTATTAACACCGGTACAGTTCATCCATAAAATATTTTTGGTAAATATAGGAAACTAGTTCCAAATGTTGATCGAATTTCCCCTTAGAATTTAATAAAAGCAAACAAAACGTAAATAAATAATTTCAGCCAAAATCAGTTGTGTAATACAGTTCACAGGCATAACAAGTACAATTATTGTGGTACTTCGTGAATCCGTGTAATATAAAAAGTGTTAGCTATATTGTTTGTGCCAAACAAAAACAAAAAAAAAATAAAAAAAAAATTAAATTGAACTAAAAATAGCTAAAGTAAAAAACTTAAATTAATCAAAAGTGATTATTAGTGCACTACACAAGCTATGATTACCGCTGGAATTATTCATTTGCCTCACGCTTACCAAGGTAATTAGTCTAATTTAAATTTAAATCGAAACAGTTTATGTAATACCGGTGAATTAAACTTTCTTCTAGAAACGGGAATCTTTACTAAATATACTATATACATTAATAAAAACATATAAACGCATGATTACCGGTCATTGAAAATAAAGCCATGTAAGACGTTCGATTTAGACGTACCAACATTTTTTTCCAAAATTTTTTTTGTTGGCACTTAGAGCTACACGTAATACAAAAAAATGTATACGCGATAAAAAGAGAAAAGAATACAACCAAAATCTCGTCATGAAATGAAAAATTTTCGAACGTAAATTTTATTTTATTACTAAAATTTTTAAAAAATAAAATAAAGCGCAATAAAAATTTCTCAAATCGCCATTTTTATTGTGTTTGTTGTTGTTTGTTACTATAAAAAATACTCGGGTCGAGTATATTTTATAGTCAAATTTGTTTTTATAGTAACATTGTTGGAAAAAAAAGAAAACAAAAAATCCAACAAAATTTTGTTTGATTATAGTTTTGTTCTTGTCTTACAAACGAAAATCGTAATATACTAATATCTTCATTTTTTGTTGGGAAAAAAATGTTGGTACGTCTAAATCGGCTATTAAACGTTCGATTACAGTACTTCTTACGACTGGCATTAGTCTCCACTTGAAACAGGGAAAAGATTTTTGCGAAGATCCCATACGCTCAAATAATTTAAAAAAAAATTGTATAGTTATAAAATACCATGACCACCATGGTGTTATATTTATGCTCGGTTTTATGATTTCCAAATTTAAATTTAATATTCCCTTCCATTGTTATGTAAACATATTTTAAATTTTTTTGCATTTACTTGTTTTCTTCCTATTCTTTGTTCTCCTCATTCTCATGTACAAGCATATATATCTCTTGCGAGTTGGTGTGTACATGTATTATGTAGTATGAGATGGAATGTTTGCGTTATTAAAATGTTCAATCTGGAATATTCTATTTTTCTCTCTGGTATCATTAGCTTAAATTGACGCGTGATATTTGCTCTGAGTGGGGATTGAACCGATCGGTGTATTTGACATGAATCCGATGCGGCCGTACAGATAAGTATGTACATATGTTCGTCGTCGTTGTTCGTCTTATTCGTTGTATTTGTGTACAAAAAAAACGTGAATACCAATAAAGATTTTACAATAAAAAAAAAAAAATGATGAAAGATGTGCACAGATACAAGGAATGGGACGAACAGCGATGCGAAGTGCAGAAATAGAGGGAGAAAAAATTTGACTGATGTTTTTTTCTCGATAAAAAATAAAATAAAATAAGTTTGTCTAGTTTTGAGTTTCAATAATATAAGTCGAGTTTTTGATTGTAATGAGATAGTCTAGTTTGGAATTTTGGTGAAAAATAAAGTCTAGTTTTGAACTCGGTCGATTTAGACCAGTTTTTTTTTTTTTTTGTTGGTTTATATAGAGTCTGGTTGTGAATTTTAAAAGATAATGACTAGTGTAGTTTTGTAAAATTTTAATTAATTCTGTTTCAAATTCATTATTATTTTCTATAAATTCAAAATACTGAATAAAAAAAATATTAATAGATATTTTTTTGATAAAAATTAAATAAAGATAAAATTAGTTATGTTTATAAATAAAATAATTAAATTAATTGATATTCGTGATAGCTAAAACAAAAAAAAAAAAAAAATATTCTGGATAGTGAAAGTCAAAATTTTAACGGGTGGTCGATGATTGTTGTAACTCGACGACCATTTTTTTTTTTGGTAGGTAATTATATTCAAATTAAAACGAAAAAAAAAACACTAAATAAGCCAAAATATGAATATAGTCTGATTATTTTTGGTAATTAATTAAATAAATAATAGTTGAACGATATAATTGTGCATAATTACTTAAATAAAACTGTATTCCGAGATAATTACCTCAGTTGTGAAATCAAACATACATAAAAAAAAAATGTATTCTGATTACTTTGTGTGCCTTTATCTGAATAATCATTTTTGACGAAAATAGACAATGAATACAACTATATTTCCGACATACAGTTGGATTCATGTGCAGCATTAGGTTAGGTTAGGGTGAAGTGGCTGCTTACGCACACTTAGACCGGTGACGGTCCATTGTGATACCACAGGATGTATCCCCTTTTACCCCTATTGGAACCATTTCGAGCTACTTATGTAGCGTAAGACGTCCCGCACTTTACTGTTTTCGAGATCCGAGAGGCAGTCCATCCTGAACTTACCTCAGTGTTTGTGCCTTCTGAGAGTCAATGCTGGACACGAGCAAAGGAAGTGGACCAACGTCTCTTCCTCCTCTTCGTCCAAGCAGCTTCTGCAGAAGTCATTAGCCTCCAGACCCAGCTTTCTTGCATGTTCTCCAAAAAGGCAGTGTCTTAATGCCCTAGTGCGCCCCAAGTCCAGCTTTGGCCAAACTTGTCTTGCAACTTTACAGGTGAGGGTGTTAGACCACCTTTCCCCCGCTGAGGATAGCGCCTGTTTCCCAAGTGCTTGTCTCAGCGCTGTAATAGGCCTCCACAGGCACTTTGTGTGCCTTTATCTGAATAATCATTTTTGAAGAAAATAGTCAATGAATACAACTATATTCCCGACATACAGTTGGATTCATGTGCAGCATTGTTTTGTTTTCTAATTGTTCTTGTCCGCTTGAGTGTGTAATTACGGCATACCGGTGGGAAAATTAGTGAAAAAAAAAACCCAGATATATAAAACAAAATATTATCTGGACGCGTGCAGTGTCAAGCGGAGCTTTCTTAGGCCACGTGATTTCTGTGTTGAAAGATTTCTGTTGGTTTTGTTTGCCGATTGGTGATATTGAATCAGTGTTCCCGCCCGTGGGGGCAGGGCAACCATTTGTGTGAGGGGGATCCTGCGTCGGCACTGGTTGCAGCTGGTCGGACCGGCCTGTTTTCCAAAGTCTGTAACAGTTTGTTTCTCCCCCTCTATTTTCACTATATTATATGTATATTGCTATTTTTACCGTTTGTTTTCGGCGTTTCGTGGTGGTGCACCGATTTGGTGAAAACCCCACTCAGAGCAAATTATTGTCAAGTTATTTTTTTGTCCGTCGTTTTGAGTAATTGCGTTTGGAATTTCAGCTGTTTTTTTTCTCTTTGCTTCAGCTCGGTTGTCCGTTTTTGGGTGTGGTTCGACCCCATAACGGTTCATTTCATTCAGATATTTTTTGTGTTATTTTCTTAATTTTCTTCAAACAGTGAATAGTGAAAGTGAAATTTAATATTAACGTAGAATCAGTTTTAAGGTAATTTATCTTGCATAATTTTCATTTTTTTTCTTTTTACCGTAGCAAAGATTCTCTCTGAATTTTCTTGTTGTTGTGTGCTCCGACGCACCATGTGCGATTAATCCAACCTAATTGATCGAGTGATGTGAGGTGTGGTCATGTGAAGGGTCGGTCTTTTTCCACCCTGTTCCGTGCGTGCCGTTCGTTCCTCCAGGACAGGCTGCGCTGAAGGGCGGCACGCCTTATGAGTTGATCGCGTCGGGGTGACGGTCTCCGTACCGGGGGATTGTCGCTGGGATTGTCCTGCGGGCGTCCTTCCCTTATAATGGCATCGGTGGCCGTCGCGACTGGGAAACAGCATCCCAGTAGGCGGGCCGATGAGGGGAGGCCCGTGCGGCAGTCACGGCGGTGATCGCCTGGGATTGAGACGGTCACTCCGGATCGATCACTCCCTACTTATTATTTTTTTTTTTGCCGCTGAGGCCGTGGCAATTTAATGTTAATTTCCATTTGCCCCTCTAATTTTGTTCTTCATGCGGTTATTCAAGCATGGGAAATATGTCTGAAAACCCCCACGCTGCACTGTGAGCTCTAGCCAGCTACTATACCGCATCAGACCACTATTCTCATGTCTGTTAACGTAATCCTTTGGGGGATTGCGTTACATACTTTATACAGAACTGCAGTATCGACCTAATTTGTTGTTCCACGGAATAAACCTCAACATACATTTTTTCTTGTTATTTATTATAAATTAGTATTAGTATTTGTTATTTATTTGTAAGTTAATGCAACTATGATTAACAGTACTTTTTAAGATAATTTTACTAAAATATAATTTATTAAATAAGAATGGCCATGGTTCATATTAGTAATTTTGCATGTTAGTTAAGGAAACATTTATAAATACTATATATTTATTTATTTATATTCCTAAACTTTATATTTACATATTTTATTTATAATTATTTATTTATTTATTTATTATATACAATGCTAAAATAAGGTACGGTCACACGAAATTATTCTTGATTTATTTATTGATTAAAATTGGTTTATATTAAAATTTTCTAATTACCAAAATCTATTCTGTTTTTTTTTTGTATTTCGAATAACCTGGGGGGGGGAGGGTCTTTATGTTGACCTAAATTAGGAAATTTGAGTATTATGCGTGATATCGTGATTAAAATTCTTGTGAAATCGTGTTAAAAAAAATGAATCAGTAAATTGCCAATTAGCTATGATGTTTCAAGAGGCCGAACACACATAGAGGCCAAGGGAACACTTCATCGTTATGAAGTGAAATAATAATACGGAGGTGAGGGTAAAGTAAAGGTGACCCATCCACCAAGGTCACATCAATAGAGTGCATATTCTTTCTGTGATATTTATTTATATAAAGTGATCAGTGTTTGTGTTCATAAAGTTTACTATATCGACAATAATTTGCAGCATTTCAAGCTCTCGATGATTCGGTGGAAAGATCCCATCCCATCTGACTGCCACCTAGCCGGCAACGTGCTGCACCACCAGAAACATCTCGAGAGATTCTGATAACGGACCGGTGGAACAATTTAAAAATTTAGTGGACCCAAGGTTATCGTTACAGGCGCGTCCCCAGCATAAACCCTAACTGATTTGTCGGCGGGTAGATGGGAAATAAAATACCATTCGTAACCCAAAAATAGCTAAGGGTGATTCCTTTAATATAATAACCAATATGGTTGACCCGAAAGGAGTAAACATTACAGTGTAGGGAAACAGATACCCACTGCCGGCGACTTTGAGGGGTGAGAACGCGGGATCCTAGTCGTCGATATCCAATGACAGCAATCCTTTAGAGGTGATGAACTCTGAAAACACATATGGAAGAACTCCATAGATAATAGAGTAAGATTATAAAAATTACATCGGAGTTAATTACGAATTAAAAACTCTTAAGATAGAAAATGAGAAACGGAAAAATTCTTTACATGCAAATTTGCAAGCCAAGAAACCAGAGAAACAGTTTGCTACAGAATTCTACACTCACGAAGAAGAATTAAGAGAAGAAACTGACTGGATCCTAAAAAAACAAACAGGAAGAAAAGACCTGCAAAAAAAGAAGGCAGAACCTTCTCCAGAAATTGTAGCTTCAAACGGCAATTCAAAATCAGCAAAATATACCCGGCCAGGAAAACGAACCTACCAAAATTAAGGAAAAGACAGCAAAAATTGGTGACTACAAAAGAATACGGAGTTGTAGCACTGAACAATAACACATGGAAAATCAATACAACAGGTATTAAAACTTTTAGAGCCTTGGCTGCAAACCTGACAGATGAAGGCAAGCAATGGTACACTTACGAGGACAAAAATGATCGCTCGATTAAAATGATGGCCAGAGGACACCCAAACTATACAAAGCAGGATATATTGAAATATCTTAAACAACAGAGCTTCAAAATAGTGGATGCTACAATATGAAAAAATTTTATATTATAAAACACAAAATTTTGGTTTTGTCACTTTCTTAATGTGATATTTATTTTTTAACCCTTTGACTCATAGTGTACGCAATTGCGTATATATACCTTAAACCACATTTGTGGGAATCAATGCACTAATAAATAAATAATTTTCGTTTTATTATGTTGGTGTTATATTCTCTGTGTTAAGCCGCGGCTACACGAATGGAAAATGTTGACCAACATTGGTCCAATGTGATTTGTGAAATGTTGGACAAATGTTGGTGAAATAAAATTTGACTGTCTACACGATTTGCCCAATGTTCATTTTTCGAATGGCTACCAATGTATAACCAATTTTGGTGGTTTATATATTGATATTTATCACTAGTTGTCACTACTAGTCATACATTAATTACAATATCTCCCACAAGATGGAAGCCAATGCAAACATACTGCTTTAAATTCTAAGATTTGTTTTTGACATTTCATAAACAGAAAGCAATAGTGTGTTAAAAGTATAAAAGTGCAGAAAAATAATTTAAAAATATTTTTAAAATTGAATTTTAATTTTTTATTTTATGCCAAGCATCATGCACTTCGAGCTTATTTTTATGTTTACAGTGTTTTAAATCCCAAATTTCGGGATACTTTTCATATAAATTCTAGCACTAACTCAGTCAACCAGTCAGATTCCGTTTTGGATTTATTTGTTTATAAATAATAAAATATAATGATATCTACAGTTGTATTTAGTGACATCTGCCGTTAAGTCTTCAAAAATACATGTTTTCTCACCAATCGTGCAGACGAAGTACCAATATAGGTACACTCCAACGTTGGTAGTTTCCTTTGATATTTTTATAAAAACCGCCTATTGAGCGAATGCATGCCAATGTTGGACCAATATAACCTTCATTTGTATTTGTTATTTTTTTTCTGTCTACACGATTGGTTTTTTGGACAAATCTCCAACGTTGGTCTACATTTTCCATTCGTGTAGCGGCGGCATTAGATACGTTGCATTTTTAGCGCCAAAAAGATATAAAACGTCAGTATCGAACTAAAATTGGTACGCAGTAGATGTTTAAAAATCATCAGCGGTGGGTACAGGCGAATTTCAATTTTTTTAGGTCAAATTAACGATTATTTTGATTGTGTACATATTTCTTTTTGATGAAAATAGGTGAGAAATGTACGTAACATTTTATAAATTTAGCCTAAAAACTCCATGTACATAATTGCGGACATATAGAGTCAAGTGATATTTCCACAATTGAGTACATGGACCTAATTATGTACAAACGTAGTCAATTGTATAGTAAATATTTGTTATAATTTATTTCGGTAGATTATGTCGTCTAGAAATCGGAGACCATTAACATATGCTGAGATCGAGGAATTATTAAACGCTAGTGATTCTGAATTGGAATTATCAGATCAAGAAATTGAAGTTGATGAAGATGGCAATTATACGCCTCCCCAAATAATACAAAATTTACCAAAGAAAGCAACATTATTTGATGAAGTAATGAACGACGACGTCCCTGTGCCAAACGAAAACGAAAAATTGCAGTATCAACCAACTATTCTCGACGAAAATGTTGTTATTGAATTTGTTGATGAATATTCGAAATATAACGTGAAAGAGAAAAAAAATATTAAATATAGAAGACAGACGTTTGACTGTAGCACCTGTAAATTCGAATTTCAAGAACCCATAGAGCAACACTTCACTTTCGACATGGAATTTATTATCACGAGTAAAACTCCTTTTAGCTATTTTTCCAAATTTATTCCAGTTGATATGTATGAAAGAATGACAGTTTACACCAACCTCTACGCAGAACAAAGTAATCAAAGTACCACATCTTTTAAGCGTACCAGTTCAGATGAAATGAGACGATTCATAATCTTACATCTTCTTATGGGGACAATGAAATTTCCTCAACTAAGAATGTACTGGAGCAAATATGTAAATATACAGTCAATATCGAGTGTAATGTCTTTGGAAAGATTTTACCAGCTTCGAACAAATATCCATATGGTCAACAACATGGATATACCAAAAGACTGCAAGGATACATTTTTTAAAATACGTCCTCTTGTAAATAGTATATTGAAATACTGTAGAGAAGCGCCTGTCGAAGAGATCTTATCCGTAGACGAGCAAATAATACGGTTTAGAGGTAACATCAATATCAAGCAGTATGTGAAACAAAAACCGAACCCCTGGGGAATTAAAGCCTATTTTTTATGTGGGAAAAGCGGCTTCCCGTATGATTTTTTCCTCTACCAAGGAGCAAACACCAAATTGTCAATTGTCTAACCGTTCCAGGACATCGATTATATTTTGACAATTTTTCTAGTACGTACTAACTATTTGAACTTTCGGAGCAAAAGCAAATTAACGCAGTTGGAACTATGCGAATTAATCGTTTTAAGAATCCGCCATTTCTTACTGATGCGGCTTTTAAGAAGAAAGGACGAGGTAGCACCAGAGCCTTCTAGAGTATACAGCCATAATCTTAATGACGTATTTTTTAGAAGCTTTTTTAGTGGTATAACTTTTCACCGATTTCCATAGGAATCCATAGTAAAAATGATGTTTTTTAGCTTCAAGTTTTTCAATGAAAAAAGCAAAAATATTATAAAATGTTTAATAAAAGTTTTCTACATATCTTTAAGAACAATATACAAGAAGGCCATATTGGTATTAAGTAAATATTAATTGCAGAAATATTAAAATTAAATTATTTCTAAAATATATTTTTTCGAACTTTAATTTTGAAAAATAAATCAAAGTTGGCTCTGACAAATTAAAATAATACTTGCTAAATTTATCTTTAGTTTTAATAGCGTACGTAAGATGTCTAAAATGGTAACAGAAAAATACGAGAAAAAATTATTTAATCGCAAAATTATCACACGTTCCTATATTTTGTGAATTTGTTTTGCTTTTCCTACAATTTTTGAACTTGAAATTTCCCCAGGTGGTAATTTTTAGTATGATTTTTCCAAATTTTTACGGCCATCACTGCCATCTATGTAATGTGTATTGACTTAAATGACCAAACGAATCGTAGTAAGCTTTTGTTTCAATTTGACCAGAATGCTGTTGTTATGAATTTTTTTTAATATTTTGGTTTAAATAAATCAATTATTACAAGAAAATGAAAAGGATTTACTTAAACGATATTCATATATGTTGAAATTCAAACATTTATGAAAGTATTTCAGAAATCATAATTAAAAATTTGTAACGTTTTCATTTAAAAATTTGTCTTAGGAAAAAAAGTGATTTCCCATATGTTTTGTGTATTTTACTATGAAAAGTTTGATTTTTTTCTCGTTTCTAATTCCCTTATAAAAGCTCAGATTTTTTGATTATGGCTCTATAAAATACAGGGTGCTCTGGGTAGCACTGACCAAATAAGAAATTGGGATGGTAATACAGTTTTAGTGAAATGGCAAAATAATAGATCAATCCATCTTGCATCTAATTTCATTGGCCGAGGAGAAGAAACTGTTGTAAATCGATTCGATAAAAAAAAGAAAGAGTATGTAAATATAAAACAGCCCCAAATAGTGCACTTTTAGAACAACGGAATGTTGAACGGTGGTGTTGATTTTTTTGACCAACTCATTGCATATTATAGGATTTTTATAAAATCTCGAAAATGGACTCTACGGATCATTTTCCATTTTATTGACGTCGCAGCATGTTCCAGCTGGATACTATATCGCGAGGAATTAAAGGAAAACAATATTCCTAAAAATCAAATAATGAGTTTGCTGGAATTAAAGCAAAACTTCACTGGATGATGTATTCGATTTGACCATACCCAACAGTGGCATGTCACCTTTTTGTGTAAGTATAACATCAGCAGCTAATCAAGCTCTTCTTTAGTCCATAAATAACGCCCCCAGCCACTGCAAGCTAGCCGGCTGAAAAAAAGCTGCATGGATCAAGCCAAAGAGGAGTATGCGGCGGTTTGTGTGATTAATGATTTTTCCTTATTTAATCTAGATGATTACCATTGGAAGGGTTATTGATGTGACAAACTGTTACAGCTACTTAGGAATTAATAAAACACTAGCCAAAATACTTCAAAAATTCTACTGGGCAGGATGTAGACAGTCGGTGATGCAGGTGCCAAAAAGTGAGCAATGTGCGGCAGTAACGGTACCCGCATTTAAAAGCCGTAGATTCCAGAGTTGTAATGGGTGTTGCAGGGCCATTTTCCACTACTGAGAGCGGTAATAAATATGTGCTAGTATTCGGCCGGAGATCTACTCCATAGCCTATCAGAAGATAACAACAATATCGATCCCGCGGTTAACGCGATTAATAGATTTGGAGTACCGATGGAGATTCATACGGATCGTAGAAGGAATTTCGAATCAGTGGTATTTTAAGAAATGCGTCAGATATATAAAACGAGAACGACGCCTTTGCTCAACAGTCGGACAGTATGGTAAAAAGATTATATGTCACTTTAGAGGAGAATATCTAGCAAAGGTTAAGGCAAAAAAAAATGCAACTGGGGTCGACGGGAAGGACATAAGCTAAACCCAAATTTGGAGATAAGTTTGTGTTACCTGGAAATCTAAAGTTTGGGGTTGTTCCATCAGCGGCTTTATGTGACAGGATTACGTAGACTGGATGATAGAGGTACATAATGAGATACAACAATTTGTACGGGAGAAAATACGGATTTTAAGTGACCGGATGAAAGCTCGATATGACATAATTATTACATATGAGCAAATAACCAAGGCTTCCAAGAAGGGCGATTGGTATGGCTTCACAAGCCGCAACGAGAGAAGGGATTATTACATGGAGATAAATCACCATTTTCACATGATTTTATGTTTTATTTTCTGAATATAGTACAAATATTTACAGAACGGTAGAATACTAGAATTACTGAAAATTAATAATAAATTAACATTAATACTTAAATTGCACCATTTCCCTATGCAGTTTGACAAATAAATACATTTAGGTTGTCTTTGGCTCATACAGACTGTAGTGCCACTATGGGCGGTTAAAAGGCGAATAAAACTAGAGAAACAATGTATGAAATCTTACTACTATACTACTATATCTGCTTTTTGCTACATCTTGGCTTATATTAAAAATTTCTAGCATCTGTAGCTACTTTCGCTATTGCTCCTAGTGAACCATCGGTTTTGCTGCTATTACTAACTCTGACCAATTGAGTAAGTAATGGCCAGAATTGAGAGAAGTTAAAACAGCTGAGGTATTCCAAACTTGTTTCCGTGTATAAACAGCTATTAAGCCATTGGGTTTTGTGGCGTTTGTATTTTATTATATTAAAATAAATTTCAGAAAGGCATGTTCCTGCTTCTCTTTTACCTTAGTTTTTGTGCACTTTTCAAGATAGTGGCAGATATGCAGGAGTACACAAAAATAAAAATTCTTTGTTTATCAATGTTTTGGAACCAATATAAATATTTTGGCAATTAATCCGAAAATCAAATTTCTTTAAACCAAACTATCTAGTTTAATATACAAAAATATAACACAAATGAATGTTGTTATTGCAACGAAAGCAATGATACCCAAAGTGTTGTCAAAAACAATAGTAATACTAGCTTATAAAACACAAAACAAATTTAATTCATTAAACAATTCAATTCACGATATAACCCCACCCCCACTCGTAATAGAAATGTTGAAAATTGATCTTTTGATGTAGGTAGTAAACACATTTCAGAAAATATTTTCCGGTGAATTGATTTGATTTTTGTTTTTCTTTATAAATTGTTTATGAAAGATGTTTCGTCTAATTATTAAATACGGGTAAATCCATCGGATCCCTACCTTTTTTCGAAAATAAAATATCGCAACAAGAACATCGCAGTAAAAATATCGCAAAAATAAATATCACAAGCCAAAAATATTGCTGATGTAAGATGTCAATTGTTTGATAATTTTTGACGTTAGGATTGTATATTAATTAATAATAATTGCTTCGTCAACCTTGCCGACCCAGATTAAAGGTTTTTTCTCACCCTTATCGCTTCTTCTTATAGTACCATAAATGTTAAAAAAGCAACTTTTGTAAATATAACAATTTTTAATGCCATTTTAGTTCGTACAGATATACATTGAGGCTGCCGCCCCAAATCGCCGCTTTTCCGTTGTCAATTTACAAGTCACATTATTGCTCACAACGTAAAGCGATTAAATTTGTGGCGAAACATTTGTATGTGGTGTGAGTTGCGTGAAAGAAACATGTACATAACTTTATATTTCATCGTAAATTTTTTTGTCTGCTAAATATTTATGCTGCGATATTTTTGACAGATATTAGATTGCGATTAGAGTACTTCTACATTTTTGTTGCCATATTTATTTTTTTTTTTTTTCAAAAATGAGATAGGTTCCCATATCCATCTCCAAGACTAAGAAAAATTGAAAATTAATTTGAACGATGAGTAGGAGTATCTTATATGCAGTGTAACCTATCAAAAATAATGATATTAGAAAATGAGACTTGGTTATGTTAAGGAATTTGTTAATTCAACATTTTTTATTACTTTCCCCACTATAACGAAGTTATACTGGGTAAGTATTGCAATCGCGAAAAAAATCTTGTTCCAGATTATCACATTTCTTGACGAATTATGTTACCAGTATATGAATTTTGGCCGCAAAATTCCTCACTGCCTCATGAAAATTTTGTATAAGTACAAGGCGTATAACATACATTTTGTTATTGTGTGCTGTCATATACGTTATTTGTATTAGTGTCTCGTTTTGTGACGGTAATCGGTTCAAATTTTTGGTGCTTATGCTCGCGTGTGAGAAGATCTCACTTGCTATGAAGCAAGAGAATTTACAATACTGCGTTGTTCATTGTTCAACAACATGGTAAGTATTTTTGGAATATTCTACTTTTAGTCAAGTTCTATTATTGTATAATAAAAAAATGAATTTCTTTAGTTTTAAATCGGTTTTTTATTATTAGGAAGAAAGGGTTTTAAACCTATTAGGTTTAGGAAGAAAACAATTTTTACACTACTACTAATCTCTATTCATTAGCAAAATGGAGAGGAAGCGTTATTACACTTTTGCTGAGGCTAGTGAAATTATTAAGATAGTGATGAAGAGATCGTAAATGTGGTGTGTTGTCCCCCAGAAAACGTTGATTGTGTTACCGATGAAGAAGCTATAGACGACGAGGAAATACCAACTGTTGATCCAAGTGCCTTGAATGAGGTGGTCGGTTGTGTTTAATTAGAATGGACATAATCCAAAAATGACTATGCTGCTCCTGATGCTCGTTCATCATTTGTTAGTCAGTTATCGACTAGTACATCAAGCACAATTCTATCATCCCCACATGAAAAAGTGTACAAACCACTTAACGAATTCGGAAATCCAAAATGGAAACGCGGCAGTACCATACAATATAATATGGCACCTAATCATACACCATTGAACAATATGTACTGTGACGAGTTTGGTCACTGATTTGGAACATTTAATCCCACTGCAGTTGTTTGAACAATTTTTTGACGATGAAGTCATTCAACATATACATGTAGAAACAAACAGAAACGGGAATGATTTAAATGTACAACAAGTGTCCTCGGTCGTTGAACTGAAAAAGTTCCTAGGAGTTTTATTGATATCAAGATACCACACTCTATCATCAACTGATGATTATTGGAGCACTCGACCTTCGTTGGGAGTGAACATCGTAAAGCAGGCTTCATCTAGGTTTAAATTTAAAACAATAAATCGTTACCTGCATTTAAGTAACAACATTCTGGAAGCATCAGATAAGTTCGCTAAAATAACACTATATTTAAATCTATTGAACCAAAAGTTTATTAAATTTGGCAAGTTTAGCCCTCACCTGTCAATAGATGAACAAATGATTCCCTATTTTGGACGTCACTCATGCAAAATGTTTATGAGAGGGAAACCAATCCGGTTTGGATACAAACTATGGTGTCTCTGCTCTTTCGATGGGTACCCTTATAAGTTCATTCCGTATATTGGATCCGCGGGCTTTTACAACAAGCAGATGGGTTTAGGAGCAGATGTTTGTTACGACTTCGTGATGTGGTAGAAAATCCAAACATGCACGATGTATCTTTTGATAATTTTTTTACATCCTACTATCTATCTATCTCCTTTCCGAACGGGATTTCTTAGCAACGGGCACTATTCGCATAAACCGCTTGGGAGATGCAGTATTAAAAACTAAAAAAAATTACTTAAAGGTAGCACAGATCATTTATTTGATGAAACAAATCAAATTCTTCTTGTTCGTTGAAGTGATAATAAAGAAGTCACAATAAGGACCAATCACAACTTTATTGAGCCAATGACAAACGCGCGTCGTTTCAATAGGAAAGAAAAGAAATACGACTCGATTCCTCTGGCAAATTTTATTGCTAACTATAATCGGTGGATGGGTGGTGTCGATTTACACGACAACGCAGTTTCTAACTACCGCGTTGCGATCCGAGGGAAACAATTGTGGTGACCGCTCTGGATTAGTTGATTGAAAAGTGCAGTAGTCAACGCTTGGAAGCTCCATTGCTTGATCGCAAAGAAGCTCAAACGCCAATGTCTCAAAAAGATTTCAAAGTAGAACTTACTGAAGGATTGCTACTTACAACTGATTCAGTGCCAGGTTCAGTTGATACTAATAAATATGCCAGAAATACAAAACACCTTACCAACATACCGCGTATCCTCGGAGACCATGTCATAGCTAAACCGGATCATGGCAAACCACGACGCTGTCAACAATGTCATAAGCACACTATATTTATTTGCCAAAAGTGCAATGTGCATTTGCATACTAAGTGCTTCCAGAACTATCATAAAAAATAAATATTTATTATTTTTATTTTGTTGCCCTACCTATATTGTTTGAATAAAAGATGAATTGTCCAATAGATTATGTTTTTATATAATTTTGTATATCACATTTGGCCATTGGTCGATTTTTCGACCACTCATTTTCTCGAAAACGGTAAGTAGGATTTTTTTTTCTTGATGAATTCTCAATAAGTATGTTCTAATTCCACCGTCATATCAAAGATCTTCAATAATGTCAATGGATTGCGGTACCGGCTGGAAATGCCTAATGTAAATGGCAGGCCAAAACAATGTGGAGTGGGTGTTTTTTTACGATTGCTTCCTTTTTACGTGGAAAATATATTTGTAGTGCTGAAACGAGTTGATTTTGTACACTCTCAATAGAGAGTGAGTAAATCGCTGTAGCGCTCCTCTGCAGATTATTTCCTTTCCTAAGGAATACTTGAATTTGTAGTGGCAATACGGACGGTTTTGTTTATGTGAGAGGTTGATATTTGAACAGCCGAACAAAGAATTACATATGCTGGCTTGAGTCGATCGAATGGTTTTTACAATTAATCGGTACGATGAATTGTTTTCGCAGTCGACATTTAACTTTATACGGGCCTTCGTAGAGAGCAGATAATTTCGTGAAAGGTGTTTTCTAATGAAAACAAAATCACAGTTGTTGAGACATATCAAAACAAAGGCGTCACCTTATTTGGATAGAAGAGTTGATTCGGGTACAAGATTTTGGTCGTTGATTTTGTCGGTATTTGGCATAGGTAGTTTAACCGTGCAGTTGGCTTGCGGATGGTAAACCATTGTATGAGTACGATGTGATCCGAGGAGTTTTGTTAACTCAGTGAAAAGCTTCGACTCCAATTGCATCCCTTGATCGGTTGTGATATTAAGAAGCATGCCGAATCGTGATACGTAATTTTTAACGAATGTTGTGGCAATGGCTGCAGCTGACATATTGGTCATGTAGTATGGATCGGGCCAACGACTGAAGCGATCGCCACAGATGAGTAAATAAGCATATCTATTAGACGGAGGAAGTGGTCCTACGATCGAATCCACTACTTAGGCGGAATTTCGAATTGTCTATGGGATGATTTTGTCTTTAGCACGTTGGCAGGATAAACAAGACTTCGCACAATGGTTTACGTCTTTTTTATACTGAGCCAAAAAAAGCGAGCAGTAATGAACTTACAAGTAGCGCGGACACCTGGATGTGAAATGTTGTTTAATATGTCGAAGATAGTTGGACGTAGTGATTCTGCGATGCATGGGTGATTACACCCGAGGCCAGATAGTTTAAAAAACTTTAGAAAATAAATATTGAAGTTCAGTTCAGTTTTAGACTGAATTGCTCTAACGTTCAGTTTTAGACTGAATTGCTCTAATCAGAGGTTTGTGGTAGGTGTAACTGGTAAACTCTCCCGATAAAATATCTAAATTGTTTGACTGCCAGATGTATTGTGAGTAATTCCCGATCGAATGCGGAATATTTTAAATTTTCTAAATTTATATTTTAATTTGTTTTTTAACAGACTACAGTAAACTTATGAACTAAAATTTTATTACAATTTTATTTATACACTAATACGGGTACACTCGGTAAGGTTTAAGATGTCAGAAACTGTGTATTGTTATTATAATAATCTTAACATATAAGAATAGAGGAATATTAGCTTGAGTATTTTATACAAATATTACATTTTTAATTTAATATTTTATTAATAAATTTTTAAGAACTTCCTTTACATTTTTGGTTTGTAGACTTTGAATCATAGCATTACTTGGGCCAAGATTAGTTATCTTGAATGGGCCCTCTTTTACAGTGACTAATTAGTTTTGATAAACTTTTGTTAATAAGATTTTATCATTTATTTTAAAATCAATGAAATGTAATTTGTTTTTAATGTCTAGTCGGGTTTTTCGTTTTTGTTTTTCTTTTAATAATAAATTATGAGCCCTAGAGTGTGCTGACTGTAATCTAAACTTAAACTCTTTGCTTTAATCGTCTAAGTTATATAAAGGATCTACCTCGTTACTTAATAAATCTGATGGAAGGTTTGCCTTTTTACCAAAAACCGTTGTAACTGTTGTAACGAAACTCGTAGTAAATGATCGAATGATCTATGATCGTAAAAATCATTCAAATTTCGATGGTTTTTTTCTAATCCTCCAATCGTTTGCGGATGGTAAGGCGTTCAGTGTTTATGCTCAATTTGTAACATATTTGAGATGCTATTAAGCAGATGATTTAGGTTTTCCGTTCCCATGTCCGATTTAATTTTTATAGGTGTTCCATACACAAGAATACAATTTTCAATATGTGCTTTCGCAATTGTACTGATTTCTTTATTTGGAATTGGATAAAGTATGACATACTTTGTTAGTTCGTCCTAAAATTCTGAATTCCATTTTTCATTTTTAGGAAGATATACTTCTCAGATAACTTTTTGTCTAATCGTGTAACACCAATATTTCCGCCTATCGGACGCGTATACGGATGCGTATGATTATTTCGAATTAATTCATCAATTATTCGTTCATTATCTAAAAATATACGTGCAGGTACCATGGCTATTTTTAAGTGTTTCAATACACAGTTTCCAATAGCTTTAAACTTTTCAGTGTTAATTATTTTAAAAATATTGTCATCATTACACATTTTTAAATTGACCCAGAGTGATCCAATCGATCATAATGTTTTCTAGTTGTAAAAGTGATCGCTCTAATGCGGTACCTACTCACATTTGTCAAAAATTTTAATAAATCATTGAAATTGTTTTATTTTTAAAACTATTGTTTATAGTTGCAAGATTTTGTTGATGGTTATCTTCAACAATAATCTCCAACTTTCGTAGAAATGTAGTTATGTAGTTGTGTAAACACACAACCCAATTTGTTCCACAAATTGATTATATTTTGAGAAACATTGATTTTGTTGAGTTTTTTGTTTAGATATACTTCTGGTAATTACTACACGAACCGCAATTTCCTTCAAATCATTGCTATCTGTATTAATTTGAAAGAGAGCATCTGTTCCGACAATACACTTTCCTTTAATATAATTAATTTCAAAATCAAATTCTTCCAAATGTAAACGCATTCTTGTAAGTTTAGAAGAAGGATCCTTTATACCACATAGATAAACTAATGGGCGATGATCCGTAAAAATCTGGACTTTACGTCTTAGTAAGTATGGCTTAAAGTGTGTTACTGCCCAATGAATGGGAGTTGTACATTCTTTAAGTGGAATTTCCTTGTATTTTTCACATTTTGTAAAAGTAAACTAGAGATAAAATAGCACCACAAACTACATTTGAAGCGTCTGTTTTTAAATTGAATGGTACGGAAAAATCTGGATATTGTAATATGGGCGGATTCGGCTTTTTTCTTTAACAACGCGTTAAGTGGATTTGCAATTTCACCAAAATTATTTACGAAGCGTCGGTAATAATTGCAGAATGCAACAAATCTTTGAACTTCATCTGAATTTGTAGGTGTCGAATAATTCTGAATAAAAGAAAATTTGGTTTAATCTGGTAGAATTCCTTTATCGGATATTTCATGCCCAAGATATGTTACAGTAGTTTGTAAGAATTTACATTTCTGGAGATTTAATTTAAGATTATATTTGCGTATTCTTGCAAAAACTTTAATTAGATTAATATTGTGGTGCCGAACAACCAAAAATAACCAGATCATCGATAAATAAAATAACAGACTCTGGTCAGTTGTCATCATTAGTTGAAAGCTATTTGGTGATATTTTTAATGCAAACGGCAATCTTTTAAATTGGTAAAAGTCCGGATGGTGGTTGTGCTAAAAGCAGTCAAATCACGTGAAGTAGGTTCGATTTCGATTTGATGGAATCCACATTTTAAATCTTAAATTGTAAAAAATTCAGCACGACCTAACTGATCTAAAATTTCGTCAATCCTGGGAAGTGGAAATGTGTCTGAAATCACTTTTTTGTTGATGCGTCTGAAATGTACAACCACACGCCAACCCTTTACATCTTTACAATATTTCTTAGGTACTAACAATGGTGGTGAATTGTACGGTGAAAATGAATATTCGATTATTTCAATTTTTAATATTTCCTGTGCTTGTGTCTCAATTATTTGTTTATGAATTTGTGGTATGCGATAGTTTTTAACGTTAAAAGGATCATTATCCGATACATTAATTTTGTGCTGGTAGGATGTAGTATTTATTATCCTCACTCACATAAGGTGCATTATTAATTATTGCATTAGCAACAAGAATTCCTGATTCAATTTCATTGGCAATTACTACAGAAGGTTCTGCTACCTCAAATTTAAGGCGACGTACTACTTCAGTTCTGGCTGGTAATTGGAATCGTAATTATATCATTTCGTGTTGGGATTTCCAATATGGTCGTAGAATAATTGAGGAATATGCAAGTTCCATCCTATTTGGCCAAATTCCAGAACTTCTTATTAATAAATAAAAAAAATAAAAATTGTTAAAAAATTCAAGAAATTCTTTTTATTCAAAACTTAAAATTGGAAAATCGTCAGCAACATTTTCGAAATTTTGGACTATTATTTGCTGTTCCTTTTGGGATTTCTTTTTGGTGCGATAATTTACCAACAACGTTTGGCTTGCAGTGTTACAAGATTATTTCGTGAAATGATCACCTTCTCGAAACCACACAACAAATTTAATTAAAAAAATAAAATTAAAAGACAAAATTTAAAAAATACTAATAAAATCTGTTTTATTTAACAAAATAAATTTTTCGATTATTAATTATCATCTTAAGATTTCATTTGCGACTCGACTCGTAAATGATTGATCGAAAACATTCATTTTGTTAAATAAAACAGTTTTTATTAAGAAATTTTTAAATTTGTCTTGTAATTTTATTTCTTTATTTGAATTTGTTGTGTGTTCTCGAGAAGGTAAGTAGTAATCTGAAGGAGCTATGTCTGGTGAATACGGCGGGTGGGGTAGAACTTCCCAGTTCTGTCCTTGTAAATAATTTTTCACAACGTTTGCAACATGTGGTTTTGCATTGTCATGCTGAAAAATTAATTTGTTAATTTGTTCTCTATAGCTCGCTTCAAACGTATTAGTTGTCGTCGGTACACATCGCCATTGATAGTTTCACCTGATTCCAGCAGTTCATAATATACCACACCTTTTTGATCCCATCAGATACAGAGCATAACCTTATTGCAATGGATATCTCGCTTTGGTTGCGATGGACCAGCTTCACCACGCTTCACCCAAGATTTTTGGCGTTTGGGATTCTCATAATAAATCCATTTTTCATCTGCAGTAACTATCCGATGCAGAAAACATTTTCTTTGTTGTTTTTGAATCAGTATTTCACAAATGGTTTTTCGACGTTCGAGGTCTCTTTCTTTTAATTCATGTGGAACGCAGTTGTTAGCTTTTTGAACCATTCCGATTGTTTGTAAACGTTTTGCAACAGTTGATCGATCAACATTTATTGCTACAGCCAATTCTCATTGTGTTTGAGAAGAATCTTCAGCCAATAACGTTTCCAATTCAGTTTCTTCAAATTTTTTCGGTGGTTTTCCATGCTCTTTATCTTCAATGCCAAAATCATCATTTTTAAATCATCGAAACCATTCTTTGCATGTTGTATTTGATGAAGCATGCTAACCGTAAATTTCCACAAGCAAACGATAAGTTTCCGCTGCACTTTTCTTTGCAATAAAATAATTGATTGAGTGATTTATTTGATTGATTGAGAGTGTACGGCCAAGCATTATAGCAAGACTCCCGGGCACACACCGTACACCCATATACATATAACAAAACCGAAGGATAGGATAGGATTATTAGTAGGGACAGACTCGACCCGGTTACAGACACCAATGCGATCGATAGTTAGTAAATTATTAGTACAATATATAGTAAATAAGTTAGCATAAGACAGCACAATCTAACTACATTATTAGATGATCATTTCTCTGGAATAAAGGGCCCGATACTCAGGACTCCCTATATCTAAATCAGGACTTAAAAAATTATTAATGTTGTAAATTCCCCTGTCCGATTTTCATTAGTTTACCTGATAAAATATTTTAAAAAAATTTAAAATTACTAAGCTAAGATTACAAAAACAGCGCATGTTTTATTTTTCATGGTCCTTTTATATCTAATTAATTAATTATTACTTACTGCAACAAGAATTAAAATAAACGTTAAACACCATTTTAAACATAAAATTTTACTTAAAACTAATCATAAATTTCCTACCGATCAAGAAAAAGAGAATAAATAATTAAAAATTCAATTATTTTATAAAATATATAATAAATAATTTAAAAATGATAATGTTACAGCACCACAACAGCCTAAAACCATCAATAATTCAGTTAGGTACTATAAGTATATCAAGAATCAACAAATAAAATTAATATATAAATTCCCAGGCAACACTGAAAACTAATTTTAATTAATAAATCACCATAATACCAAACTAAAATTTAATTCTGAAATTCAGGATTAATTTTAATCCCATAATAATAATCAATTCTGGAACTATGTTATATTCTGAAAAATAAATTATTTATTAGCAACTTAAGGAAGAGAAATAATAAATATTCTTTAAACTAAATTAATTAATATATATTAATGAGCAAAACACATTATATTACATACGAGTATTACAAAAATTAACATTTTATGAAATTGCATATGAAGACTTTCCCAATTCTAAGCTAAAAAATTCTAAAAGATTTGATTGATTGTGAGTGTACGACCAAGCATTATAGCAGGATCTCTCGGACTTCCGGGCTCAGGCCGTACACCCGTACACATAAAACAAATCCGAAGGATACGATAGGATTAATTAGTTGGTATAGACTCGACCCAGTTACCTACACCAATGCGATCGATTGTTAGTAAATTATTAGTCCAATATATAGTAAATAGGTTAGCACAAGACAGCACAATCTAACTACATTATTAGATGATCATTTTTCTGGGATCCAGGGCCAGCTACTCAGGACTCCCTCAATCTAAATCAGGACTTAAAAAATTATTAAATTATTAGTGTTGTAATTTCCCTCCTTTCCACATTAATTTACCTAATAAAATATTTAAGAAAAGTTAAAATTACTAAAAAATTAAAATTACTATTTTCATGGTCTTTCAATATCTAATTAATTAATTATTACTTACTGCAACAAGAATTAAAATAAATGTTAAAAACCATTTAAACATAAAATTTTACTTAAAACTGATCATAAATTTCTACCGATCAGGAAAAGAAAATAAATACTTAAAATTCAAAAATTTTATAAAATTTATGAAAATACTTTAAAATGATAATGTTACAGTAACACAACAACCTCGCATCATTAATAATTAAGATCAGTACAATAAGTAAATCAAGAATCAACAAATAAAATTAATATACAACTTCTCATGCAACTCTGAAAACCAATCCAAATTAATAAATAAATCACCAAACTAAAATTTAATTCTGAAATTCAGGATTAATTAATACCCATATTAATGATTGATTCTGAAACTATGTTATCTCCTGAAAAATTGAATTATTTATTAGCAAATTAAGGAAGAGAAACATTTAAATACACTTTAAACTAAATTAAATAATATATATTTAAGAGCAAAACACAATAAATTACATACAAGTATTACAACATTAACATTTTATGAAATTGCATGTGTAGGCTTTTATTTCTAAGCTAAAAATTCAAAAGAATGTCAAAAATTTAAATTGCTAAGTTACGATTTAAGTTCACAGCGCTTGTTTCATTAGTTACCTTTAACCTGTAGATCGTTAATTAATTTTTACCTACTACAACTAAATTTAAAAATAACAAGATGAAAATATATACTTAACCATAAAATTAAATTTAAACCATCCGGCGATTTCCTACAGATCTAGAAAAGGAAATTAATAACGTTGAAGATAATTATTAATGTAAGTATATAATATAATTTAAACATTGATCATGTTACGATGCAAAAAGTCTAGAGTATCATTGATTAATTTAATCCCCACGACAATGATTAATTCCAGAACCCGTTATATTCTGAAAATTGAATTATTTATTTATTAGCAACTTAAGGAAGAGGAACCATTAAATATTCTTTAAGCTAAATTAATTAATATATCTTAATGAGCAAAACACAATATATTACATACGAATATTACAAAAATTAATATTTTATGAAATTGCATATGTAAACTTTTCTACTTCTGAGCTAAAAATTCTAAAAGATTGATTAAAAATTTTTAAATTGCTAAGTTATAATTTAAATTCACAACACATGTTTCATTAGTTACCTTTACTAGACACCAACTACTAACTAGATTTAAAATAAAAGTTGAAAATATTATATTTAACCATACTATTAAGTTTAAACTACTCTGCAGTTTCCTACAAATCTTAAAAAGGAAATTAATAATTTTGAGATTAATTATTTATTTATATAATTATATAATTCAAACAATTATTATGATACTACGCAAAACAGTCTAGAATATCAATAATTTAATTAAGTACTTCATGTACCCATATATAATATTTACTAATAAAACTCAAATAGGGTTTCCCAGGTATTTCTTAAAACTAACTTTCTTTACTACTTAATTAATAGAAATTCACTTATATAAATTAGATAATGTTAAATGAAATAGATATCACAAGACAATATAATTTCTACGTTACATAACTGCTGGATGCTTGGAGCCTCTGGATGTTGCGCGAGAATTCACCAGTATTTCTGCATCTTGAAGACGGTCAACACTTACCCACTTACCTATATATAATTAAGTGTAATTTATATCAACTACTCCATCAGACTAAAATACTTGAACAAACTATGCCCCTTTGATATAATTAAATTAAACAGATCCAAAAAATGCTGAGACATTTTCATCAATTCCTCAAAACTTTTGCAATGCAATGAAGTTTACAATATCATACAAAAAAGCACTTTCCCTTATCCTAGATAAAACCCTGCCAAATCAAGCATGCAAAGTAATTAAAATAATAAATCCATGTTACTCGTATGAAACTTAAACATTACTTTCTTAAAAATTTATCGATGTGCCATATACGTAATTCTGTCGATTGTGTGAGAAAACCCGCCATCTAAATTTCAATAAATCCCTTATATTCTTGTTGACCTATGTAATTAAGCTAAACAGAAATCAATATCTACGAAATTAATTACTTATCTACTTCACTAAATTTCAATAAATCCCTTATATTCTTGGTGACCTAATTAAGCTAAACAGAAATCAATGTCTACGAAATTCATTACTTATCTAATTCACAAAACTTCAACTCTTTTTATAGACATATTACTTGTAAAGTCAAGCATGCAAAGTAAGTAAAATCATAAAACCGTGAAAGGAACCTTAAACATTATTTTCTTACAAATTTTATCTGTGTATCATATCAGTAAAATTGACATTTAGCCTTCCGAAGAGTTTTTACATAATTCTACTTTGTTCACCTTTGTTTAATCTAAATTTTGCACCCATAAATGATTACGTCATTATAAATTGCAAACCAAATCTTAACTCAACTCCCTTCATCATTTCCAAATTAGCATTTTATTTATATATTTAGTTAATTTATAATTTTATAGTATTAATTAAAATAATTTAAAAATCAATTTAATGTAGTTTGTACTTTGTAATACCCTGCAAAAATTATTAATCATAAGAACTAAATAAACCATTTTCAATGTATTGTACAAGACGGATTCCAATTAAATTTCCAATCCTATTTGAGTCGAATACACTAAAACTTCATTGAGCATGTGTATTCATTTTATCTAGCCCACCATATTCGTTCCTTTAAAAACTCAAAGAGCGAACAACAACACCAACATACAAATATCATTCTCTTACCTACTAATCCACCACATAAATGAATACATCATTTTGTGTCAGAAATCAAATCTTAACTGAACTTAAACCAACATTTCCAAATACGCATTTTATTTATATATTTAATCAACTTATAATTTATAATATTAATTAAATTAAAATCAATTTAAAATCAATTTGATGCAGTTTGTAAAAAATTATTAATCTTACCTAAATAAACCATTCTAAATGAAATGTATAAGACCGCTCCCAATTCCACTTCGACTCAAACAACCCATTCGTTCATACAAGGTATAATAATCCTGTTTGAGTCTAATATACAAAATCTCATTGTACTCATATAATACATGATTTCAAGAATACCATAGTTGTTTCATGAATACAGAGAAACATGATGAGATAAACAACCCCCGCAATATACATTGACGGTAAATATTTTCTACCATATTTCATGTGCGTTGCAGTTGCAGGAGACCTTATAGCGCATACAAACATACCTGATTTATGTATCAAGTTACAGTAAACTATTTGTGACGACTATATCAAAACCAATGAAAATGATTCTCCTTTTTGTTGTTTTTTGTACATTATAATACAAAACCAACAAAACATATTACATTTCCTTCACAGAATCCGTGCGAAGAGCGAACGAGACAGGTACACAAACATATTGTTGGCCCTGCTATATACCATGTTTTAACCTTCGCATGGGCAGGATTTACAAATGTAAAGATTTCAATTTTTCTTTTTGAATAACTACGACGTTTTTCCTTTATCTGCTAATTCTTTCTAGTCGGTGAATATTTCTTTGTTTTGTTTTTGAAAAATGCAATTTATACAGAAAAACAAAAAAAAATCTTAAAAATTTTCCATACAAAACAGACACAGAAAAATTATCTTTACAGACGTAAAAAAAAATTGCTGCCCATGCAAAGGTTAAGTATGTATTAGTGTCGATTTGATTGTACCCAAAACCAAACACAAGAACACAAATGAGTGTGCGTAAAAATAAAATCTAATATAAAGTTTACTACGCCGTATTTCTATTTAAGTCAAAATCTATTTCAATACTATCGAACTATTAGACTTTAAACAATTTTTAATTACAAATTGAAATTTGATTTTATGTACAATACAATCCCACAAAATACCAAATCATGCACTTTTCATTTTTCTATCTACAAAAATAAAAACATTGCCTGACAAATGCATCTCGGTGGATTGCATTTTCCAAAATTACACTTTAATTATTTTCACTACACGTTGATTATTATTACACTAAACTTGAATTTAATTAGAGTTAAATTTAAAATTAAAATGTATATACATATGTAACTATATGAAGTATATACATATCAGTACATAAGAAACAAAAATAAAAAGGAAAGAAAATTAAATTAAATTAAATTTTTGAAGAGGATAGAAAAAACAAGTATAGTATATCCTCTTCGACGAACTCTCGCCAACCACTTTTCTTTGCAATAAAATAATTGATTGATTGTGAGTGAGTGAGTGTACGGCCAAGCATTATAGCAAGTCTCCTGGACTCCCGGGCACACACCGTACACCCGTTTACACACAACAAAACCGAAGGATAGGATAGGATTATTAGTTGGGACAGACACCAATGCGATCGATAGTTAGTAAATTAACGGCACAAAAGACAACACAATCTAACTACATTTTTAGATGATCATTTCTCTGGAATTCAGGGCCGGATACTCAGGTCTCCCTAAACCTAAATTAAAAATTATTAATGTTGTAATTTCCCCCTGTTCGCCTTTCAATAATTTACCTGATAAAATATTTAAGAAAATCTAAAATTACTAAGCTAAAATTATAATTATAATTACAGTAGAATTCGCTTTTAGCAAACACTCAAAGGACATAATTATGTTCACTATAGCCGGCTGTTCATTTTAATCAAATATTCGTTTACGTTTATAAACGTAGTTCTTTGTTTGTGTTCGTGCAAATTCAAGGCACACAACTATATGACAAAACCATATGATCATTATAAGCGTTTGTTCTTTATATACATGGTGTTGACACTAGACACGCAAATATTATATATATACCATTTATTTGAGCCACTGTTTTTATTATGTATTAGTTATGTACTTAAATTTTGTATTGCATTATATATAAATTCATGTTTCTCTTTTGATTTTTGTTATCGATACCAAATTATATTTTTTCTAAAGTAAATTACTAAATTTGTATTCAGTTGTATAAAACGAGTGGTTGAATAACATTCACATTATATACGAGTACCATACATAAACATTATAATTATAAATATATAAAAAATAAATTTTATAACGTTCTGGAAAGGTGAATGCTTTTCATTTAGTGCTTGAATAAAAGTGACGTGATCCAAACACCAAAAGAGTGCCGTAAACCTGTGCCTAGAATAACCAGCAGCATATTAAACCTAACCTGCTCCGACGCGAACATGGTCCTTCGAGCCGGATAAGCCAGAAATTTGGAAACGTGTCATCATTCAACTCTCAAAAAAAGCCAGAAGTATCATTTCAATTATTATTCATATTAACTTTCGAGAAATTATAAATTAAATTGGTATTAACCGTGTTGAACATAAAATCGATTTGTTCATTTACCGAAACGTGAAATAAAACGTTTTTGTTGTGTTTATTAATTCAAATTGCGGAAAACATTTTGTGTGTGTGTGAAGTGCGATAAGACATCTTAGTGTGATAATTGTGTTATTTTCGAATACAATTCTTTATAAACGATTTTGCAGCCAAACAATATTCTAGAAAGTCCTCCGTTGTGCATTTCGTAATCTGAAGGTCGTGCAAAATACCGCTAATTCTAAAACCAACCATATAATAATTTTTTTTTGTTTCTATAACAATTAAAACACATTTTTTGATAATTTAAATTCATTCATTTTTTATTGTGCATTCGTAATTTATAAATTAAAATCAAAACCAGATATTATTTAACATTTATTAAAATTGGCCTAAGAGTGTGTATAGCTGTTCTGTTACAAACTGTCGAATCAACTCAAAATGAATGCATTAACCAAACGTAGAGGTATCATAAAGGGACAATTAACAAAGCTTGTTTCATATGCCGAAGCTCTAACGAAAGAACACCCTTATGAAGAGGTCAAAGCACGGCTAGCTAAAGCAGCCGATTTGTTAAATTTGTTCACGGAAACAGAGGACAAAATGTTTGCTATTTCCCTTGACGAAGAGTCCGAGCAATTAGATTTTGATGAAAATTATTATCGTGCAACATCGATGCTAAATGAATGGCTTAGACACTACAATATCAATAATGCCACAGTAAAGGATACATCGTTAGACTCGTCATTAGCCTTGGGGAATTCCTCTAGTTTCAAATTACCTAGAGTAAATATACCTACCTTCAGAGGCGATTATAGAGAATGGCAATCATTTTTTGATCTATATAATGCCATGGTTCATGAAAATACTATACTTTCAGCTGCACAAAAGTTCCAGTACCTGAAAGGGCTTCTCAAAGGTGAAGCTGCATCTTTGGTAAGGCATTTTGCAGTTACTGAGGGAAATTATGCGGAAGCCCTTAAAAAGCTCTGTAAAGGCTATGATAGGAAAAAACATATAGTTAACTCCTTTATTCAAACATTTATGGAACAAGGAGCCATTCGTCAGCCCAATGCCGCAAATATTCGCAAATTCACTGATTCCTGTGATGAAGTAACAAGGCGACTTAGAGCGCTTGGTACATCCGCTGAAGCCCGTGATCCCTGGCTCATCTACATAATGGTCAATAAGCTTGATGAGGAAAGTCGTCAATTATGGTTACGAGAATCAGCTGAAAATGATTTCCCTACACTCAATCAGCTAATAGATTTCCTAAACGTACGAGCCGATTCTTTAGAGGGAAATCATTCATCGAGTAGAAAAGCGTACCTGCGAGACGATTAGAAGAACCAAAAATCTTTGTCGCAGAAACAACGAACTCAATTTGTCCAGTTTGCCAAAACCCCGACCACTATTTAATTATTGAATGTTCCAAATTTAAAGGCATGGACGTCGACGCACGTAAAGAATTTATTAAAGCCTCGGTTCGCTGTTTTAACTGCTTCGGTAGTAGTCACTCCGTTTACGATTGTCGATCAAAGAAAAAATGCCATGAATGCCATGCTAAACACCACACTCTACTCCACAAGGACTCTACTATCAACACGTCATCTGATAAACCTGCAATCAACAATTATACTAAAGACACCACATCAACATACACCACTTCAATCAACGAGTCATCCGTAGTTGCACATCATCCATTAACTAGAATTCAATCAAAGACAAATCCTGAAAATTCTCAGCACTCAAATGATATAAGTTCAAATCATTCAAGCAAACCGCAAGTTAATGCGTTACAAACCTTAAACGTTTATTCACAAACACTATTACCTACAGCTCTCGTTTATGTGAAAGACCAATATGGTTGTTTACAAACATGTCGTGCGCTGCTGGACTCTGGATCCCAGAGTTCATTTATAACCGAATTAATGATGCAAAAATTGCAAATTCCAAGGCAAAACGCTCGCATTTCTGTTGTTGGCCTTAGCTCAGCTGGAGCTGGTATTTCAAGAGGCCGAGCCGTTATTGAAATATATTCTCGAATTGATCCATCTATCAAAATAACCGTCAATGCTTTAATTTTATCCAAACTGACGTCTAATTTACCAGTTACCAATGTAGATCGCTCAGAATGGTTCCACCTAAATGGCATTGAAATGGCTGACCCATTATTTCATCTTTCGAATCCTATTGATCTTCTAATTGGTGCAGATCAATTTTTTAACGTAATCACGGAAGGCCGTATATCTGGGGAGAATGGAATGCCTATTGCTCAGCGTACAGTCTTAGGATGGATAGTCGCTGGTCAAACACTTACTCCACAAACATCAAATCCACATTTTCAAACAACCAGTTTAGTCACTGGAGTCGATATCGATCGAACCCTTAAAAGATTTTGGGAATCCGAAGAAGTCGTTGCACAGAAAATTCTCACAGAAGAAGAACAAAATTGCCAACTGCATTTTGAACAAAACTTTACCCATAACTCCGATGGAAGAATTGTAGTAAAACTTCCGTTTAAAAATCCAACTCCAAGCATTGGAAACTCGAAACCAAGCGCTGTCAAACGAATTCATGCCATGGAACGTAAGTTTAGAAATGATGAACATTTTCGAGAAGCTTATGTGAAATTTATGACAGAATACGAGAACCTGGGACACATGGAACCAATTGGTGATAATGAAATTCCTTCTGATTTCGAATATTATCTTCCACATCACGGCGTAATAAAGCATAGCAGTTCAACGACTAAATTACGCGTGGTCTTCGACGCCTCCTGTAAATCGGATTCGGGCAAATCATTAAATGACTACTTGATGGTTGGCCCAAATATTCAATCAAGTCTGGTGTATGTTTTGCTTCGATTTCGATGTCATAAGTTCGTGTTCTCAGCCGATGTAGAGAAAATGTACAGACAAGTCTTGGTTGAAAAGTCTGATACAAATTATCAAAGAATCGTATGGCGAGCTACCGATTCGCAACCAGTCAAGCATTACCGGCTTCTCACAGTCACTTATGGAACTGCTTCAGCCTCATTTCTGGCCACTAGGGCCCTACATCAAGTAGCATTCGACAACATTGACCAATATCCAGAAGCTGCTAAAACCATTTTGCGGGACTTCTACGTAGATGACCTAATGACCGGAACATAAACACTGGAAGAAGCACGCAAAATTCAAACTGATGTGGCCAACGTTTTAAACTCTGCTGGTTTTAAGCTGCGTAAATGGACTGCTAATAATCCACATTTATTGGAAACTATACCTGAAGAGTACCAAGAAGTAAAGCCACTAGAAATCAAAGACGAATCTAAATCAGTGAAACTTTTGGGTATCGAATGGAACCCAACGAGTGATCATTTTACTTTCAAAACGAGTTTTGACGAAAATCCAAAATCGACCAAAAGAAACCTGCTGTCGGAAATGTCGCAAATTTTTGATCCACTCGGTTGGCTTTCACCCGCCATTGTAAGTATCAAAATTCTTTTTCAACGCCTGTGGTAAAATCAGCTAGAATGGGACGATGAGTTGCCTGCAGAAATTTCATCAAAATGGATCACGATTCGAAATCAAATATGCCAAATTGAAAATATCCAAATCCCAAGATGGTTGTCTACAAATGGTAATAATGTTGAACTGCACTGATTCGCCGACGCCTCAGAAAGTGCCTACGAGGCAGTAGTTTACTGCCGTGTAATAACCAATGATAAAATTTTAACTACCATTGTCGCAGCCAAAACCAAAGTTGCACCCATAAAAACCATCTCCTTGCCTAGGTTGGAACTTTGTGCAGCTGTCCTATTAACAAGACTATTGAAGCTGGTCAAAGAAGCGTTGGAATTTGAAGATACCACAATCTACGCATGGACTGATTCAACAATAGTCTTAGCCTGGCTATTTGAGCATCCAAGCAAGTGGAAAACGTTTATAGCCAACAGGACCTCCGAAATATTAAACACAACATTCAGAATTTAATGGCGACATGTAACTTCTCAATGCAACCCTGCAGACTGCGCTTTACGCGGATTAAATCCCAGCGATCTTGTTCAATTTCGCCTATGGTGGTCCGGACCACCTTGGCTTCAAAAATCAGAGAGTTCGTGGTCTAAACAACCTACAAATACCAACCAGAGTGAAGCTCTAAAACAAGAGATGCGGCAAAAATCAGTGATAGTGCATGTTACTACCGAAGCATCGAACTTGCTTGATCGTTTTACTACATTATATTCCACATTTCATAAATGCAGTAAAATATTAGCCTATGTCGTGCGTTGCATTAAAATATTTCAACGGCCACTGAAAATTAGTCAACCAAGTTGCACCAATAAATTGACAGCTATTGAACTAAAGCAAGCCGCTACTACCCTGTTCCAATGGCTTCAAAATTTGTCCTTCAAGTCTGAAATACACAAATTAACTTCCGAGTTGCCTTTGGATAAGAATAGCAAACTTTCTCCGTTGACTCCATTTATACACGATGACGGTTTACTACGAGTAGGCGGACGACTAGAAAATTCGCTGGCTTCATTTGAGACAAAACATCCCATAATATTACCATCAAACCATATGCTTACCAAGCTTATCATCCGATTGACGCTCATCTGAAACATCATCATGCAGGTCTATCGTTACTATTAGCCATTTTGAGACAACAATATTGGATAACTGGAGCCAAAAATGTGATAAGACAAGTCATTTTTCAGTGCCTACCTTGTTTTAGAAGAATGCGGATGTCACAAAATCAGTTGATGGGTTCTCTTCCTCAGGCGACAGTCACATTTCAAAGACCCTTCCTCAAAATTGGAGTCGACTATGCTGGTCCACTACAAATCTGCTTGCGAAAGGGAAGAGGCCAGAAATCTCAAAAAATCTACATTGCCGTATTCGTGTGTCTAAGCACAAAGGCAGTACACTTTGAATTAGTGAGTGACCTCACCACTCAAGCCTTTGTAGCAGCCATAAAGCGTTTTGTGTCACGTCGTGGATTATGTTCAGATGTGTACAGCGATAACGGCACCAATTTCGTTGGCACAAAAAATTTGTTAACTGATTTTTATTATTTCTTATCAAACAATTCTAATGCTATTTCCAATTTACTTCTAGAAGACAAAATAACTTGGCATTTAATTCCACCAGTAGCTCCACACTTTGGCGGCCTCTGGGAGGCCGCTGTTAAATCTATGAAGTACCATCTGCGACGAGTGGTTGGCAATACTACTCTAACACTGGAGGAGATGTCAACTCTTATCGTCCAAATTGAGGCTGTTCTAAATTCGAGGCCAATCTGCAAGCCAATTAGTGGAGAAATAGATGCTCTGACTCCAGCCCACTTCATTATAGGCCAACCATTGACGCTAGTTCCGGAATATGACTTGACGGATATGAAATTGACCCCCTCAGCCCGATGGACAATGGTTCAAAAATGCTACAACACTTCTGGTCACGTTGGCATATTGAATATTTAACCACGTTGCAACAAAGGTCGAAATGGACTACTAAGATGCCGAATTTAAAGATAGATGACGTAGTTGTGGTACGCGACGAGAATATGCCCCCTGCTAAATGGATGTTGGGCCGAATAACTAATGTCCACCCAGGAAAGGACGGTTTTGTTCGGGTTGCCACCGTAAAGACAGCCTCAGGAGAACTCAAGCGACCAATTCATAAACTTGTACTGTTACCAATAAATTGAATCCAGCGATTCAAGGCGGCCGGGATGTTGACACTCGACACGCAAATATTATATATATACCATTTATTTGAGCCACTGTTTTTATTATGTATTAGTTATGTACTTAAATTTTGTATTGCATTATATATAAATTCATGTTTCTCTTTTGATTTTTGTTATCGATACCAAATTATATTTTTTCTAAAGTAAATTACTAAATTTGTATTCAGTTGTATAAAACGAGTGGCTGAATAACATTCACATTATATACGAGTACCATACATAAACATTATAATTATAAATATATAAAAAATAAATTTTATAACGTTCTGGAAAGGTGAATGCTTTTCATTTAGTGCTTGAATAAAAGTGACGTGATCCAAACACCAAAAGAGTGCCGTAAACCTGTGCCTAGAATAAACCAGCAGCATATTAAACCTAACCTGCTCCGACGCGAACACATGGTTTGGTATAAACAGATTCTACTGTATTATAAAAAACATCATTATAACAAAATAAAGATAAAATTAAATAAAATAAAGTTGAAATTAAACTTTTATGATTGATTATGAATGTACGACCAAGCATAATAGCAGGATCTCCCGGACTCCCGGGCCCATGCCGTACACCCGTTCACATATAATAAAACCGGAGGATTGGATAGCATTATTAGTTGGGACAGACGCGACCTAGTTACAGACACCAATGCGATCGATAGTTAGTAAATTAACGACACAAAAGACAGCACAATCTAACTACATTATTAGATGATCATTTCTCTGGAATCCAGGGCCGGATACTCAGGACTCCCTAAATCATAAATCTAAAACAGGGCTTAAAAAATTATTAATGTTTTAATTTCACCCTTGTCCGTCTTTTATTAATTTACCTGATAAAATAATTAATAAAAATTTAAAATAACAGCGCTTATTTCCTTATTAATGGTCCTTTTATATCCAATTAAAAATTATTACTTACTGCAACAAGAATTAACATAAACATTAAACCGTTTAAACATAAAATTTTACTTAAAACTAATCAGAAATTTCTTACCGATCCAGAAAAGAAAATATATAATTATGAATTCAATTATTTTATAATATTTATGTAAAATGATTTAAATGATAATATTACAGCACCACAATACCTAGATTTATTAATAATTCAATAATTCAATTAGGTACTATAAGTATGTATATTAAGAATCAACAAATAAAATTAACATACAAATTCCCAGACAACTCTGAAAACTAAATTTAATTAATAAACATCATAATAACAAATTTTATTACTTAAATGAATAATTATTATAACCGGATCTTCAGTATTCCCGAGCACACATCGTACACCCATTTATCCATCCCCAGCCGAAGGATAAGAGTAAATTGTTAGTAATTATATAGTAAAAATGGTTAGCACAGGAAAACACAATTTCTAAACTACAGCTTATTCACTACTTGTTAATCCTGGAGGGTTGATTCTAACTAAAATTTAAATTTGAAATTTGGGATTAATTTTGATCCCTATAATAATGATTAATTTTAGAACTATGTTTATTCTGAAAATTGGATCATTTATTAGTAAATTAAAAAAAAGATCCCTTTAAGTATTTTAAAACTAAGTTAATTAAAATATATTAATGGACAAAACAGAATATATTACACATTACAAAAATTAACATTTTATTGATTGATTGATTGATTGAGAGTGTACGGCCAAACATTATAGCAGGATCTCCCGGCCTCCCGGGCACACACAGTACACCCATATACATATAACAAAACCGAAGGATAGGATAGGATTATTAGTTGGGCCAGACTCGACCCGGTTACAGACACCAATGTGATCGATAGTTAGTAAATTACTAGTACAATATATAATAAATAGATTAGTACAAGACAGCACAATCTAACTACATTATTAGATGATCATTTCTCTGGAATCCAGGGCCGGATACTCAAGACTCCCTAAATTTAAATTAGGACTTAAAAAATTATTAATGTTGTAATTTCCCCCTGTCCGCCTTTCATTAATTTACCTGATAAAATATTTAAGAAAAATTAAAATTACTAAGCTAAGATTACAAAAACAGCGCTTATTTCATTTTTCATGATCCTTCTATATCTAATTAATTAATTATTACGTACTGCAACATGAATTAGAATAAACGTTAAAAACCATTTTAAATATAAAATTTTACTTAAAACTAATCAAAAATTTCCGACCGATCAAGAAAAAGAGAATAAATAATTAAAAATTCAATTATTTTATAAAATTTTTAATAAATAAATTAAAAATGATAATGTTACAGCACCACAACAGCCTAAAACCATCAATAATTCACTTAGGTACTTACTATAAGTATATCAAGAAGAATCAACAAATAAAATCAATATAAAATTTCCCAGGCAACTTTTCTTTGCAATAAAATAATGTAATAAAACTTCCCGCATATGATGTTTATTTGGAAAAAATTCGACATTTTGAAAGAGTTAAAAATACTATTTGTTTACACTTCAACCAAATGTCGTATACTGTGTTTGTTAGCTGACATAAAGTACTGTAGAGTACAAGTATTGCGCGTTTATAGTTTACGTAAGCAGTAAAAATAACGACACCAACTGAGAAAGGACGGAGTCATATTCACACACCCAATACTTTGATACAAAAAAAAAAAAAAAAAAAAATCCGTTATAGTTTAGTTTTTTTATAGTACACACTATACATATAAATAAACAAATTAAATAAACAATAATGAATAAATTTAAATAAAATATATTACCTCTCACAAAGGATTTTCCATAAAATTTATAAATATCAATAATTTCATCCCATATTTAATATATACTTTATTGCTAGGTTTAGTGTGTACGACCAATCCTAACAAGGCCAGTTTCGGGTCCACCGTACACCCTTTTACAAATAACAAAATCGAAGGAAAGGAAAAGGTATGTTAGTATCAAAGAATCAAGCCGGTTCCAGGCACCTAAATAGTTCAATGTTAGTAAATTTGTTAGTTATAAATATAGTAAATATGTTAGCACATGACAAGTTCCAACTGCAAGTTCAATTGCTGCTTAAGTTTCCGAAAAGTAGATTCCGGTTTTTTTTGAAATAATTCCTAAAATTCAAATCTGCATTAATTTTTAAATAACTAATCACAGTTTTAATTAATTAAATTTAAGTTTAATTTAATTTCTATAAACTTGTAATTAATTAACCTTTAAGTACTACAAATAATTTTAATGTTAATATTAGTTTTCTTTTGAATACTTCAGATTTTAACTATTAACTGCTTAAATCTAATTGTTTAGTTTATTAATATGACACCTATTTCTTAGCGAAACAGCGACAGTTGTTTTTCTTACAACAAAACAATAAAAAATCACAACACAATATATTTTGATAAACAATTTTATTTAAACGTTTTATTTATTCGCCGCGATTACGTTTGTGGTTTTTGAACGAATGACAAAATATAATTTTATGCCGATAAAATACGAGAAGCACAATATATAAAAATACCGAATATATGGTATTCAAATACATAGATGAAATGAAATAAAATTTTGGATGATACAGAACAAAAACGGGATTAACGAACAATATAGAAATAACAAAATTTGGGTAAATAAATTAGACAGGCTGGGGGCCTATTCTTGAATTTCACATCCATTTTCCACATGTGGACATCTGTCAAAGTTGTCAAAAATTGGTTCGAAAATTGTAATTCGTATATAAAACACATGCGGCATTGACATTTTCCTATATGGGGAATTTTTCCACATGCTTATACCCATTCGGAAATATTCCCTTAGTACCGAAAAAATTCAACTTTTATGAGTTTTGACAGATGTCCACATGTGGAAAATGGATGTGGAATTCGAGAATAGGCCCCCTGAGCACGAACAATACCTGTATTCTGAAAAAAACATTTGCTAGTTTGCTGGATCAGATTTCTGAACACTTCTTAACATTGTTAATTATTATTACTTCAAACTTCACTCAAACTTATAAACGGCAGCTCAGTGATGACCTACCTTAATAAATATAATTAGATTATAATCAGCTGCCTATTCAAATGATTTCCGCCGTACTGGTAACAGTCGCAACTTAAAACTATAGCTTAACTCAAACTACTATTATAATGAAGCATTTCCGCGAACCTGCCACTAAGATGAACCTGATGCCACTGATGAACACTGTCCTATAATGATTTATAATTAATGTCACAACAACTTCATAATTCTTGTATTGTATAAATATTAATTTTAGTTTGATCGATGTTTATTTGGATGAATTTAATCGTTCCCGAAACGGGTCCATTACTATTATGTTATACCTTAAAAAGTTTATATTTTATGAAATTAGTTTTGCAATGCAAAAGGAGAAATTATTTAGAAAATTTTTCGTTGCCACGGCATTAAACTTGTACTTGCGAACCCTGTGAGATTGAACAATCATTGCAACTTAATCATCGAGCCTGACTTCACTCTAGCTCAAGGTTAAAAAACCTATCCTCTTTAAATCACATTGGATAAACAATTTAGTAATTACCATGAAAACAAAAAAGATTCATGACACAGATCCAATTTAAATTTTCTTTATCACTAGACATAAAATAAAATAAAAAATATGAAAATTAAATAATTTTTCATTTTTCCTTTCTGTTTTGTATTTTTCTAAATTAATGAAAATATTACCACGAAAATAAAATTTATAAAAAAAAAAATGGAAATATCTTGGCTTTTCTTTTATGTGTGTTGCGCCGAGCGCAAAGATAATTGATGCTAAAATTAGAAATAATTTTTTCGAAACTAATAAAAAAAGAAACATGGTAATAAGCAAGAAGGATAAGAATATGGTGGGGCAACCTTATGATAGAAAAAATAAAACACAAAGAAATTTACCCGAGCAAAACTTAATTTCTAGTTAATTTTTTTTTTTTTTTTTCGTTTTTATTTGGTTTGATGATTAAGAAGTAATTTAATTTAATGATGATGAACTTGTTGATTTTCCCAGAGACGAGAGACCAAATTAAAAATATCGTGTGCATACTATCTAATTTTAGTAAATACTGTACGTAAAGTTTAGAGAACTGTGTAGAATTTTAATTGAAAAATAATGAGCTTTTCATAACATTACTATACAATTTATACATGTCTGCCTGTATATGTGTACAATCTACATTCTCGACTTATAGGAAGGAAGGAAATATATGTTGAAGCTAGAAAACTTAAATATTTCTGTTTGCGTCGGAAAAATTTAATTTTCATATAGAAAAAAATAAAAAAAATATTTTAATTGGCTTATGAATATAAAAATAAATAGTTTTGAAGTTTTTATTAATTTCTTTTATTTCGTTTCAATTAAATTAAATTAAATTCTATTAAAATAAAGAAAAAATGCTGATGATTTACATTTTACACCATAGCAAAAATTTTACTAAAACTTTGTTAGGTTTCTGTAAATTAGTATTTGATGAAAGAAAAAATTCAAGGGAAATTAAATTTACAACAGAAATGTTGTTAATCATTTTAACGATTCACAAGAGCGCTGTAGTTGGTAAACATATTAGGCAAATTAATTCATTGTGGTAGATGTTGTCTGTGATATTTATGATGAGATTTCATGCGTTCGCAAAATTAAAATTTCGTTGTAATTTTGATTAAATCCAGTAAATTATTTTAAAATGTGCAAAGCAAAATAATCTCTGCGGGTGGTATTCAATTATGAAGAGTATAATAGTCCTAGTAAAAACCCTTGTGATAAATCAAATACCATGTATAAATGAAGTTGGTTGTATTTACATTGTGGTTACAAAACTATAAAGCACAATATGGCGATAAAGGTGGTGAGATTGATAATCATAATTTCTCTATAAGTTATACAAAATTGATCAGTATATGTATTGTATTAAGTTAACAAATCAAAAAGACTGTTGGACACATTTTTAACTCACACATAAGTTGTTCATCTCCACCTATAACTAACGGAGAACTACTAATCGACGGGTTACCTGACATCAATATTTTCTTTAAATTAATAAATTTCTGTATAAAAAAAGAAACATTTGATTACAAATTGTATAAAATTATTAAGTAATTAATAATTATGCATTTCAGACAATTTACAGTTAAATTTTTATTTACTTTTTATATTGACATTTATAGGAGGACCACAGTTGAGTAGATTAATCTACCAGCTCCGTAACTTTCCAATAGGGTTTTGGCCATGTGTTAGGCAGCTGCGTGATGGGTGCAATTGTGTAAGGGATAACCTGGTCACAATTCGAAAGTCAAGTAGTTTCTCGTTCATGTTTTTTATCGATAGTGGGCGAAGGCGGTACCCATCTTGCTTTAAGCTTTTCATATGCAAATGTCCATGGAATATTTTGTTTACGTTCTTTTCAAATGTTTACTATGTCAACAATTTTACTCAACTTTCGGTTTTTTCAATCAGTCCTGATGTTGTCACTTCTTTTGAGTTTATTATCAAAGACACTCGTCTGAGCACGGATATTATTCCCATACCTTTTATATGGAAAATACGGATTATTACCACTCAAGCGACCGTAACATCAAAAGTAAGGCATTGGTGCAATGTGCCCATGAAATCTTTCAATCAGGACCCCTAGATCTATAAAATCCTACAATATCAACAAATTTGACCGAAACCCAATTTCCATATAATTAGTGCGGGGCCCTTTATCAAAATTGTTACTGATACTCTAAAACAGACACATCTCTTGATTTTTATACCACTTGTTTTTTTATACAAAATAACGACTCTATTGTGTAATTTTGTCGGGAGAGTTGGGGGTTCAGTTAACCAAAAATTATAACTTTGGGAGGTTCTACCATTTAGTCCATGATCGCTGAGTTTTATAAAACGTGACGCAACCACCTTGGTAAAATTATGCCATATTTTGTTATTTCTTCTTTAGCTGAAAAGCGCTAAAATACTGTTTAAAAATTCTTATCGACCCGGTACCGCAACATCTGCTCCAGGTAAAATACATTTTCTATTTTTTCTCAAGATAAAAATTATGAAAATATGAGTGACATCAGCAGTACCTGGTCTAGAAATAAAAAAAATTGCAGATAATCATCTATCTCTGTGCATATCCAAAATTTGTTTTCGTTTTGAAACCAAATGTTAATACTAACTTATTTTGCATATTCTTAAATAATTTCTATTCTCCTTAAGTTTTCCTATACATAAAAATCCAGGGAAAAAATAAAAATTACACACAAGGGAAAAATAAATTTGGAAATAATTTTAAATGAAAAAAATTCATTTCAATTTTTGGTTTCCTCTAAACAAAAAATAAAAAATAAAAATACCTCCAAAGAATAGAGATAAGGGTATCAAATTGTGTATTTTCCCCAAAATGCAAAATTATAATAAGAAATCAAAAGTACGTAAAAAAAAGGTTGATATTTGAAATTTTCCCCAAATTATATTGTGCGTATATAAGCGGGGTAAACACGGAAGCTTTTATCTCAATCAAATCAGTTGAAGAAGTATACGAAAATAAATAAATAAAATTAATACGTGGTACTTAAACGAATTTCCACTATGTATTATACGTGTAGCGAGTATAGCAGTGATCGACAGATTTAGTTTGATTAAAATCGCGCATACTTAAATAAAATTAGCTTCTTTATAAAACCAATTTAATTATATCACACCAAGCTTTTTTATATTAATGCACATAAAAATAGGAGATAAATTCTAAACTACATAAAATCCAATAATAAAAAGCTCCATCTTAATATTTTTTATGATCTGATACTTAGTTTTCTTTTTTATTTATTCTGTTACAATTTTTCTTTCATGTCAATGATGTTTAAAAAAAATGCTGAAAATTATTAAATTATGTCATCACTTGATTATTAAATAAGAATAAATTTTAAATAACTTACTGCAGAAGCTTCCGTTTTTTATACTTTATACATACATACGTATATACAACACCCGTATAATATAATAAAAGCATTTATTATGTTTTTCGTCGTCTCTTAACTAACTAACTGCAAGAAGCTTTACTATCATTTTTGTTAAATAAAAAAGCTTTGTAAAAAGACGTTTTGCTTGCCGATCTCTCTCTCTCTCTCTCTTCCTCTGTTTCTTTTTCGTTATGCTATATATTTGTTTAAGATATTTATTACAAACTTTTCTTATTATGATTTCGCATTATCTCTTATTGTTTGGGATATCACATGAATTTTAATGTAAAATATACGAAGAAAAAAAAATTGTTTGTTGTGCACCAACCAAAGGGGAAGAGAATATCTGAGAAAATTTACAGTAAATAGACAATGAACTAAGTTAGCTTTTTTAGATAAAAAGTATTATAATTTTTTTAGGATTTAATGGCGATTTGTTCTATCGAATGAGCTTTAATGTGCTAAGAGTGTAAATTAAATTGTATTGGATGAACTACAAAACATAAAAAAAGAAAAACAAAATAAGAACAACCTATATCTGCACGTCAACAAAGTGTCACCGCTAAGCCAATTATTTGTATTTTAATCTTGTTTCGAAATTTGGTGAATTCAAAACAAAAAAATGCTTGCACGTTCAATCCATTTTTCATGTCTGTTAAGTAGTAGCACGAAAAATTAAATTTATTTTAATTTTCAATTTTCGAAGTTAGAAAATGTTTTCTCCATAAACAAACTCATTTTCACCTTTTTAATGACTTTTTCTATATTCTATTTAAAATTCTCTGGGTGGAAATTTTAAAGGTGAACACAAAAACAATATAAAATTGTTATCTTTCTTATGGTTAAAAACAAAACTTTTCTTTTAAATCTCAACGTAATTTATCTTATTTTTTGTTGTTTCCATTTCTTTTATATACTTAATAACTTTATACATTATATACTTACATACATCCATAAATATGTATATGTTTTATAAGAAATCTCGGAAAAGGTGAAGAAATGAAAAAGAAACAACTATCATTCATATCGTATAAATTAATTTAACAAATTTTCTTAAATTTCAAATTTATTACAAACAATTTTTCTTACAATGCCTACAATAAATAAATCACTTAACATTAAGACCATAGAATATGGGTATAATATATATTATAGACAATGTACAGGCAGATATTAAGATTATATATATGTAGTATACACATAAAACTAGAATGAAATGAACCGGATCATATTATGTATAATATAAGAAAATAGAATTTTCATTTAAATCTCAATTTTCTTAATAAACTAAGTTTAAATAAATACACAAACCAATTTCTCTAAGCTTCAAAAAAATTACCAAGGCAATTCTGTAATTAATTTGAACTACTATTTTATATAAAGATTTAGGATTATCTCATTAATTTTAATAAGATTTAAGAAAAAGTTGGACAAGATCTACAGCAAAGGTGAAAAATTTACGGCCATTGTACAGTTACAGTTTCAGGAAATGGGTCTTTGGCATGCAGAAAGTTCGAAGTTTTATGTTAGACGCATTTCTTGGAACGCAATGAGCTACATTGAAAGAAACGATAAAATTGAACTAGTTTTAGTTTTTGGATCCAAATTTTGGTCCTAGTGTCTGTTTACGTGTCTTTTGTCTTTTGATAAAACATGATTTGATCCGGACCAGATTAAACAATACGAAATGCGGCTAATATATTTAAGGTTTATCGGAGTATACACTCTCTATTCAGATACCTCTGCTTTGGAGAATTTGCATAATACAAGTTTAGTGTGGCATTTACAGAAAAAAAAAATTTCTCGATCATCACATTTAAGCCATACATATAATGTAATTATCCAAATATGTATTTATTAAAATGTGTATCTTTAAATTTTTACACAGAAACTTAAATAAATAACAATCTCTTATCATCAGATACGCACTAAAATCTTACCATTGACAAAGAAGATTCCTTTTATTCTAAAGCATAATCAAAAGGTCACCCTCCTGCCAAAGAGCTGCGAACAAATTTCAAAAGTTTTAGGAAAATCTCGGATTGTAATTTTATTGTTGTAATATCATTTCATTCAGATTATTCTCAATTCTGTACACAATTTCAGATTTCAAATGGATTTTGAATTTTTCATACCACCAAACAGGTTCTTTTCGTCATTTTCAGATAGCTGGACCGTCTGTTTATCTCGTTAACCAAAATCATCCAATTGTGTTGAACATTACTATATTTCAGATAATTAAAAAGTTGACTGATTTTTGATGGTTTAAATAATTATTTAGCGCCGATCCTGAAAATGTCCCTAAGGCATACCATATTGTCGGATAACTTGGCCATATACCACTCTATGTGGCTAACCTGATCCAATTGTGATGAACTCTCCTAGATTACGCCGAATTTAGAATTTTTTAAAATTGTTGTATCTCCGATCACAGAGACGTTCACAAGGTCTTATCCACATTTTCAGATAGCTTGGTTTAGTAGCAGTCTCTGTGACTAACGTGATCCAATTGTGATGAACTTTACCATATTTCGAAGAATAAAACATTTTCATAAATAAAAAAAAAATTACAGAGATCACAGAGATGTTCACCGGATCTTACCCATATTTTCGGATAACTTGGCCCTACGCCAGTCTACCTGGCCGACCTGATCCAGTTACGATGAACTATACTATACTTCACAGAATTTAGAGTTTTTAATAATTTTATTGGTTTTAAAAATAGTTGTATCTCCTATCACAGAGATGTCCACAAGCTTTTAAAATCATGACGACCTAGATATATTTCAACGTTCAGTACGTAGCCATCTGGTGATTCAAAGAACTTTATGCCATATTTGGCAGCCTTGCCCTTCATATATTGCTTCAAGCTCAACCGCCCTCTAAAAAGAAGAAGGGATTCATCGAGCGACAGCTGCTCTTCAGAGCTGTATCCGTTCTGAAAGCTGCTAATCACCAATTTAAAAACCCCATAACATTTTTAAGCTTTCCTCCGTTGTCATCAGATTTAGAACTGAAGCTGCGAAGCAGTTGCTCAAACCGGCGTCCTGTCATTGTGACTAAAAAAATTGGGTGGTAGTACAACGGGTTATTAGAAAATATTTGCCTTATTCTGGGAGTGTGAATTTCTCCTGCCAGCAAGCATAGGCCAATAAATATAAGTAATTCCTTTCGATCTGTGTCTTGAAAGGACGCAAATCGACTATTTCTAGTTGTTGCTCTTGATGGTTCGGCCATTTGTTGACCCTATTTATTTGTCGATTCAACTAGATGATCAATAATACGATCATTAAAAATCTGGCCCGGCACACATTTCAAAATTAAAATTTGGATTGTCTTTTACATCCGTGTTCCAATCGACTTCATTTCTTGTATTTTCATCATTGTCAAGGGAAGAATCACTGTCGCCTTTATCCGAATCATTTTAAACTACATCTACATTTTTCCGTTTTCTAATTCGCTCTCAGATTCATCGGCGCTTATTTCATAATTCGGATCATCTGCAAATTCTCCATCATCTTCAAACGGGTCACTTTCTATGTTTGATTCCGGTGTCTCCACCTCGTCGAAAAGTTTCAAAAGTCTTTCTTCGGCTTCTTTATCCATTTTGGAATTACAATGATTCTACTACAGACGACTATTATAAACTAAATATACAACGAAAATATACGAAATATAAAAACTAAATATACGGTAAATTCAAATATCGTACGTTTTTTATCATATTTTTCAGTCTCTTATACCGATTTTCCATCGTCAATAGTATAATAGCATAATAGTATAATACTATTATACTATTATTCCTTGTCGGTTTTCCATCGCATGCGACGAAGTTAGTACCAATTATAGTTTGTTTTTTGTGAACGTAGGTATAATTCCTATTTTGAAAATTTTAACGTGTATTCATAATAAAAAAACAATTAAAAATAACCAAGCATACGCATTAGTTGTGTTTTTAAAAAATTAATAAAATGTATGCGCGATGCAGATACCACAAAAAAAAAAAAAAAAAAAAAATCGAATGAACTTAGTGAATTGTCAAAATAATACACTGTCAGATAAATTTACAATGTTAAAAACGAAATTTGCTACCTATTATATTTTTGATAGCTAGTATAACAAAATATTATAATTATACTATTATACTATCAACTTCGGTTTTCCATCGTCTTAGTATAATAGTATAATACTATTATACTATTATACTATGACGATGGAAAATCGGTATTACTCATTTATAAGTAACTAGAAATGATACAGTAATGATCTTGTAGTAACGATCGTAAATATATATAATACAACACCTTCCACAAAAACGAATCGACCAAAAAATGAGACAAAATATATAACTATATGAAATCACATTGAAAAATGAGGGCATATGTCGTCATGCGTTTTTTATCGACTGAGGTGAAGAAAAATGGAAAAAATGTTAAACTTGCGTAAAAACCCTTTGCGTAGGTCAAAATAAAATTCTAACATATTTTTGTTGGGACATATATTTGTAGTTTATGCAACAATTCATTGAACTGCTGACTGCTATTGCCGTCATGTCACAAATTGAATATTTTTAAATGACGGTAATAGCCGGTGACCCATTTAAAGAATGCCTTTTTGACGGCTATTGCCGTCATGTCCGCGAACGTGTTAACAACGGATACTTGAATATCCTCTTTAACCGAAGGGTACATTACTGTGACATGTCATTTCATATATTATACAAAATTAATGTCAGCTGTTATTTCAACTCAAAAAATTGAAGGCAGTCACACAGCGGAACATTTGAAAGATATAGTATTGGATATAATTAAGAGATTTTAGGAAAGGTATCAGCAAAATATCGTTGCTGCTTCAAATTTATTGAAAATTAAACATATGCCGTGTTTTGCTCACACATTAAATTTAGTTGTGAAAGACACATTATCATCGAATGAAAATCTAAAATTATTAATCAAACGAATGAAGGAGATAATTACCTTTATTAAATCAAGCACCTTCGCGAGTGACAAACTTCGCCAATTGCAACAAGATGAACATATGGTAGAGTATCGGCCTATCCAATCGGTTAGTACCAGATCGAATAGTGAAGTAGCTATGATTAGACGATTTTTGAAACTACGGGAATTAATCACGATGGTAGTAATATCATTAAAGAATGGACCATCCGCTGCTATAATAATTGTCGGAGTTCATTTAATTTTCCGCGAGTGGGTGCTGGTTTTTATTTTATTAATTTGAATTTTCTCCAATCCAAGAAACCTCCAAAAAACCATGTTACGAAAACTAAACTGCTGTGTAGTTGTACTTCGTATATGAACAATGGAAAAATCGCATTAGTACAATGGCGCATATATTCTTAAAAATCCCGCACTGCCAAATTATATTATATGCCGCCAAGAATACCGCACTACCAAATGAAATATATGTCGTCAAGAATGCCGCACCGCCAATCAACATATATTTCTATGTGTGAAGAACAAAAACACAGTTCTTACCAAATTTAAATTTAATTTTATTTAATTGATTTTGTTTTAAAATACACCTGCCTAACGTTTATCTTATTTAATGGGAAAATCAGTAATGACCAACCAACCAAATGAATCCGAGAAAGAGTTATTCATACAAAACAAAAAAGGTACTAGAATAATTATAAAGTGTTACATATAAACCGACCAAATATTCTACTTTACCCCTCGCTCTACATTATCAATTAATTTGACAGATATTAATTGTAAACAAAATTTAGGTAAGTTCAAATAAACAAAACAAAATTATGAAATTATAATATTAAATAATTAACTTATTTTTAGGTAATGCTGTTCCAAAAGAGCCATTCAGGGAATTAACCATGGATATAACTTTTCCCGACGTTCAAATAAGTAAAGTTGCTTGAATATTCAAATTATTAATTTTCCAGCTGATATTTTGCTTTTTCTTCTAGGTTATTTTCCCAGCAAGCTCCGATTGTAGATTTCACTGGATGACTCATATGGGTGCTTAAATTGAAAAATTGTGTATAATAAGTGAATAAACATTATTAGTGTAATCATAAAAACCATATTTGTTTAATATACGTCGACCGAATTTGTATTTCAGATTTCTCCGAAACCATACAATAATACCACCAAATGAAGGAGAAATTTTAAATCATATTGTGGAAATACTGGAACTGTTTGAAAATGCAACCTCTGGAGATCAGTACGTCATAATGTTATTAGTAATTCCATTGATACAAGGAATAGTCCTAAAACTTGATGCCTTAGACTCCACCGTTAAGACTGACATCGGCAAGCAAATAATGAATTTATAGTAAAACGACTCTTTCCATATGAGCAACGAACCACCGCCGTTGTTTGATCCTCGATTTTAAAAAAATGCATTTAGATCGTTAGAAAATCCAAACAATGCCAAAAAAAATTTAACTAACGAGGTTTTATCATGTACTTTCCATCAACCTAACAATGCAATAGAAGACACGATAAAAAATCCCAGTACTTTAAATGATCAGTTAAATTGTGAGTCACATTCTGGAGGTAAAGGACCAGGACTGCTGTCGTTGGTTTTAGAAAGGCGACCACCAGTAATTAGAACTTCAACTTCCGATGCTATAATAAACATCCGGCAATATATTGAGCGACCAGTAAATAACCCAACGTTCGATCCTATTAGCTTCTGGGATGAAAATAAAAACCAATTTGAAGTTCTGTCAACAATATCGTTAAAATATCTTGCAGTTCCTTCAGAAAGAAATTTTTCAGCAGCCGGTGAGATATTAAGTGACCGTCGAAGTCGCCTTAAACCACAAAAGGCTGAAATGCTGGTATTTCTCCAAAAAAATTAATATCTTATTGATTAATTAAAATTTAATTAAATTTTTTTTTTTTTTAGTTTGAGTCATATGCTCAAAATGAATAACTGAAGGTTTTTTAATGTACCTGAATTAAAAATATAGTTCCTTTTTTATTTGTTTTATTTTTAAATACATAAACTGACATAACTCGTTGATGTATTATTTATAATTTTTGTATTATGTATATTGAAATCCGATATTACCGATAGCAAAATATAAACGATCGATAAATATCGAATGTGGCTACTATCGATATTATCCCATCACTAGTTATAAGTTCTTATAACACACAGACACACTGAAAAACACAAAGATTATTTTAAAGAACTACATATAAAGTTCTTTAAAATAATCTTAAATACTATATCTTTAGTAATTTTAAAAATATAATATACAAACTTTAAAAAATATACATTAGTTTATTTACAAAGATTGACAGATATAACGGAATAAGACATTTGCTTAGATGGGCCTTCATTAATAAGCACTGAAACCGCCATTACCATACGATGGGGATGAGGGTCACTTCTAGGCCATTTTCGTCTATTTGAGAGAAATCAACGAAAATCTCTCCTATTTCGAATTATATCTTTGTTCACAGAGGTTGAAAAATATATCGGAATAAGGCATTTGCTTAGGTGGGACTTCATTAATAAGCACCTAAACCGCCATTACCGTACTATGGTATTATATAATCCTATAAAAATTATAAAACCAAATAAAAATCAAGTAACATGATCTACTTTCAGAATGCAACTCGAAACAAAAATATTTGAAATTAAAAACACCAAATCAGAAAACATTTAGGCACTAAGCAAAATTGCACAAATTAAAGTCAATGTACAAAAATCAAAAATTACACTTGTACGATGAACCAAATTGCTTTATGAACAAAATAAAATCATCAATCAAATTTCTTTAAAATCAAAATAAAAATATTAGTCTTCAAAATTGAAAAAGTCATCAACATCGAAAATATTGGTGAATCTTGTAGACAAATTTGTTTATAAATGAAAAATTGGACACCAATAATAATTCATTAGTAAATTGTTAGTACCAGATAATACAAATCAGTAAAAATTAAAGTGATAACCTTACAAAAAACAAACCAGCATTATTGTAATAATTCATAAGTAATCCAACTATTAAAGCAGAAAATGAAAGTAAGTATCGCACCAACTAACACGCAGTACACAAGTCTCAAGACAGCACGAGGTGCTTCAACCCACGACTGCCCTCTATGGTATCCATACTCAACTAACACTGTGCTATATGCACATTCTCAATATCAAAACCTTATATATAACTACATATGTACGAGTATATACATATATACCCATATATATGGCAACATAAATGGCGCTGTAGAAATTCGTACCAGTAGTGAATTAATTTTAAATTATTAGTTCACGAAAAAGGGCACCACGGTTAATAAAATATAGGGTTGGAAAATCCCAATTTTCCAAAATACGAGAAAATTAAAATAATCTTTCTTCTCCAATCGGTAATCGGTGGTCATCCCAACAAAAATTATTAAACAATACAGCGGGGGCAATATATATAGGGACGAACTGTAATTAGAAATTTCACCTAAATCCACCACTGTATACTTTTTTAAATTTACAGTTATTTGTGTTTTAGTATTTTATATATAATATGCGTAACAGAGAACAATCTAGTGCAGTTCATTTATAAATTTTGATTTGAAAACAAACGTTAAAAGGCAAAAATTATAAGGACAAAAGTGAAATTTAACATAATTTTTTTTAATTTTGAGGTAAAAGTGAAAAGTTTCGTAATATTATTATTGCAAATTAGGTCGAAATTTTTATAAATGGCTAATATATTTTTTGTAGGTTATAATTACAAAATGCCACGAGGAAAACAATTAACCTTGGCGGAGCGCGGCAAAATTGATGCTTTTTATGCAAGTGGCTTGACATTACGTGAAATTGCTAGCAGAATATGTAGAAGTAAAACCCTTGTACATAATTACATAACATTACGAGATAATTTAAAACGGTTACCCAACTTCGTAAATCCATTGACACAGAATGGAAAAATATTGATCAAAGTTTGCTGCAAAACCATATCAACTCGATGCCTCGTGGCATCCAACAAGTAATTATAAAAGCAGGAGGTAATACTAATTATTAGGATAACAATAAGATGCTGATATAATACAGATTAGCAAACTGTCCTTATAAATATTGCCTTCAGGAATTTTTTGTTTTATTTTTTAAAGACAATAGTTCACTCGAAATCCAAAATGTGGCATAATTATTTGAAGTTCCTTTCTTATGTATATAAACTAGCATAAAAAGTTATATGAATTCTTATTTTAAATATTCAATTGTTTTAATTAAAATTTTGTCCCTATAAATATTGCCTTCGCTGTAGTCTTCTAAAGTCCAAACATCCCGTATTTCGCCACATTTACAAACAAATAAATATCTCAAGATCGGTAGTTCAAAAATTGTGCTTTAAGAAATCATCAAGAATATATGAACACAGAAGAGGAATCCTTTCCAACAAAAGTCTAGTAAAACTCCACGTTCTTCAACACCACGAGCCGCCAGCTCCAAAACACCGTCACTATTACGAGAAGATCACACTCGCGTTCAACAGAGAAACAATAGTAGCAGCGATATGGAAGGCACACAATCCGACAATAGCAAAAAGGGACAAAAATCAATAGATAGCGGCATACAGAAAACACAGCCACAACAACTCATCAACAACAAAACTCGAATGAGAGCAATCAAAAGTACAGACGGACACACACAGATAACACGAAGGGAGCGAAACACAGCAAAACAAACAGACACAGAAGAAAAAGAGAAAAACTGCGAAAGCATGTTACGCCAAGGAGGCATGACCAGACCACCGCCAACAATCCGGTATGTGGGGTACCAGGAATATAAGACCCGAACCCAAACGCCCAACTCAATTCAGCAACCAAGTTGCCTTGGCTACTCCTAGAAAGAGTTGGTGTCAGGCCCGAGTCCGCACCCGGTCATCGCAGAACCCCAATCCGATCATCCACTTCGTGTCGCACGTTGCCGTGGACGACACCCTAGCAGTGGATGATGGACGAACCGAACTGTTAATCGTGTCCTGTGCTCCCCGCGCAAGCAGAATATCTCCGCCAATATCACCGCGGCTTTGTGCGCTGGCCAGCACAGTCTCTAGGGGTGGTAATTGGCGATGCCGAACGGAAACTTGATTTAAGCCGCTTTTCCTCTACTTGTACCGGACAACACTCACATGAAACTTACCTTATTTTACAAAAACAAAACTATACACAAGCACACACACACATTTCCGCGGAAACACTATCACTCCCTGAAAATAAGTTAATTAACAACACATATTTTTTAATAACAAAACATTAATTTTATTAAAGAAATTTTTATTTTTAAAAAATAATTTTAAAAAACTCTTCCTTATAGTGAAATATAATTCTTGTCTTTATTTTAAAAAATATTAATAAAAATATCGATTTCGGTAGTCATGCTACCATCATCAGTTTAAGGATAAGATAAACTGATGATGGTAGCATGACTACCGAAATCGGTAGTCATCGAAATCGATATTTTTATTAATATTTTTTAAAATAAAGACAAGAGTTATATTTCACTATAAGGATGAGTTTTTTAAAATTATTTTTTAAAAATAAAAATTTCTTTAATAAAATTAATGTTTTGTTATTAATAATAAGTGAAATAAGTTACACGAAAATAATTAATTCATTTTTAAAAAAATGGATCCTATACATATTTTTTTTTTTTTTTTTTTTTAAACACGTTATAATGAATATTTATTAACAAAAACTTGGCAAACAAAACTTTTGTTACATTATTGTTTATTTGTTTGTCCTTTGGTTTGCCCGACGTGTAAGTCAAGGGATCTGACTCCCAGTATCCTTAACTCGGTGATCCGCAACTCACTGTGGGTATTCCCGGTGGATTATCGGTGATCTGCGGACGATGAGCTCATTACCCGAAGATCCCTTAAAATAAAATAAAAATATGCGCTCCCACAAAAAAATCTTGGCCTGCACTCACCGGTTAAAGTCACTGCCGTACTTACCCCAGACACGTACACGTCTGGTAGGCCGCCAGACTTCGTGTACGCGTTGAACCGCCAATCAGTTGCAGGAGGATGTTGTTGTTCGTCTTACCCTATTTGTTTGTGTTGTTTTTCGGGATCACCTGGTTCTGTTGTTCTTCGGAATCACCTGGTTCTGTTGTTCTTCGGGATCACCCAGATTTTGTTGAAATCTTTTTCTTCCCCCCACACACACAGGTAATTTTATTATTATTATATAGTTATTATTAATGTTTATTTATTTATTATTAATATTATTTATTTATTAATAAGGTTATTATTTATTTATCATTAATATTATTATTATCATTAATATTATTATTTATCAATAATGTTATTATTTATTTATCATTAATATTATTATTTATCAATAATGTTATTATTTATTTATCATTAATATTATTATTATCATTAATATTATTATTATCTATTATGAACTTTATTTATTTATTATTAATATTTATTTACCCAAATTTTCTGGAATGTGTTGTCCTCTGTATGGTGGTGGTAGCATGATCAAAGATCAAAAGAGACCGATTTATATTTTTGCCTCCGCTTTTATACTTATTTTTCTGAATAACAACAACAATTTTTTTATGTTTTGGTCGATCGCGACGCCACCCCCATGTCAACCCAATAACTTGTACTTATGTACGCAACCAAAAAAAACTCAAAAAAAACAAGGCAATTACTGCCATCTGTACTAAAGTTACTCCATACCGAAAACTAATTAAACCCAAAACACCACCATTTGTATTGGTGTTGTTATTGTTGGGAATTTGTGACAGGTAAGAATTTTTCCTATTTATTTTGCTTTCAATTTAATTTATTTTATGTGTTTCTATTAATTATTTTACGATTATTGTTTTTCAGGAACTACGGGAACCCATGCAGAAAAGAAACGAATGGATTGCTGATAATCAGATAAGTGAATCCTATATTGAATTAAAATTCTTTGTGTAATTGTTTTTCCTGGGTTTTTTTTTTTTTTTTTTTTTTGTAGGTTAAGAATGGAGCTGGACTTTGTGCATACGGGAAATTGACAAAAAAAAACATCACATCAGTGCCAATGATGGATTGATAATGCTGCTGAAAAAATGATTCAGCACAATTGTATAGGAATATATAATGACTGGGACGGAATAAATTACCACATACAAAAAAAATGAAAAGGAAAATTAATAGATATACTATTTTATTTTTGACAGATGATACGGTGCACGAGATGTGTGCCGAAATTTGGATAGTGAGCGAAGTAGCAACGAAAATTGAAAGTAAAAATGGAAAATAAAGAAAAAAAAATTTGAAATTGAAATTGAAAATGTGTATGTGTTTTTATTGATAAAGCTGACGATTCCGTGAATCGTAACAAGCACTCAAGCACAGACACTAGAAAAATCCGACACACTAACAACCCAGAGCGTTACCAAGACCGACAAAGCTCAAACTATGGTAAACCAGGGCTGGAAACCACGGAAAAATATTGTGTGGTGTGGTTTGGTGGTTTCACAAGATGTAAAACCGTGGTACGGTATTGGTCTATGGCATGATCAAGCTTCACACCATGGCATGGGTGATATACCGTGGTTTCTGTATGATATATTCTATTAAAAATTTAAATCAAACTGCAGTGGTTAATTTTTTTAATCCAAATAAAAAATACGTAAAATAAAGATAAAGAATATAAAAATACAGAAAATAATTCAATTTCTCACATCAGCCTTTTTAATAATATAACATAATGAAACTTTTATTTGAATTTTTCATTCAAATTAATTATTAAAATATCATCTAATAAATTAGCGTCGATAGGCGATCTTAATGGAGACAAAATGAATTGTAAGGTTGAGAAACTTCTTTCAACAGACAGGCGACCTCCGAACCAGAGATACCCCATGGACAGACCGCTAAAATATTGCTGTCATTGCAAAACCACTGTTGGACACACATTTTAGGAATGCAGGAACAAACATCGGAAAACTAACTTACATCTACCGAAAATATAACGACCACGAACCTCCATCACAAACAGGAAATAATTTAACGAACATGGACTCGCCGAGATAGTACAATAGGATAAAACACAAAACATAATAAGTAAAACGAGCCCCGACGCTCAAGAAAATAAGTAAAACGATCCCTGACACAGGCTCTCAAATACTAATTAATAAACGTCCAGAAGACAAGTAAGCCCATATCACAGATACACAAACCACCGTTAGAATTCCGGCAGAAGTACCAAACACAATTGAAATACCAGACTGCAACTGTACAAATCAGCGCTGACGCTCCCCAATTTCAATTCGAAACACTAAACTTTCAGTCAATAGACCATATGTACACAAGCAACCCAAAGTCCTATCATTGCTTAACGAACAAATTAGCACAACATAAAATTCAAATGAACGACAAATGGGAAACCAAACGAGTTCAGGGAAGGAAAGAAGGAACCATATTATTAAAAGTTACCAGAAACAGAAGGAGCCAGAAAACAAACATCAACAGAACATAAAACTGATTTAAGAGAAAAAATTCTCTCACGAGACAATTGGTAAATCGCACAAGATATTCATAAACTTTCGGATCGACTCCGGGGCATCAATATCCATTATAAAATTTGACTGATCGTCAAACCCAGCGAAAGTATTAGTTGAAAACCGAGCCATTTTAAGTGCAATAGGTAAAGGCACTATCACGTCCATAGGAAGTGTCGAAACTATTATAAATATCAGTCCAATTATGCAGGTCCAACCAGACATTCAGGTAGTCGACGAAGATTTCCCAGTCAAGGAACAAGGCATCATAGGAAGGGATTTCCTCAGCAAGAATAAAGTGGATATCCTCTACAGCTTAGGGCAGCTAAGAATAAATGGGGAATTAATGAATTTCGATAACAGGCTACCAACAATAACAATTATCAACTATTCCTCCTAGAATTGAACAAATAATCCAACTATCCATTTCAATGGGAGACGAATACCTTTGCCATTCAAAAGGAATCGAGAAAGGCGTTTTTATCGGAAATAGTAAATATAAATACCCAGGAGGCAGAAATTGAAAACATAAAACCGACCTTATCACCATTATCTGAATACTATATACTGAAACTGAATTCACTTACCTCAGCAGGAAGAGCAGATATTAGCAGAATAGATAAAATTATTTAGGAAGGAAATCCCTAATTTCGCCAAGAACCTTAACACAGAAGAAACATCGTCCATTTTAGACATTTTTCAAAAGTAGGAAGACATTTTTTACCTAAAGGGTGACAAGCTATCCAGCGTACCCAACATCAACCTTGAAATCACAGTTCACTCAGACACAAAGCCAATAAACGCAACACAATACAGGCTGCCGCAAGCCCTGAAGGCAGAAGTTAACAATCAAGTACAATAAATGATATGAGATGAGATTATCTCACATAGCGTAAGGCCGTGTAACATCCCCTTATTAAAAGTGTAAAACCGTACTGAATTTGTACAGTAAAAAAATGACGCTGTATTTGACTCACGGAAATCCGTCGTGAATAAAAACACTTGAGATTAAAGTTTTCACAAATTTTATTTATAATTAATTCACTATCTGACTCCAAGTAACTTTAACTTTTATGGTTAATTGTTATGATTAACTTTACAATTATTTCACAGAATTTATCTACGTTAATTTACCTTTTACCACTTCGCCATTAATACACTAAAAACGAGCGCGATAAAATTAATGTACGCGGAGCGTATGTATTCGAATTGAAAGCAGAAAAACGACTGACTCAAAAAATCCCACCTAATCGAAAAATAAATTGCCATACGAAAAATCGTAATGTCAAATTTTCGTCGATCTAATCAACGCGAGATGGAAAACACAGAAAAATCAATTCGAATTTGAATTGAGTAAGCTAACGAAAACGAGATGGAGTAAATATCACAAAATATAATTTAGTGATCAATTATATTTTGTGTCCATACTGTTTCGTTAGATGGCCAAATAAAATATGTTACGCAAAGGAATATCTTATGCGCAAACCCTATGTGTCTGTGGTGGTGAATGTATTGCAATTTATATAAACCAATAATTAATTTATATGATTGCAATGTGTGAGCCGCTACAGGACTCCCCCGCAAGTGAGTCCTCCTCCCTATGGAAAATGTTTATGGCTGAAAACGAACATGTTTAAGTGAGCGATGAACTGATTTGACATCAGTAGAACACAGTATTCCGTAAGCCGGTTTGAGCCGATCAATTGAAATGGTTTGATTCTTTCCATTAATTGAAACGGTGAATTGTTTCCGAAGACGTCGAATGACTTTAAACGGGCCTTCATAGGGGGTAGATAAGCCTGTGCGAACCTTGTCTGTTCTTACGAACACAAACTCACAGTTGGCAAGTGCCTTTGGAACAAAAATATCATCTTGTTTGGCTTGCCGTGTTGAATTCGGGATAAGGTTTTGCATAGTGTCACGTAGTAGTTCGATAACTGTGTCGCTAGTTGGAAGTGGTGTAAGAGGATTTTCGACGAAGAACTCACCTGGTAGCTTAATGGTTTGTCCATAAACCATTTCAGCTGGTGAGCACTTCAGATCTTCTTTCACTGTTGCTCGGATTCCAAGTAATACGATTGGTATTTCCGAACTCCAATTGATTGTGTTTCCTCTGGCCATTAACGCGGCTTTGAGTTGCCGGTGGAAACGTTCAACCATGCCATTGGCTTGGGGATGGTAAGCCGTTGTACGAATACGATGTGAGCCGAGCAGTTTTGTTAACTCAGCGAGAAGCTTCGACTCAAATTGCGTTCCTTGATCGGTAGTGATATTAAGGGGCACGCCAAATCGTGAAACGTAATTGTTGACAAAAGTTGTGGCAATGGTTGCAGCTGACATATTAGTCATGCAATAAGCTTCGGGCCAGCGAGTAAATCTATCGACACAAGTGAGCAAATAAGAATATCCATTAGAAGGAGGAAGTGGTCCTACTATATCTATATGGATATGTTCAAAACGAGCAGATGGTATTTGAAATTGTCCATATGATGATTTGGTATGCCGTTGGACTTTGGCACGTTGGCAGGATAAACATGACTGAGCCCAATGGCTTACGTCCTTGTTCATACTAGGCCAAAAATATCGAGCAGTAATCAATTTACGAGTAGCACGGACACCAGGATGCGAAATGTTATGTAAAGTATCGAAGATGGTTCGACGCAGTGATTGTACGATGAATGGGCGATTGTACCCAGTTGATGTTTCGCAGATAATGTCGAGGCCAGGCAATTGGAAAAGCGCCAGTTTCATTGATGAACCAGAGTGACATTCGGAACCAGAAAATAAATTCTGAAGTTCTAGGTCGGCTTTTTGAGCAATTGCGATTTTGTTTAAGTCGAATTGTGTCTCGACTGCGGCCGTTTCATTGTCTGTTGTGCGAGAGAGTGTATCTGCAACAACATTGTCATGTCCGTGAACATGCTGAATGTTCGTGGTAAATTGACTAATATAATCCAAGTGGCGAGCTTGCCTCGGATTACGTTCAGTTTTAGACTGAATTGCTCTAGTCAGTGGCTTGTGATCGGTGTAAATAGTAAACTCCCGACCTTCAACAAAATATCTGAAGTGTTTCACAGCGAGATAAATTGCGAGTAATTCCCGGTCGAATGCAGAATATTTCTTTTCAGCATCCGAAAGCTTCCTTGAGAAAAATCCCAATGGTTCCCAACACTCCTTATTATACTGTTGCAGTACTGCCCCTACAGCAGTGTTAGATGCATCAGTAGTTAAACTTAGTTTTGAATCGCTCAGTGGATGAGCAAGCAGTGTTGTTTTCGCAAGTTCAGTCTTAAGTGACGTGAATGCTTGTTGACATTCGTCGGTCCAAGAGAAATTCTTAGATGTTTTGGGCTTACGTAGAAGTACGGCCAGGTGACTGTGAACTGGTGCGAGAATTTCAGCAAGTTTTGGTATAAATCGGTGGTAGTAATTTACCATACCGATAAACCGCTGGATGTGCTTGATTGAGGTTGGAGCTGGGAACTCCCTAATGGCATTAATTCGTTCTTCAGACGGCAGAATACCATTAGGGGTTATTTTGTGGCTAAGGAAATCAAGAGTTGATACGCCAAAGACGCATTTAGAACTGTTGATATGAACATCAAACTCAGTTAACCTGTGGAAAAGTTGTTCCAGGTGGAATTTGTGCTGTTCCTCAGATTGTGAAGCCACAAGAATATCGTCGATGTAGACGAAAACAAAGTCTAGATTTCGAACGACTTCATTCATAAAACGCTGAAACGTTTGGGCGGCATTACGCAGACCGAATGGCATTCGGGTGAATTCGAAGAGGCCAAAGGGGGTCGTTATTGCCGTTTTGAAAACGTCTTCAGGGGAAACAGGAATTAAATGATAGGCCCTAACGAGATCGATTTTTGAGAAAACTTTACATCCATGTAAATGCATGGAGAAATTTTGTATGTGGGGTATCGGGTAACGATCCGGTATTGTCACCGTATTTAATTGCCGATAATCCCCACATGGTCGCCAATCATGATCTTTTTTCTTAACCATATGTAATGGGCAAGAGACAGGAGATGCAGATGGTCTGCAAATCCCTAATTCCACCATATACTGAAATTCTGTAAATGCGGCTTTATGGCGGACTTGATCTAGTCTTCGAGGTCTTGCAACAGGCAGATGGCCTGCTGTGACAATGTGATGGACCATATTGTGTCGGACTGGCAATTTATAGTTTGGCTCTGCTGTAAGTTGAGGAAACTTTTTAAGCAGAGTGCCGTACCCGTTGGTGATAGAATAATGGATCGGAGTCGGTGTGTCGACGTGAACCATTGTGGCATTGATTGACAGCTTTGTCGCTGAATCAACCAGCCGTTTATTCTTCAAATCAACCAAAAGTCCGAATTTGCATAAGAAATCGGCTCCAATGATGGGACGATTCACAGCAGCTAAAATGAAAGCATGCGTGAATGTTCGTTTAAGTCCCAAATCCAACTGAAGCAACTTTGTGCCGTAAGTATGGATATTCGAGCCATTGGCGGCCGACAGGACTAGATTAGGATTACGTTTAAATAAATTAAATTCACTTTTGAAATTAAAAACTGGAATAACCGAAAGGTCAGCGCCAGTGTCGACTAAATAGGTGATTCGATTTATTCGGTCGAACGCGAATAACCGAGACGTATAGGGTTTATTTACAAGGGTCCCGACCCCGTGTTTTGATAGTTTTTTGTGCTACCTTCAACAACGTCCATTTTGTTGGCGTTGTGAGACGTCGATGGTTGCGACGTGATGAAATCGCACGGTGGAATACACTTTTTAGCGGCCTTGCCAAATTTAGTATGATACCAACATCTGCCGTGCCGGCGAGAATAGTTGGCAGAACCGCGCGATCGCGATCGAGGACGAGACGATTCTCGATTTCCTTTCGACTGTCCACGCTCTCGGAATAATCCGTCTAATTTAGACTCGAGTCGAGCAATCCTTGTTTCCAGAGTGGTAGTGCCGTTTTGATTATTGGATTGGACACGATCGGTGCGAACGGGTGGTCGGGATTGTCTAAAAGATACTTGTGATATTGAGTTTTGTTGGCCGATGTTAATTATCTCATACATTTTGTCAGCAGTCTTCGCCAGTGCATCGATTGATATCGTTTCTGGCTGTGCGACAAGAGCGATCTTAATGATTTCGTGCATTTTTCTTATCCAGAGTGATTTAACGATTTGTGCATTAAAATTAGTGCCCGCCAATGTACGGATATGTCTTAGCGCGTCTGATGGCCTACGGTCACCAATATCTTGGCCCGTGATGAGAGCTTCGAGTTGCCTCTCAGACGACGGCGCTAAACGGTCCAATAAAACTCTCTTTAATCTTGTGTACTGTTCTGTGTCGGGAGGGTCGGTCAGGAAATCCGAAATGCTGTCACATGTCTCTGGTGACAATGTCGACAAAGTTAATAAAAATTTCTGTTTCTCAGATTTAATTCCCTGGAGATTGAATTGTATCTCCGTCAGCAAGAACCAATTATGAGCCTTTAATGGCCAAAATGGTTGTAGTCTCAATTGGCTATTTGTCGCTGACACTTCCGGGGTTTCCTGATCGGCGGTATCCATAGTTTGGGATGTCTCTTGTTGAGTATCTGACTTTAATTTATCATTGTCGTTGACCATTTTGTTTATTTATGGATTAAAATCAAATTTATTCTTTCGATTATCAACAAGATCAAAATCCCAAAAACTTTTTGTTTTAAATTAAAAAAAGTAAAAAAAAAAATATGAGACGAAATACAATAAGTTATGTAATAACTCTCGACACCAATGATTAAATTTAACCCGGGGGAAAACAATTTTATTGAATTGACTGAATAATAAATTAAAATTTTTCTTTTCTCTTCAAAAAAAAAAAAAAATAGGAATGGTTACCCTGTAATTGACTCTATAAAAAATAAATGCACCACGGCTACGAGATACCCTCCAATTACGGGACGAGCGTGCCACTACGTATTGGGGGGGCTCGTTAAAATTGTTAAATCGAAAAAAAAAGAAAACAAAAATCTAATTAAATCAGTAATGAGAATGTTTCAATGCAAATATATCGTTGAATGCAATCATATCATTGAATACAACCGTTGACCAACAAAACAATTATATTGCGGCCTTTCCCGATAACAAATGATTACCCGCACGACGAGGTAAAAAAAAATAACAAACAACAAAAATTTTCAAGTAGCAAACGAAAATTTTATAAATCGTAAATTTTGATAACGAAACGAAATTATTTGAATAACGTGCAAAATAACGAAAATAATATTATCAAATGAAAGAAAACTACCCGTGCGTTGTGGTAAAAAATTTACAAATAGCAAAAGAAAATTTTTTTTTAAAAACCATAAATTTTGATAAAAAAAATCGAAAATATTTAGATAATGGTGCACAACAATGTGCTTTTATAATGTACCATAATTTGTAAAAAAAAAAAATCCTGATTTATAATTTAAAGGCAAAAAAAAAATTGTTCTAGCACTTAGCTGTTGTTTAGTTTCCTGCTGCGTTGTACCCTGTGCGTACGTGTGTAGCTGTTTGGTCTTCTCGGTAAAGATGTTTGCAGGCAAGTACCGTTATATTGTTGTTTGTTTCGTGTTGGTAGAGCTGCTCAATGTAATGTATCTTATTTTGTGGTTCCCGTTATCCACTGGTATTATTTTGTTGTATTCACTCAAAATATAAAAACACAGCGTTGCATCGCTGTTCCGTTTTTGTTATGTATATCCTGAATTTAGTACTGCTTGTCCGTTACACCATGTATATAATATGTATTTATATGCTCTGCTTTGGCTCCCGTTGCCTTTGGAATGTTATTTCACACTGTTACCTGGCGCGGTTTTTCCGCACCAGGTTTCCCGTTGCTAATTAAATGTAGAGAGAAAATATACGTTGTTCCCTAAAAAGGGCGTCGCCTGGTCACCACTGTAAAACCGTACTGAATTTGTACAGTAAAAAAATGACGCTGTATTTGACTCACGGAAATCCGTCGTGAATAAAAATACTTGAGATTAAAGTTTTCACAAATTTTATTTATAATTAATTCACTATCTGACTCCAAGTAACTTTAACTTTTATGGTTAATTGTTATGATTAACTTTACAATTATTTCACAGAATTTATCTACGTTAATTTACCTTTTACCACTTCGCCATTAATACACTAAAAACGAGCGCGATAAAATTAATGTACGCGGAGCGTATGTATTCGAATTGAAAGCAGAAAAACGACTGACTCAAAAAATCCCACCTAATCGAAAAATAAATTGCCATACGAAAAATCGTAATGTCAAATTTTCGTCGATCTAATCAACGCGAGATGGAAAACACAGAAAAATCAATTCGAATTTGAATTGAGTAAGCTAACGAAAACGAGATGGAGTAAATATCACAAAATATAATTTAGTGATCAATTATATTTTGTGTCCATACTGTTTCGTTAGATGGCCAAATAAAATATGTTACGCAAAGAAATATCTTATGCGCAAACCCTATGTGTCTGTGGTGGTGAATGTATTGCAATTTATATAAACCAATAATTAATTTATATGATTGCAATGTGTGAGCCGCTACAAAAGTATCTATTTCTAAAACACCTGATAAAAAAGGAAAACCAAAATGGCGTTTGTTGGTAGATTTCAGAAAGTTAAACGAAGCCACCATATTAGATTCATACCCACTTCCTCTAATCAATAATTTACGGCCCGTTGGGCAGATAACAATATTTCACTACTCTGGGCATGGTCAGCGGATACCACCAAACAGAACTACACCAAGGTGACAAGCATAAAACATTTGGGCAGATAACAATATTTCACTACCCTGGACATGGTCAGCGGATACCACCAACCAGAACTACACCAAGGTGACAAGCATAAAACAGCATTTAGTACCTACTGACTATGGACACTATGAGTTTCTAAGGATGCTATTTGGGATGAAAAACTCGCAAAGCACGTTCCAAAGAATGATTAAAAACATCCTTCTTGGGCAACAGGGTTAAAAGTGTTTCGGCTATCTAGGCGATGTGATCGTGGCGATGTGTTCGTATACGGCCGAAACCTAAAGGATCATAACGAGAAGCTAAGAGACGTATTCAACACACTAAGGAGAAACAACCTAAAAGTCCAAACTGAAAAGTGTCAATTCCTAAAAAAGGAGATACAATACCTAGGACACGTAATAAAAACCAAAGGTATAAAACCAATTCCGAATATAGTAGAAGCTATTAATAACTTTCCACCACTAAACGGCATACGAGAAATGAAAGGTTTCTTAGGATTGACCACTACAGGAAATGTGTACTAAAATTCTACATCATCGCCGAACCATTGTACAAACTGACGCGGAAAAATCAAAAGTTTGGTTGGGCGAAAGATACAAAAAACCGAATCAATAAGATAAAAGAAAAATTAGTTACACCATCCATATTACAGTATTCAGACTTCAACAAAAATTGTATAGTCCGCTAGTTGGTGATTTAAGGAACGCTTCAAAAAGAATGCTAAAGTGGAGAATACAATAAGCTGAATACGATTACAACATAGTCCACACACAAAGGAAACAGAATGCAGAAGCAGACGCACTAAGATCAGAATTGAGGAAATAAACGACATGACGAGAGCAAGTACCGAGGCAAACAAGAGCCGTGCGACAATCAAAAGTACAAATCATAACTGATCCGAAAACAAGACAATTTATTCTACGTGAGAAACACAATCTACCTCTCGGCGGCCACGAAGGTATAAGTAGAACATAGAAGAGGATACGTCTCCAATACTTCTAGTCACACATGCTGAAATACATCAAGAAATAGTAGGACCTCTGTCCATCACCTGAAATCTGAATACAAGCACATATTAACGTTTCAGGACGACTTAACAAAGTTCTCAGGAGCTATAGCGCTACAAAATGAAAAAGCAGCAACAATCGCCAAAGCAATGTGTTACAACACATTACAAAACTATTATATGATATTAACAGATATGGGAGCAAATTTTACGAGGAAAATATGGTGCGCAAATTGTTAAAAATAAAACACATAATTACAACTAACATCCACCCACAAACAAATGGTGCCTTGGAAAAATCGCATAACAGACTCAAAGAATATTTGAGTAACTTCGTGGACATAGAAAAAAATAACAGGGATGAAATGATACACTATGCGATATTAGTATATAACACAACACCGCACAATACGACAAAATTCACACCGTACGAGTTAATCTTCGGCAAGATTACGTCTGCGAACAAAAAAAACGCCTAAGGATTGCTTACTACGCGGCCAGACTAAATACCATGAAACGAAAAGAGTCAACAAAGAAAACGTACAATACAACAGCAAGGAGTTCAACACAAAAACCGGAGATTTCGTTTGGCTTAAAAACACAACGAGAAGAAATAAACAAGCAGCCTTATGGTTAGGTCATGTTAAGATAGAAAACACATAAAGCAAGAGAATTGGGCATACCTGCCTGACCAGTTAGATCAAGACAATGTGGCGGGAGGCTCTGGTAATTGAATTTAATAATGAGACGCAATTGTTGGCACAAAGAAACTCCAGAGGGTGACCCTTCGAGACGCGTTACTGGTGATAAAACAACAAACCCACGTTGTTAACTTTATTTTTATTGTAAGATAAAATTTCGTTCTTAGTAAACGAATGAATCGTTGTGTCACAGAGTATTTATACGTTTCCAAAGTTCACTAACAATATAGAAATCGCACGGTAATATAATATACAATATTATATTACCGTGCAATTTCTACATTGTTAGTGAAAACAAAATACGTTATTTCCGTTCGTCTCGTTTATGAGATTACTCCAGTACAAAATTTTTTGGTAGGCGCGAATAAAGATGTTTACACATCAAAAATATTTTTTTAACTATGGGTTAACTCTCAATTAACAAATATTTGGAATTAAACCGATAATTAATACAAATATTAATCATTTTCTAATGAAATCGCCGAATTTTAATACAAAAAATTGTTTCGTTGTCGTTGGTGATGTACATACATGCGTAAAAAAGACGAATTTGAGTCAACGATCGATCCTACCTTCTCATGTAATACTATGTCATAGTTGAAAACTGTTGTCACCAAGTTTCTTTACCGCAACTAAATATTGTATTAATGTCAGCAATAAATAAGAAGAAGAACAATAAATAAGAAGTCGAATACTTGAATAGAAAATTATCTATTATCCACTGTCATTATTGTGCACTAATTAAAATGAAGCAGTCGACATTCATCTAAGTGTTTTACATGTATGGTATTGTATTTATGAGCAATTGCGACATACCATATTGTACATTTTTGTATCGTTTCGATTGGTTTATTTATTTTAATTCCCAAACAAACATATTCCGTAATAAAGCTCGTTAATGACTCATTCTAGTTTGTATTGTATTATGTAAGTACAACTTTTTGTCTCTATTATGCTGTTACTAAAATGAAACTACTATGCATGTACAATGTACATATTTACAATTAAAGCGAACACTACTGAGTATATGAAACAAAAAGTTTAAAAACAAATAAAATCTTTCTTTCTTCTTGTTAGCATCGAAGCTTTTATCAGTTTACATTGTTATATTCTGTTAAAATGGTTATTAAACGAGAAATATGTAAATTTTTTTGTTATATTCTTATTTCCAAAAACAAAAATTGCAATATATTTAATGACATTCAATAATCCTTTATTATAGTTTCAGAATTTTATGAAATCCGTTTTCTTGTCGCAGAATATTTTATTTTAATCTATCTACTTGTGTGCTCTAAATATCATGCCTGTATATAATATATGTATATGTATAATATAGTACACTAAACCAGAGTACATCTACATATTACTTTGCTTTATCCTCTAAAGTCTTCAACTCCAACACGTACATATCTGTTTCGGTTCTGGCACATTGTTAATTGTAATTTGTTTTTTGTGTCGCTTAATGGTGGTAATAAAAAGTAGATTTCATTTTAATGATTGTAATGCCTGCGAACAGAAAATTAAATTTTGAATATCAAGATTTTTTTTTCGTGTATCGTGTTTTATGAAATAAAGTACCATCGCAGATTCGGTTGTTTGGAAAGAATTAATTATTTCAAAAGTAATGCAGAACTATTTAATCCATTTCGAAACCATCAATTTTAGACATTATAAATAATATTTTAAATTGCCATGTTCTTAGATAGGTTTTAGTATACGCGTGTAATCTCAACATAATGAACAACTTTGTTTCCAACATTTTGGAAAATTTTTTGTAACTACCCAAGTAATGGTTAAATTCTTCCAATGTTTTTTATAAAATTAATCCCGTCTAGCTTAGTATACGATAATATTATATATATAAATACTTAATAAATAGCAAATTCCGCATCAAAATTAATTCCAACTCTGCGTTGGGAATATAAACAAAATAGGTTTCAAAAATTTATATTGATTTAATTTTCGTCATTCCGTATATGTACGAGTATATCCCTCCATAAAATAATAGAAAGCTTACAAAAAACCGAATAAGCAAATAGGAATAAAATACATAAAAATTCAAAATGTAATTAGAATTTTTGATTTTGATTTTAATTGAAATTGTCTCACAATTTAATTTGTAATTTAAAATTTATTCTCTTCGCTAAAAAACAATGAAACACCTTAAACGAATATTATTAAATGTATCTCCCCCCCCCCCCTTATTAAAAATGAATAAAAATTTATTTATACAGACGGAAAACGAAATTGAAGCTCTAATTTAAACAAAAAAAAGTCTCATTATTATTTTATTATTATTTGCGCTTGAACGATTTTACGTTCCATATACATACATAGAAATGAAAGTACTGGAATCCACCGGAAATTTTCTTGCCGATTTTTGAAATGATAGATTTCTGTCTTTCAGTATGAGGAAGAAGAGCATGAAACCAAAAAAAAAAAAAAACCGTTTCTGGAGCAAAAAATTCTACACGAAGTTGCTAAATATTTTCAAACTAAAAGAAAAAAATTACGCGTTGTGCGGAGCCGATCGTGGAGCGTCCAAAAATGACGAACAAATTATTACGTGACACGGTTTGGATTCTTTTAGTGCAGATCGTTTAATTATGTAATGCGGCACTGACTGTTCAGTAACGTAAAGTAAAAATTCAATTTTGGTAAAATATATGTAATTTAAAAAGAATATTAGTAAATAAACCTAATTATGATTTTTTTAAATAATATAGTTTCTTAAAATATTTATTCAAATAAATATTTTATTTTTACATAATGTTACGAACTGGAACAAAATAATAAACAGATTTATTACATTTGCTACACGATTTAAAGTAAACCAAAAACTGTACTCCGCTTGTCATTGGTCGTGTTTATTTATCACTTTAAGCTTCTCTCTGTGTATTGGGGTCAAATTGACACCAGTCGATTTTAAAATGAAAAAAATAGGTTTCTTATTATTTAAATGGCCTATAAGATAGCCTCAGCTAATATCTTATACACGCAATACAAAGAAAACCGGGCCCAAATTTCTTAATTACCATAGTCTGAAATAAACCAAGCGCATTTCTGTGTACTGGGTTCAAAATGACCCCAAGTTATTGCCATGTACTATTTTCTATATAAATCAAAAATTTATTTATTTTTTATCTCTATCAATGTATTGTATAATGTCTGTGATGTGTTGTGCAATTTTTCTGCTAATTAATAAGTGAGACTGAGAGAGAAACTGCTTTGCTATTCACTTTTTGTATATGTGTATTGTACATAAAAACGCTAAAAAAACTGAGTTTTCGACAATTTTATCAAAAATAGGTCAAAAACGTTAAAGTATGATCAAAAAATTTTTAAAAGTGTCAACAACTGTCAAAAACTGTCGGAAAGTGTCAAAAGTGTCTTATTGTTTCGTGAGCACATTATTGAAATATACCGGTAAATTTAGAAACTGTTCAAACTATTGAAACAGTAAACGTAAATAAAGCTAAAATTGTACATTTTCAGTTTTGTTCGCTGTCAAAACATCCTGTCAAAAATTGTCGAAAACAAAGGTTTCGAAAGACTGTCAAGAACTCGTATCAAAACGTGTCATAAACCGTGCCACAAATATTAGTTTTCGACACTACACATGTCTGGTACATACATTATGTACATACCTATACCTGATATATTTGCTCATTTTACTTTTGTATTACAATATTTTACCGTTTCCGATATTTCGAACGATCGTTTAGTTTTTGTTTGTAACTCAAGGTGCTTAGTAGTAAAAATAGCTTGTCCCAGTTGTAGATATTATTATGATGGTGCGGAAGAGACAGAGCAGCCAAGAGCCCCTTGAACTTCTCGGTAGAGTTCTTACTCCTGAGGTATCAGATGAAGCGAAAATGGCAAACGACAATATTGATGTGGAGTTTTCCGATGGCGATGAGCTTGAACAAGCTGTTTCGATAAACATTTGTGATTACGATTAGGATGAACACGTTGAACCGATAAATTTTGATGATGATTAATATTTTCAACTTATCGCTCACTATCGAGGAAATGAATTAAAAAATGTTGAAACTGCCACTGTTGAGGATGAAGAAACAGACACTGGTATGTAGTACTATGTCCAAAATAAAAAAACTATCCGAAAGTGGAGATTAAAACCTCCGATTGTAACCAGAACACGCAACCTTCCGCTATTTCGAGAAAGAGAAGGTTTGGCGATTTAAACAGCAATAAATCAAACCACTTACGGCTGCATTGATGCATACCTTTCTATTAAGTTGAGTTCTATTAAGTAATAAAATAAACAGACAACATTGAAATATTGTGCATTTATCATCATCGGTAAACAGCCCAAATTTTATTATATTTTATTTACGTTTATTTACTACCGGTTGAATGGAGGGCCATCCTATGTAATACCTATCTATGTATTTATATACTTTATGTCTGTAAGTGCATCAATAAAAATTACCCAAGAACTAGACAGCTTACAGCATCGCAGAGATGTTGCAGAACTCTGCGTCTTCTACAGATGCTTACATGGTAAATGTTCTGCAGAACTATCGGAGAAAATACCACCATTCATTACAACAACAAGAGTAACAAGAGTAACAAGAGGAACAACCAATGCACATAGGTTTACGGTGAAGCTCCCGAAACCTCGAACTGAAGAAATTAAGCGCGAATTTGTATATCGAACATCAAAAAAGTGGAATTCGCTAATACACTTCAAATTTCCGGAGGAATACAAAATGAATACATTTAAGGTAGCTATTAATCTTTACTTGAAGGATCGCGCATTGGGTGCAGAAGCTCTGACAGTTACAAGGAGCTAGGACCGTTAATAAGTCCGCTCTGCACCCAATTAAAATATGTATATAAAAAAAAAATAAAAAAAATATATATTGGACTATTGTACGTACTGCACTATTGTGTATTATGGACTGTGGAAGTATGCTGTATGTTATTGATGATTCAATTGGTTTGAAAAGTATGTGGTTACTGATCACTAATCATTGTTTTTTTTTTTTGGATACATATACAATATTCATTTACGTATAATTACCAAAAAGAAAAAATATTGGCGGGGTTAAACAATTCAATTACTGTAGTCATTGGGGAAATTCTAACGTTTTATATCTTCTGCGAATGATTATGCCCATTTCAATCGAGAGGTCAAGCTGGTCAGAACAAATTAAAACGAAAGAAAGCACATTTGTAAAATTAAATTAATTGAGTGTTTTTCATCAGTCACAAGAAAGCAGAAAACGAAGAATCTGGTAAGATTTTCTTTTCCATGATAATTTTTTTTGGTTTTATTGTGCACACTGGTTTATAAGCAGTATATTGTGTCCCATTTTCCTTCGATAGGATTTATTATAATAACTGAACCACGTTGGAGTGGCGATCAAGCAAATTGATTTTTGCAGGTCAATAGTCGGCCTCTCGATCATTTTTGGGTTAGTGAAAAACTAACCGAAAGCACATAGATGAAGATATAAGAAGGTTTGAATGCAGTTAGTTGGTGTATTTCAACTATGGTTTGATGCCTATTTTGCCCAATAGGACCGAGAGGAATTTGCAACTATAGGATTACGCCAGTTACCCATTAAAAAAATATACATATACAGTGAGTGGATTTGAAATTCGGACAAAGAGTGTTTAAGATTTTAATATGAATTCAAATAAAGACAGACAGGATTTTTCAATTTCTTTTTAATACAGTCTAATTCTGTAATAAATCAAATAAAATAATTCAATAAATAATTAAATAAAATCAAGTATAAAATTGAGTAAATTTATTAACCAAAAATTCATTGTTATTTTTGCGCCGATTTAATATTCGGACAATGTTAGGTATGGATTTAAAAAATTGTTATCACTTCAATTTAAATATTTGGTAACCTTTCTGCTTCAATAGGCCAGTAACCTTACCAGATTTTGGGTAAAATTCGGTTCGATTTTTCCTCATGCTTCATCAAGAATGCGCTTGAATTCTGTTTTACTTCGAACTTTATGTTTTCGAACTCTCCTGTCCAGCTCCTCCCATAGATTCTCGATTGGGTTAATGTCTGGTGATTATGGTGGTGTCTGCAAAACTTTCGGACAGTTATATAATAAATACAACTTTTCATCGTGTGCTTTATGTTTGGGATCGTTATCCTGGTAAAAACTAAATCGATCTAATTTTCTCAATTTTTCAGCACTCTGTTTTAAATGTTTGCGCAAAACGTCCAAGTATATGTTTTTATCCATTATTCCGTCCATAAATACTAGGTTCCCTACCCCACTGCTGGCCATGTAACCCCAAACTAAAACAGATCCACCTCCGAACTTTACTGTGGATTTAATATTTTTAATATTTAACTCATCATTTGGCCTTCTCCATATTTTTCCCTTTCCTTCGCAACGAAAAATATTATATTCACTTTCATCAGCAAATAATACATTATTCCAGAACGCTTCATTCCTATTCAAATAGAATTTACAAAAATTCCTTCGTTTCTTTCTATTAATTTCGTTAATATATGGTTTCATTCTTGGTGTACGACCATGATAACCATTATATCTGATTACATTTCTTAAGATATTTATGGATACAGACTTTTAGTTAATTTGGGAGCACTAATTTTCGGGTTTTCTCGTACTTGATATATTATCCACCGTTTTTCTTTATGGTTTAGTAGTTTAGATCGACCTTTTGAGGAATAGATTCGATCCTGTCTTCATTTTTATACCTTTTTACAATATCTTACAGCGTACTTCTGCTAATATTTAAAATATTTCCAATTTCCTGATTGAAATGTTGCTATTATTTCACGTGTTTGGGTGGATAAGGTGGGTATAAAATAGAAACTAAAAATATTATATAAATTTCAAATACCCATAAATATGACCATAATGTATATTCCATATTCATATATAAATTTAAATACAAATTTGGTTTTCCGCTAAAAATCACTACGTAGGATCACCTTATGAAATATAAATGCAAACGTCAGTCAACTGTATAAGAAACAATCAATCAGTAAATGTTCCTATTCGTATTCTTGAAAAATAAGTGGTTTGTCCGAATATTAAATCAATGTAATAATTAAGAGATTCAAGTGAAATAATCAAATTTGTAGATTTAAGGAGTTATTTAGAACAATATCTTATTGAAATTCTGTTGTTTATATTATAATTTACCAGATACAAAAAAAAATAAAAAATAAAAATACTTTTATCTGAATTTTATTTAATATTAAAGTATAAAATGCTCTTTGTCCGAATTTCAAATCCACTCACTGTATATATATTCGGTCTGCCAAATGCATCATCTGTGTAGTGAGTGTGTGTACCTGTGGTGACATATTGTTATATTAAAAAAAAAATAAATAAAAAATAAAAAAATCTAGTATACAAATATAATTGTATAAAATTGGAAGTTAAGAAATTAATTATACTCGTACATATGTTAAGTTAAATTATAAGAAAATTTAAAAAAAGAAAAAAAAGGAAAAGAGATAAAAGGGAAAACAAAAGATACCCATAGTGCGTGCAAGTTATTAAAAGTGGTTTTACAGCCATCCGAACGGATGCCCAAGAGTACTCTTCGGAAAAGTTCTGGTGAGTTTTTTTTCAACAATTTTGCCTAGCTCTTAAATTTCTTTCTTTTTCGCTTTTAAAAAAATTTTTTTTTACTAATTTTCCAAAATTAGAAAGTTTATAAATTTTTATTTTTTTTTATTGAAATTATGAATTAAATTTCTGTTTTAAAAATGGTGTAAAAATAATTTCTTTTATTGGTGATGTGATTGAGGAAGTGCCCCATGTGATAATTTTTGTATGAAAAAAAAAATAATGTACGTAAGATTTGTGAGACCAATTCTAAGTCCTAATGATGAGAACTCCCCTAGCCATGAATCTACCCGGATCCAAACGTACGTTCATTAGGATGGTCTGTAACAAAATGGCGCCCGAGCAGGGACCGCGTGGAAATTCCGGTTGGTAAAAATTGCACGGTTTAAATTCCGTTATAGCACATGATTTCGTTAACCATGTAAAATATAATTACCGTATTTTTTTTTTGTTTTTTTTTTGTATGGTCGGCCTAAAAAGTCATCCAAGCAGCTTCACTGCTTAACAACGGCTTCTTTACAACCGCTTAGTGTATCATTTTTTTTTATTTTTTTTTTTTTTTTGCAACGTTTGTTTTTTGAATTAGAGTTTTTTTCTGCCGATTTATATTTAACTAGCGGTTAGTGCCAATTCTAATTTTTTTTTTATATATTGCATTCTCAATTAAATTTAAAGTTCATTTCCCTCCAAATTTTTATTTCGTTTTAGGCTTGTGTATTGATCACATTTTCGAATGAAGGGGAGTAGATACTTCGCGAAGTCAAGAGTTCGTCTTATTCATTCGATTATGGCATTCTACACAGGAATGTTTGAAATAAGTAATATCCACAATTTCCTAATTTTAATGTGGTCTTTTGAAAGTTATCATTGATTGATTTTCTAGCAAGGTTGACTTGATTGATTCCATAGTGATTCTATGATTTGTTTATCTCATTATCACTTGCTGGAACACCTCAAGGTTCATTTTCATAGCGTACATTCCTTTTCGATTTAATAGTTATTTTTATTATTTCACATGGCGCTTAAATATTCATCGATCCATCCCCAATATAATTTTGATCTTTTTTGTAAATACATCATATATATAATAATATATGTAAATTGCATATAATTAAGCATACACATATAATAATATTTGCAATCCAATAATTTTTTTTGACAAACGTTTATAATATATTATCATACTCATAGTGTATAGTTGTTGGTTCACTCGTTTGGTTGAGATCAAATTAGGTTATCGTTTATTTGGTTAAGGGTTATACAACATATCTACATAACAATTTTTTTATTATTATCATAATTATTATATACATAATATATACTATAGTATACAGCTTTGAATATACATATTTACATATTGGTAAATATTTAGTATATACCCATAGTTTAGTTTTCTTGTTTCGTCCCATTGTTTTTTTCTCTTTTGGGAAGTAAAATACCATCCCTAGAGATAATTGTGTGAATAGTTTGTTTATTTCTAATTTCAAACCATATTTTTTAAAATGGATTCGCTTAGTTATTTACGAAATCTCTCAGTGTCGGAGTTGGAAGCTGAATATCAGGTTAGGGGTCTGTCAAGTAGAACTTCAGATGCTCAGTCAATAATTTATAATTTATTAATGGCTGAAGAACAAGATGCTAAGCTTAAACCTAATTCATCACATATTAAAACGAATCCAGAAGTAGAAATTCAGTTGTGCAAAAGTAAATACGACGAACTGTCGAAGTTCATTGAAGAAACAGATAATACAGTTTCCCTAGAAGTAGCAGCAAAGATACTCGGGAAAATTATTCATTACCGGGATCGAACCAAACGATTGGAAAATTCATTTGGATACTTGGGAATCCTTTCAAAGTTACACAACAGTTGGCGCAGATCATTTAATCAATATTTAAAGATAGCGAATGATATAAATACTGCAGCTATCCAAAAGGAATCGTTTAGAACTTCTCCACATCAAATTGGTCCAACCAATTTACCACCAGCTGAAGATGCTTCAACTCATCAACCCAGCGATCCAAAAGGCAACATATTTCGCACTAGTCCTGGTCAATATACGACTTCACCACCAGGAAAAGTAGCAGCGGTCCATAAACCATTTCCTAAGGAAATGAAAAATTCTGTGGTAGATTTTTTTGCACAGGTTGAGTCCAGAAGAACCAGTAAGACAAATGATCTGAACGAAACAGCACCGTTGAATACACATTTTGCAAATTCACAAACTGAGATTCCATTCCAAAATATTCAAAATCAATTTATTCCACTACAAAATATCAATTTTCAGCCTGTATTAGAGCCACAGAAATATACTTCAAAGCCAGCACCGCAAAACATCATGCAGAGATTCCATAAAATTAGACAAACATGGAACTTATCATTTGACGGTAGTGATGCATGTAACGTTCACGATTTTATCCATAGGTTGGAGCAGATAGCACGAGATGACGGTTTTCCAGAATCCGCACCTACGAGAGCGTTGCATTTGTTTTTAACAAAAAAGGCCGAAGACTGGTACTGGGTCTATAAACTAGATCATCCAGATGCAGAATGGTGCCAAATGAAGTCAGCAATGATAGCCTATTTCAGTTCGTATGATTTTGAAAAAGAAATCAGGGAACAAATATTTTGCAAGCATCAACAACGAGAGTCATTTTCGGATTTTGCGTTGAGTATTCAAAAATTGAATGGCCGCCTTCAAAATAGATTGTCCGAGAGAGAACTCATATATCGTCGTTTATGCCAGAACATGAATCCGTCGTTGAAGAACGTGACGTTATCAAGCCAAAGTTCGGTACGATCGTTAGAAGAATTGAGAGTGTTGTGCCAAAGATATGAAAGGATGTGGCAGCAGACCGGCTACGATCCAAGGCACTTTGGAGAGCAATCGATGTCTAGACGAAGGCCAATTGTAAACGAAGTGGCGTTTAAGTATGATGTAAACCTTATCCAGCCGATGAATGAACTAAGTTTAAATAAAAGCAGTGGGCAATTACCTGCAAATAACGAACGGCTAATAGAAATTGAAGCCTTTAATCAAAATCAGCGTAGCCGACTACCAGATACAACTCCCAACAATTTAATATGTTGGAATTGCAAAGACATAGGCCACAGGTACCAAGATTGTTCGATGTCGTTTTTAAACGTTTTTTGTTTCGGATGTGGGGCACCCAATGTCCACACACCTAACTGCCTCAGGTGTCAGCTTTATGCATTGTAAAACATAAGTCCGAGTGGGAATGCAGTGAGGGGATCGCGCTCGGAGGAGAACATGAGGTCAACCAAACCGCCCTCGAAGTAAGTAACGTACACATATTAAACACCTATAATTCATCTAACAAATCTAATTTCAATGATATTCCTGTAAAACCGAAAATCACAATAAAACGTAAATCAATGTCCAGAAAACTAAAATATTTTAGAGAAAAACGTCTTTTGGTAAAACACTGTGTAACGTCGTTACTCAAAACAATATCTGTAACTGATCCTCGACTCCAAGCAGAGGTAAATACTATATAGCAAACTCAAAAATGTGTGCCTTATTATATAGTGGTGCATCCGTGAGTGTATTGGGGAGAGGTTCCAAAGAATTTTTGGAATCAAACAATCATAATTAATATTATTTCGTATAATCACAAAACACCAACAGTTTTCCCTTACTTAAAAATAAAAAAAACCAAACTTTTTATTTTTGAATTTATTTACTTTTATTTATTTAAAATTACAACTAGTTTCGATCTTGTAAAGATCATCTACAGGTAATTTTTTGCAATTAAAAAACTAAAGTAAAAACAACTCTTATATATACAAAAATGTTTGTTTAACAGGTTAAAAAAACAAAAAAAAATATAAAAAGGACTTATATATACAAATAATAAAAAAAAAAAAATATAAAAGAAAGAAAAAAAAACGGAGGCGGACAAACCCACAAATTTAATTAAAAATAAGGGGTATTGCGATTGTTATGGTTAATTTTTAAAAGTTATTTTAAATAAGGGGGAATTAATTTTTGCATCATCTGTGTTCATGAGATTTGTGGTGTTGGCGATGTGGTATGACTCGTATGCGTCTAGTTTCCATTTTTGATGTACTGTTTTTATTATTTTTGAAATAGTGGTGTCTATTTTGTGGTTATGGTGGAACATATGATATGCAACACTAGATTTATTCCAGTTGGCTTTTTCATGTTCTTTAAGCCTGGTGCTGAAATCTCTCGAAGTCTGGCCGATGTAGGTGTCCTGGCAATCAGAACATTTAATTTGGTAAATTCCAGACCGTAAATCTTGTGTTACATTATCTTTAAAGTTGTTTAAATCCTTTTTGATGGTTGTTGATGGACGGGTGACAAGTTCTATGTTGTGTTTGTGGAAGACGCGCTGAAGTTTATTGGTGATATCCCCGGAAAGTATGGAACGCTGACTCTAGTAGTATTCACCGTTTCCATGGCTGGTTGTAATGTGGTGAGTGATGATTTGATGTGCTTGGCTTTGTGCTTGTTGATAATGTTATCAGCAAATTGAGTAGAATACCCATTGGCTACGGCCGCGTTCTGAATAAATTTAACCTCCTCATCAAATTCCGACTGCTCCATAGGTATATTAAATAATCTATGCGCCATAGAATGAAACGCTGCTTGCTTGTGCGTCACATGGTGAAATGAATCTACTGTTATGAATCTATTTGTATTTGTAGAC